>CM040244.1:207911663-208409742 GCA_022545495.1 Chrysanthemum lavandulifolium
CTCTCTCTTGTGAACATGAGCATGAAGATTCTATTTTAGCATTGTCCGACTCATCATTATTTGTTTTCTAACATCACGCATTCAAAGAACACCCGATTCTTCCACGTATACATTACCCAACTTATCACAACAATCTCTCAACCGCTCTTGACACTCATTCACTTTTTCATCCTTTTGTGCGGTTTCCTCAATGTACTTTTCACATTATCCATGAGTTGGATAAATGTCTCAATGAATTCACAATTTCCATTCCAAGATGTTTTTGAAGGAAATTCGGTCAAGTGTTGATCGTGTCTATCAATATTCCCCAGCGATGAATGGTGAAATTGTTTGTAGATTACTTGAAGAGTTGCATCGAACCATCCTTTTGAACTTCTTCATTGGTAAGTTGCGACTTTAAATGCTCTAAGTTCAACAAAGAAGCTTCTTGTCAATGTAGGTAAGTCTGGCGGAAAAGAGCACTACATGTTCGATCCCCGCTATGGATAACAACCGTATGAGGTGCGATGAAGTAGTTGATAGGGCTCAATGTCGCATTCCATTTGCATGGCATTCTGTGGTGTGCAATTCATTCTCATTGTACTCGTAACATGAAGATCTCACATCCTCGTTGTTTAATTAAAACATCTTTAATCGCTCGTGTAGCATGCATTATCATTATTATCCACAAAGATCATACAATTTAAGCACTTCGAAATCACTGGTCAAGAGAGTAAGACATGATGTGGTAGAATGCACGGATTTTACAAGTCTATGATTTAAACCGAGAAATAGAATCTTTCATGGATTTTACTAAAATCAAGACCAAACCGTTAAGCAATGACCAATGGAATGTGTTAAGGCAGTGATGGCTTGACACAATGATAGACAATTGTGTTTTAGGTCTTATGATTGTTTGTGGGATAAGCAGAGATGTTGTTTGGTTGTGATTTGGGTTGGTTATTGCACGATTTTATGGAGAAATTTAGGTCTAAAAACTTAAAAGCTCAATAACTTCCTTTCGGAGAGGATTTGGGCCTCGAAAATATTCAGGCTGTTTCGGTCGTTTTGACAGGTATTTTGCTGAAAACGGAGTTACGGATCAAAAGTTATGGCCGTTTGAAGTTTTGACGTAAAAAGTCAACTTTGGTCAAACCTCTTCTTCGTAAAAATCAACCAAGTCGCTATAACCCTTGAACCAAGTCGCTAAGCACCTAATTCGCTATACCACCAAGTCGCTAAAGTCCCAAGTCGCTAAACAAAGGCAAGTCGCTAAATAGTAACTCGCTAAGCCTCAAGTCGCTAGCAAAATTTTGGCGACGATTAGCTAATCAAGTCGCTAAAGATTCAAGTCGCTAAATAGCAACTCGCCATCGACCAAGTCGCTAACACCAAGTCGCTACCCTTAGTGGATAGTCCACTACTTGTACTGTAAGTCGCTAGGCCTAAGTCGCTAGCTCCAAAAACTGTAACTCGCTACAAAATTGTAAAGCAAGTCGCTACTAAGAAACAAATCCGTAGGTCAAGTCGCTAGCAAGAAAAACAACATAAACATCACTTTTCAATCCAAAAACAACCCAACCAACATGATTCAAGCTTACCAAATGAAAACCTAAACACTTATGATGATTCTAAACATAAAAGTACAAACAAAATCCAAGCTTTAACACAAGAAATCAACCAAATGATGCACAAACCACTAAACTTTTCAAACTCAAAACCACCTAAAACCATCGGCAATCCAAAGATGTGCAAGATATGATCTAACCATGGCTCTTGATACCAATTGTAAGATATTAGTTTTCACATACACATCATAACACAATCAAACATAGGCGTATAGAAGATGAGTTTTAGAGAGAAAGTTAGAGGTTTAGGGAACTTTAGTGAGAGAAAGAAAATCTTATTATGAGCTCCAACTCTACCTTGGGAGGTAGAGAGTGTTTATAGTCTTACATAAACGCCACACATCGGGTCGTGGATCGAGGCATACAGTGGGTAAAGACCGTCCGTCCTCCACGGTGTTACTTAACTAAATACTACTTAACTTAAAATAACTACGACTACGAGCTTTCTAACGATTACATATACTTGAGGTGACCGATTCTTTAATACCTGGAATTTCTAATTCCTAACACGACCCTTTCTACTTGTGCGATTTGAGCAACTGATCACCTATCGTTTGGATTAACTTAAGAATTAGGGGGTGAGTGTCTAAGTTCCTAACGGCCGGGCACTCACTTTTATAAATCTAGCATGTAGCGGTACTTAATGACTCGGCTTAGGGGACCATGAACAACATGACTTATGACGGCTACCGATTTCTCTGTGGTGGCATCTTTGTCTTTGATAGGTTAGGCGAATTGACCAAATGTTGTCCTCTCGACTTTGACCCCACCTAAAGTAATTGGAAGTAATTAGGCGTAGACATTACTAGCTAGGATGAATAACTAGGTTAGCACCACTATCCTTCATTGATCACACTTCTTGCCCTTATTTGCTTTTTTTATTTCCTTGTTTTATTAGTTAATTTTATTATTTCTATCTTAAAAGCAATTAATATCGTGACATAGACTTAAGTTAATTTCCAATCCACGTAGCTCTTGGGACGACCTCGGTTTTACCGAATACTACACTACACACGACCGGGTAAACTGCCCGTTAGTGCATTAGGGTAGACCATAGATATAACGAGTAATTACAAATATTAAAATCTGGTCAGTAAAACCTGCATCAAGTTTTTGGCGCCGCTGCCGGGGACCTATTTAGGATTTTAATTTAAGTTTTTCTTTATTTTCTTTTATTTTGTTTTAGTTTTCTTTTCTCTTCTTTTGCTTTTTGTTTATTTTGATATTTCATGATATGGAAGATTGATTTTGACATGCTCACTATGGAAGAATATATTGCTTTGACTCGAGATAACCAAAGATCGGGCGTGGTATGCCCCAAATTGAATGATAACATCGGTTTGAGATCACCGCCAATCGATCAATACATGGAATCTTTTGGAGAAAGCATTTATTAGAAGATATTATCCTCCTTCAAATATTGCCAAGAAGATGAAAGAAATAAGGAGTTTCTGACAGAAGATAGATGAAATGATAGATGAAGCTTGGGAAAGATATAATGACCTTCTTTACAGATGCCCAAAGCATGATATCAGCAACCATAAGATGGTCCTTATTTTCTACAAAGGTTTAAACATACCGTCCCGCCAAATGCTCGACTCTCAAGGACCTATTCCTACAATGCCACCTGCACAAGTCCTTAGATCAATTCAAATGATGGCAGACCATTCACGAAATTGGTATGATGGAGCAACCACTTGGGCCATAAATAGCAACAGCTTGGATGACATTGGCGACATCACCAAGCAGCTGGATAGACTTGGATGTGATATAAATATGGTTAAAGAAGACATTCATGCTATACAAGAGCATTCTCTCCTAGAAGAACGCAAAGAATATGAGTAGTTCATGTATGTGGAATCATTGGAGGAAGCCGTCAAGAAATTCTCGGATAATTTAATAGGATGCACGACTTGAATGACGAATAGATTAGGAAATTAAAGGAGGGTGCGGACTTAAATTTAAAAAGTCTTGAAGCTAAGAGGAAAATCTTGGAGGCTAAGCTTGAGGAGTTAAACCAAAAGGTCCTGGAAAGTAAAAAGAATGCAGTTTGAACTATCAAAGAAACAGCGGGAAAGATAAAAGAAGTCAACAAGGAGCCGGTTCCTCGTGATTTACCCTATATCAGACCCTATGTACCACCTATCCCATTTCCAGGACGTTTGAAGACTATGAGAAAAGAAGAAACAAGCGATGATCAATTGAATAAAATGGAAGCAAAGAACTTACAAAGTGATGAAGCAACACCACAAGCTAATGAGGAATCAACCACAACACAAAACAATATTACTTCTAACTCTTCTTTTATTCCTAACAATCTTGCTTGTTTTTCTATTCAGGATGCTCAAATTATGGATGAAATCGTGCAACCTATCACATCACCCGATAATGGTTATTTAGCTTCGGCTACTGAACCAATTCTAGTTGATCTTAAAAAGGAATTAGAAGACAAAATCTTGGACACCTCAGTGATTAACAAGGAAACATATGAGCCAATTAATCAACCACATCATAAGGTGAACCAATCATCAATGCCATGAACTAAAACAGGTAAAGTATGGAGGGAAATGTCATATCCTTTTAGGTATGATCATAATTTATCATTTCCCCATCCCATAGAAAATTCGCACCCTCATGATGTTTATTGCTATTTTCACCCACACTTAATTTCAAGTGAGGGGATGAACACCCTTTTAGGTAGTAAATAAGGGTGGAGTCAAGCTCGTGACTCGAACAAAAACAAGCACTTCGTGGGAGGCACCCCATGCCTATATTATCTTTTTCATTTTAATAGTATAGTTGGGTTTTGTGTTTTTAACAATTTTTGCAGGAATCAGAGAAGATTGCATCAGTAACTTAAACGGGGACCTGATCTGTCCATCAGTTACGGCGTAACTCATCTCAATGATTACGCCGTAACATATCACAAGTAGCGATTCTCTCCAGTAGTATTGCCAATTATGGCGCAATCCCATGTTATGATTACGCCGTAACTACCCTCCAGTAGCGACTGCCAGGTTTTGCCATAATTACGGCGTGACTCTTTCAAAGATTTACGGCGTAATTATACTCCAGTTCAAATTCTTTCTTTAATAACATAATAACCTTGTATTAGTTTTAAATGAACTTTGTGGGTGTGTTCCCTGTAAACCCTCACGAGACTTCACTCGTCCACTTGGGACACCAAGTGGTTTAAAAGGCTTGTTGCATATGCTAAATGCAACCGTGATTCCTACGAAAGTGAGTTAGGTTTTCCATTTTCTTTTTATACTTGTTGTTTTTCTAGTATGATGCGTTTGGTTGTCTTAAGTGAATTCAGGTTATTAAAGTTTGCCCATAAATCTCAAGGCGGGACACGTTAACTCGTGTGTCTTCGATCATGCCGAGCAAATCCAGGGGAGTTTTCTGTTCCAATTCTAACCCTTCTTATCTTTCATTTATATGCTTAAGTATGACCCAAGTGGGGGGAAGGGATTAGACATAGACACCCGCTTGATTTTACTTGTCCTTATTTTTCTAGTTTTTGATGAAAAGTGTTTCATTAATTTTGACATGTTTTTCATTACTTAACTGGATTAATCTATACTGAGAACACCTATCCTATATTTCCATTGTGTGAGGATAAGCCTTTCCGTTTTCCCTTATACATAATTCCATAAAATGAGTATCTTAGGTGGTTGTAGTAGACTTTAGAAGTTGACCTTGTATATCTTTTCGAGACCATTATCATGAGCATTACATCGAGGTAACTTGGTGTGTCGGTGCGACTAGGATATAAGGCAATTTTAGGATTTAACCCAAATAGCCCATCATGTTATGTTTGTGTATATTGACTTTTCACATCGATCAGTCAATCCCCCTGTTAAACCCTTTTTGTTGCACTCACCATTAGTGCAAGATACCCCTAGATGCACCCTTCAAAGCCTTTCCTTTCATTTTGTGCACCCAATATATATTGTTTCGTTACACCTATCGCCTAGCCTACCTTGTAGTTTCCTTATGTCCATGGTCCGGGCGCTGTTGGTTAATTTTGGTTCCAATAGTGAAAGTCGCGGGTTTTGAATAAAGGGTTTTGGAAGAAAATCGGGTTTAGATGATAGTTGATCTCAAGTGGGGGGATACTTTATATGTTCGTATTGTTTTTTATTTCTATTCATGTATACCTTGTCTTGCATATAAAAAAAAAAAAAAAAGAATGCAAACAAGAGTTTCTTAGTTTGTTTATTACTGATCAAAATATAAATCAGCTTATGTGTCGTATTGTGATAAGTGTTGTCGCCTTGTTCAATTAGGCGCAAATTTTTACATATCCGTTTTGTCTTACGGATGAAATTAGAAACCCGAACATTTCTATCTCGCCTTTCAAATTTTAATCAATGTTCGTACAATGGGGGCATTATACATTTCAAGTGGGGGAAGGGAGATAGAAATGGTTGATTTTGGTCAAATTATGTGCTAAAAGTACCCAAATTTTAAAATTTTTATAGCACATACTTTTTTTTTTGATAATGAAGGCCGAGTTAATGCATCTTATTTGCCTAGTTTATGAAGAGGCACTTCGCTAGATTTTATATGCATTGACTCTTGTATTGAAGACCCCTTGACTCTTGACCCTCGATTTTGCTATGGGATTGAATCATTAGTGGTGGGGTGTTGTGGACTTGGAATCTATTTGTTTTGTGTCTTTTTATTTACACCCATTAAAATTTCCCATGCCTTATCCTACAGTGAGTGAATCGAGCTTAGGTGAGAAGCGACAATCATTGGTGTCTTGGCCATGGATTTGGTCATGTATCATTGGTTTTCCCCCGCCGTGGCCTCGTTAATAATGACAAAATAACCCCATAAGCCTTTATGTTGTGTCGACCCATTGCCTTTTAGAATAGGCGCATCTATAGAATCTAGTGGTGGAGATTAGTATCTTTACCAAGCCTATGATAGAATACTCGCCATTATTAGCGGTTGGTGATCACCCAAAATAAACACGCGATTAAGAGAGAGTGTGATTTCAATTCCACTTTTGTGAGGTGCTCGATTTGGAATTTTCTGGCTAGGTGATTTTTAAGAATTGTTTAAAGGGTCTACTTGAGGACAAGTAGGATTGAGTGGGGATACTTGATAACATCAAATTAACTTTGATCTTTTATATATTAAATTCCGTGTTTATGGCCTTATTTGTATTAATATGGTATTAGTCGTTCATATTCATTCATATATGCATTTCGGGATAAATGAAGGCGTTGGGCGAAAAGATGTGAAAAAGGCCAAGTATATGTTCAAAAGATGGATTACGTGTGCCTTTGGATTCTGTATGAAGATGCGCAGTAACTAGCTAATAAGGTTACGAGTAAATATATGCTTTGAAGAATATGGCGTAACCAACTCTTGTAGTTACATTCGTAATTATTTATGTGAAAGATTCTGACGTAACATGGAAATTTATTCTGCCGTAGAGATAATTTGAATGGATAATCATGTGTGGAGACGAAGGGTTCACGAGAGCCTTTTTCGGATAATTGGTTCTTGCCGTAATTTTATTACTTGGCGCAAAGTTTGGAGGTCGAGTTTAAGCGACAAGTTAATTCGAAGTTTATTACGTCTGAGGACTTGTTATAAATATATAAAAACTGACGAGGACTAAAAGTATCCACAAGATTATTAAAGTTTCAATATATTAGCTTGACATGAAAAAGTACGAGATAGATATTTCATATTTAGAATCTGGTAGTAACTAAATGTGTTGATTCTGACATAATACGTACAATAGCCGATTTTCTTGTTGCCGAGCATTGGTTATGGCGTAATGCATAAGGTTATCTTAGTAGTAGCGATGTGGGGCCTATAAATACTGACCCTAAATCGTCGCATTTTAAGCATCTCTCTTCACCCTCTCCTGAGGACTGATTAGAACACCACTACGGGGCATTTTCCGGTGGTCGGCCGACTTTGAAGGAAGAATTCACTCAATAATCATCATCATTATATCTACATCAAGTAATTTGTATCAAACTTTATGTTCGATTCAATTTATGATTTATTCATTTTGTTGGTATAATTTATTATATGTTTGGCTAAGCACCTTTTGGTGTTGGCCTAGTTATGATTCATAATTGTTTTGTTTGGTTTACTTTACTTGCGTACAATTATTTCTAAGTGTATGCATCATAGTTTATTGGTATGCACCCTTGGTTGGTGGCAGTTTTGAATGGCGATAAAGGCCAATTGCCTAGGGAATGATGACCATGAAGCCTAGGTGAAGCGGGCCGAGACGGGAAGGGTATGAAATGATGAATGACGACCCTTTCTACTTGTGCTTGATTTGACCGATCATCACCTATCGTTTGGATGAACTTAGAATTAGGGGTGAGTGTCTAAGTTCCTAGGGCAGGGCTCACTATTATAAATCTAGCATGTGGCGGTGCTTAATGACTCGGCAGGGGACCCGGGAACAACAAGACTTATGTTGATGCGCTGATTTCTCCATGGTGGCATCTTTCTTTGATAGGTTGGGCGAATTGACCAAATCTTGTCCTCTCGACTTTGACCCCACAGAAGTAATTGAGTAATTAGATGGAGACATTACTAGCTAGGATGAATAACTAGGTTAGCACCACTATCCCTTTATTGATCACACTTCTTTCACTTATCACTTTCTTTTATTTCCTTGTTTTATTAGTTAATTTTATTATTTCTATCTTAAAAGCAATTAATATCGTGACATAGACTTAAGTTAATTTCGATCACGTAGCTCTTGGGGCGCACCTCGGTTTTCTTGAATACTACACCACACACGATAGGGTGCACTGCTTGCCTGTTAGTGCGTTAGGGTGAACCATAGGTGATGATGTACCCTCCAAGCATTCGAGGGACACTCCTCAGGGGCGTGTCGAAACCCTTCTATTCGAAGGCCCAAGTTAGGATTCCATAATATCCATAGGCGTCAAACCATTCGTAAGCATGAAGGATACCTATGGAATTCGCCATTGAAGCCCTAAACCCTTGGGGTATGGTCGGCGAAGGAGTAAGGATAGGAGCAACTCACGACTTGGTCAAACCCGATCTCCTTCTCTTTCATGGCTTCCCAAGCTTGAGGAGCGTGGTTTACTAAGCCTATGATTTACCCACAATCATGGGGCCCCCATGATCTCCGACATTCGCGACAGAGGTGCCCCAACCTATTTCTTCAACTATAAATAGGTTGGACGGGCAATGGATTATGGTATGCTCATTTCACACTCATCTCTTTACTTACACACACTTATACAACCATAACTCATTACTTACTCTTGCGGAGGTGGTTTGCGAGGTCCTACCCATGCGTAATCACTTACCGTAGTGTTTCGTATTTTATTCTCGGTGAAAGAGCGAGTCTTAGCTGGAACATACACCCCTCATACCTTTGATCATCATCGAGCACGGTAGTGCAATCTATTGTACAATCGTTGGCGCCATCCGATGGGACCACTACTATTGGTCCGTAATCACCAGTCTTAAAACCCAAACCGATTACGCTAACTTTCGTGGATCCGAGAGGAAGATACACCTACACCAGTTTCTCTACCTGGTCCTCTCAACATAACTAACACCGATAATCTAAGCCCCATAACAGACCTCAACCTTCACCACATGATCTCGGTTGCAAACCACTCCGTACATCACGCCTCGACATCTCGCTAACCCTATTCGGATATTAGCCCGCGCCGTTGAGGCAAACTTTGAAGCTTTAGAGTCTTTACTAGGGCTCATAAGAGGCGGGATCGCAACACTAAAATGCGAAGAGAGTCGGAATACTCCACGAGGGGAGTATGAAGAGATTGAAATAGAGGAGAGCCTCGGCGTTTAGCGGTATTCGGCCTACAAATGGTTCTCCTTCCTTGAAGGCCAAATGGAAGGGCGTGGGTTTGAAGAAGGTCCGGGAGGAGATCCGGGAAGAGAGAAAGAGTGCAAGGTGAAAGAAGGGCGAGAACTCTAATGGAGGAAGCAACCCGGTGGGAAGCGGAGGGTAAACCTACCCCCTCTCCTAGCCGCCCACTTAGGAAGAGAGAGGGATGGGGGCTCCGACATTCCCATTAATATGTTTCGAGTGTCGGAGGTCCTCCTCCATACTCAGTGTGAATCAATTACCCCTCCCGAATGAACCCCTACTACCTACTCAAACCTATAACACCTACCCTACGAATGGTTCTCTCACAACCGAGTTACCGAGGAAATGCCCTATGGACACGTTCCTCACTTGATCGATGGGTGTAAACCCTTCGTACCAACCTTCTACGGTTTACCACCTTTCACTGAGCCATTTCCTAACCCGTATAACCTACACACTGCTCATCCACTTCCATACTACCCATACTACATCGAAGCCTCTAGAAGCTTGTACACCTTTCGTGAAGTGGATCGAAGACTACCTACTGCAGCGGATGTAAAGATGCCCGCTCACATGGCGCCTCACGATGGAAAAGGTGATCACGATAACTTCCTACACTTTTTCGAAGGCGCTATCAAGATGAAAAAGTGGGTCATCGCATAGCATGCCACATGTTCACCAACACGCTCAAGAGACTCCGCTGATTATGGTGGAATAGGCGAGTGGGAAGCATTGTAAGTCTAGGCGACCTTAAGCCTAAGTTTCGATCACACTTTAGCCAACAAAGAAGTACACCAAGACCCATCTAGCCGTGCACACCATCAAGCAAAGGGAAAATGAAAGCACCGGGGCCTTAGCACACTAGGTACCCGATGAAACTTTGAAAAGGGTTTGCACGAAGATTAGAGGATCTCGGTGTTTGTACATGGCCTTCAGACGCAAAGCTTGGTGGAATTCCTATCCACCGATCTTCCCACCACTTACAAGGCAATCGATGGAGAAGACTTACACTTGGATTGAGTCCAAAGAAGTAGCGATAAGCAGGGCTCCCATTGAGCAAAAGGAAGCTTCTAACAAGTCTCTCTCGAGAGTCCCACTTGGGAAGGATCCAAGAATAAAAAAAGAACAGAGACCGCTTACTCCATACAACAAAGGTTCGAACCATGGACTCTTGGCGAACTTGGTCAAATCTCCTGTGGAGATTACAGCTCTTGAAAAAAATGCAAAGTCCTTGATCCACCACCCGGATGTCGGCCGCGAAACAAAGATGCAGGACATGTCCAAGTACTACCATTTGCATGAAGACCATGGACCGGACACAAACAAGCGCAAAGAGCTAAAGAAGCGATCGAAGAGGCGGTACGATCCGGACAATTAGCACACCGGTTAAGGGCATCAAGAGGAAAAGACAAGTTCTCCGACAAATGGTGGGTGAATGGAAGGGAACAAGAAGGGAGGCTACGCCTACGTAAGCTCCGATACTAATGGTGCACATGCATGATCCAACCTTGAAGCTGAAGGAAGCCCGGATGGGGAGCTAGGAAGCGAGGATAAATAACCTTCCCTTCCATCACGAGGCGAGACACCTTCGATCGACCTCGTGGTCATCGAGGTGCTAGTCTGAAACAAGGAGGTAAATAGGCGTGATATGGATTGTGGAAGCTCTGTGAGATCATTTATGAGCATTGCCTGAAGCTTAAGTCATCCATACGCTCACTCAAGGGTGGACTCTAAAACACCCTTTGGTAGGGTTCTCAGGTGAACACTCATGGCCCTGGGAGAAATAACGTTGGAAATCACCATGAGGCGAGGCCCCTTATCCCGCATGGAGACACTCGCCTTCGTGGTAGTCGGTCGATTCTCCTTATAATTTGTTAATGGGAGAACAACTATGCAAAGATGGGCATTGTCGTTTCCACCATACATCTTGCTATTAAGTTCGAACCACCTTCGGAGTAGGAACTGTTCATTCAATTATGGGACGGATAAGGGTGTATATGGTGTCAAAAGGATCCAAGAAGATTCGGAGGAGTCTCGATAGCAATTCTAAAATTGCACATATGCGGAGGAGGCGAGTTGTAGATAACCCTAGCTACCCTGAACAAGCGGTGGTAGTAGGAAAACAACTCCGTGAATTTCAAAGTGAAGCTTACGAAGCTGTGCGGACTAACCTTGATATTTTGCTTGGAAATATTCGACATGGCGGTACAAAGAACATTGTCGATAGATGGGCGGTCCTTGAGCAGACATAAACTCAATGAGTACAAACACATTGAGCGATAAAAACGAAAAGGAGGAGCCTGGCCAGAAAGAAATGTTGCGGCTGCAAAAGAAGTTGATGAACTCGCTGTGAAGGCATCTAAGGAAGTTAAATACAAAACTTGGGTGGCCAACCCGGTAATGGTCATAAAGAGCGACGGAGGGTGGCGCATGTCGTTGACTTCACCGACATCAACAAAGCATGCAGAAGGATTGCTACCCTGCCGTAAACTGGAAGGTAGAATCCTGGCGGAGTTTTAAACTAAATGCTTCTTAGATGCCTACAAAGGGTATCACCGATCCGGATGGCAAAGGAGGGCGAGGAAAAACGGCATTTTTACACAAGCAAAGGTGTCTCTTTGTACGAAAGATGCCGCGGTTAAAGAATGCGGGGGCAACATACCAGCGTCTAGTAGAGTAAAGCCTTGACAAGCGAGATAGGTTGAAATCTTGAAGCATCGTTGATGGCATAGTTATCAAAAGCAAGACAGGAAGACCTACTCCTCGATGTACAAGAAACCTTTGACTAGCCTCGGGCGATTAACATGAAGTGAACCCTAAGAAATGCTCCTTCGGTGTCGAAGAGGGCAATTCCTAGGGCATTTGATTACTAGCGAGGAATAAAGGCTAATCCTCCAAATTCAAAAATTACAAATCTCAAGCTCTAAATGTCTAAAAGATGTGCAAAGTCGCAGATGGGAATCAGTGGTTTAAGTCGATTCTTGTGGAAGGGGGCGTCATGCAGTTTCTTGACTGGTCTTAATATTTATAGTGTCTCGCTATACCTATGGTCTACCCTAATGCACTAACGGGCAAAGTGTACCTATCGTGTGTAGTGTAGTAAATGGTAAAGCCGAGGTCGTCCCAAAGCTATGTGTCGGGATAATGACTAAGTCTAATTGTCATGAAATATAAATGGTTTGATAGGGTTTGATTAATTAAACTACTAATGCGAGAAAATAAAATAAAAAGAAAATAAATGTGTGAAGGAAATCAATAGAGGAATAGTGGTGCTAACCTAGTTAATCCTCCTAGCTAGTTATGTCTACATCTACTTACTTCCTATTACTTGGTGAGGTCAAATTCGAGAGGACATCATTTGGTCAATTCGCTTCTAACCTATCAATAAAGATGCCACCACAGGAGAAATCGAGCGCATGGTCATAAGTCCTGTTATTCTTGGTCCCTAAGCCGAGGTCATTAAGTGCCCGGCCATTAGGAACTTAGACACTATACCCCCAATTCTTAAGTTCATCCAAGCGATAGGTGATCGAGTTGGTCAAATCGCACAAGTAGAAAGGGTCGGAAATCGGTTGGTCATATCTTACCCTTCCGGCCTCGGTCCGCTCACCTAGAATTGGGTTGGTCATATCTCCTAGGAAATTGGCCTCTCGCCATACAAAACTACCGAACCGGGGTGACTACTAAAGAACTATGCATGCATACACTTAGAAATAATCGTGACGAAGTAAGGTAGCCGCAAACAAAACAATTAAGGAATCATAACTAGGCTAGCACCAAAGGGTACTTAGCCGCTCATATTAATCATGAAAATCAATTCAATATTCAAAAGTATAAAATACATGAATTGAAATAAAAGAAATAATAAGCGCTAAAGCTTATCCTAATGGTGTGACTTCTCCACTTGGAAACTTGACTCAGTATGCTTCCTAGACCTCCTCGAGCTTTTTCCCACGTTCGTGAGAGTGTTGTGTGGAATGGGATGCTTTGAAATCTTTGGAATTGTGGGGTATTTATAGGCGGTGCGGGTTACGGTGTAACTAATAGAGGATTTACGTCGTAACCTTCTATTTCATTGTAAATGCACTAGATGCACGCTAGTTACGGGCGTAACATTATAAGTGGTTACGTCATAGTCATCAATAAACTGGATTCGTCGTGGTCATCAATAAACTCGGTTCACGTCGTAAGTGATGCGATGATTCTGGCGTAAGTATCGCGCGTGGAACCTCTTTTGACCTAATGGAGTTACGTCGTAACCTTTGGGAAGAGTTACGCAGTAACCTCTTGATAAGTTGGACTTACGGGTCACGCAATAGTTACGGCATAATGTGAGAGATGAGTTACGTAACTTCTTCAAAATAAGCATTACGTGATAAATCTTTAGTAATGTTTCCATTTCCGCGTCTCTTTAGCTCGATGCTAGTAAATTACACGAAATTGGAAAACAATGGAAAACAAGCATAAATCCATATAAATGATATAAATAACGAGCATTAGCGGAAATTGACACTTAATATTCGGGACTATTTGATGTTATCAAATATCCCCCACTTGAACTCTACTTGCCCTCAGTAGACCTTAATAGATAGATTCCTAAAAGATATCTCCTAAAACCTAGAAAATATGACTTTACAAATCCTTTATGCTAGAATAAAACAAAGCGCGAACACCTCACGAAGGGAACAAACACTCAAATCTCTCAACTATTCTAAGTGTCAATTTCGGGTGATCACTCAATCGCCTGATCATAGCATGTATTCTATCATAAGCTTGGCGGTTACACAAATCTCCACCACTAGAGTTAAGGGCTAAACAATTCTCGAAGGCAATATGGGTGAACACGACAAAGGTTAAGGGTGACTCGTCATTACTAACATGTCCGCGTGAAGTGGACAAAATCAATGATACATGACCAAATCCATGGCCAAGACACAAAGATTGCTCGTTGCATCACCTAGACACGCTTCATGACTAAAGGGTAGGATAAGACATGGGATATATAATTGGTGTAAAATGAAAAACAAGCGGGTAGTCTATATCTATAACTAAGTCATCACCACTTACCGTCTGCCCAAAGTTCAAGTTTAGAAGTCAAGAGACCGGATCATGAAATGCAAGGTAGATGTGTCATTAGAGGACGTCGTGATGGGCACACTACCTTTTCTTCTTCAGGGTGTATAACTCCAACTCTAATCTTCAAATGTGACTGAGGTGGCCTCCTCGATACTAAACAATAAAGCTCATACTCTAGTGCTTATAACATCGCACTTTACAATATCATAACTCAATCAACTCCTTTTTTTTGAATCAAGCATAATAACATAACATCCCCCTACTTGAGATGAACAATGGGGATTCGAGGGGTCTTCAATGATCTTCATAATTGTTGTCGATGAAAGCGTGATTTCCAAACCTTTCCACTTGAACCTTGAACTTAGGCAAATGATGACTTCCCAATTACAAATAAAGACTACAGGGTAGGCTAAGGTGTAAGGGTGTAACGAAAAAATATATTGGGTTGACAAAATGAAAGGAATGGCTCAGAAGGGTGTATCTAGGGGTATCTTGAACTAAAGGGGAGTGCAACAAAAGGGTTTCACATGGGGGTTGAAAATTCGAGGTGACTAATCGATAGACTCACAATGGTAGGCTGTTTGGTTGATAATCTTATAATACTGCCTTCTAAAACTGAAAAGTCCAAATACATTAAGCTAACTCAATATACCTCGTCTATGGTCTCGAAATTATGCAAAGGCCAAGTTCTAAAGTTTACAAGCTACCGGCACACTCATAATTTCATGGATTTGGGGTAAAATATGGAAACGGATAAGGCTAATCTCACCATGTAATATCAAGGGTTGTATGTGCTTGGCTAAGGTCTAATCTAGTTAGGTTCGGAAAAATATGTCAAAATTTAAAAAATGGCATAATTTTCAAAATAAACTAGAAAAATGGGGGCGAAATAAAGTTCAAGAGATAATTCTACCCCCCACTTGAATTGTACAAAGTCCCTTTGTACTAGTCATTAAAATAAAGGTGAAGAGGTAGAATTAGGCGAGAACTTCCACCAAATTTGCTCCAAAAGAAGAAGGCCCACGAGAGGATCGTGCCTTCGTTTAAGCGTCATGAACAAACTTCAATCCTCGAAATCACAATACCGACAACCATAATTCTAAAAGAAAAAAATAAAATGAAAAACAAACCTAACTCACTTTAGTAGGAAACACGGTTTCATTTAGCGAATGCAACAAGCCTTTTAAACCACTTGGTGTCCCAAGTGGACGAGTGAAATCTCGTGAGGGTTTACAGGAGGCTGTTGTTCCTATTTACTATCATTTAAAAACAAATAAGTACTTAAAGCAATTTAACGGATGAATAATGGTAAGAAATTAACATAAGTAAAACACACAAAGTAATTTTCAACATCATATTCTTATTAGAAATAAATCAAAGAATCGTTACCCAAGTACTTGCGGAATAGTACTTGGGATTGAAATAAACAAAGTTTGGGTGACTCCTCTACAAGCTTAGGCTAAGTACGAGCACAACTCTTAGAACCCAGCGAGCTAGCTCAAGGATAAAGTTGTATTTGGAGGAGTGAAAGTTGGCTTGTGCGTATGTGTGTTTTACAATTCACAAGCTTCATCTTTTCACTCATTCTTATGCTTTTTATACAAGTATGATTTTAACTTTAACCTAGAAGACAAATACAATGATCACGGTAATCACGAATATAGATATATTCGATTCATTTACTTCTATATTAGTAGTCGGTGTGAAGCTTCTTTTCTTAACGAGAGAATCCTTTAGTATCGCGCTTACTATAAATGGGAAGATATGGATTTAGTAGATAGGGACTTAGTTTTATCTGGGTAAGCACTTGGGGACTTAGTTTTATCTGGGTAAACTTTACCCACCTAGTCCACTCATTCTTGATGTTTAAAGCCTTGATCTTTTCCTTGATTTTGTCTTGGTGCTAGAGTTGGAAGGAGTCTTTGGGATTCGGTGAGTTATTGTCATCACTCATGAATCCACCATCTTCTTCTTGACTTAGTCTTCACCATTAAGTTACGCGCTTTGAGTGGAGAGGCTCGTTCTTACGCCTCGTCTTGAGTATCTGAAGATGGCTCGCTGAGAGACTATGCACTCGGTGACTGATAGTATTAACGGATGAAACACTTGGGTTATTTTCTATTCAAATCCTAGAATAAGGGTTTGGGTATTCTTGAACCTAACGGTCTCCCCTATTTGGATATACAAATAGCCTAAGTTTTGATCGATTTAAGTGAGCAAACGACTTCTTCTTACATCGAATGTACTAATGAATACAATATGGAACACCTAGTATTTTAACAAAAACATACATCTTTATTAATCATCTTACATGGTTCCTATCACTAGTATAAAGAAAGATAACATGATGTCGATCGGATGGATTCCCAGTGCTTCAAGCTTCACTTTCTTGGTGATGAGTGTTTCCACTATCGGGATGGTCTCTTATCTTAGCATTGGGTCTTGACAAAACGATGTTTCTTGGGGATTGGATACGAGAGGCCACTAGAATATAGGCGATCATAGTAGCCGCTCTGCACGATCGATATCACTCCACCTTTGGAATGTTGGGTTCCGTGACATCAATGAAAAATAGCCCTCTTCGGGCTTTTCAATCACTAGGCAGTTCACAAATTTTACACCCTCGAGCGACTCTATTGCATTCTAAGCAGGCACTTTGATCTCAGCTGGAACTCAACTCTTTCCTTTTCCCGGTGGATGCTTGTGGTTGAGATCCTTGAGGTGCGGTCAGGCGGTGAATTCGTTGGTGGTGCATCTCTCGTCTTTCATATCTTTTCTTGAGCATCTTCATCGGTCCTTGACCACCTTATTACCTTCTTTTCAATGATTGGACCAAGCTCATCGAGTTTAGTGATCCCAAAATCAACAAAAGTTAAGGGATCATGAATCTCGAAATGTCTCTTATCACCCCTATAGACATTCATTGCTAGTGGTTTGGAGTTGGGGATGATTTTGACATCGATGATTTTCTCGAGCTTCCTTGGCTTGTCATTGTCCAGGTTGTAATGATCAATTCGTTCTTGCTGACGACTTGACTTTCTTTTCTTTGTGGCGCTTTCTCATTACGACCATTTGAGCGACTGAGCATCCTTGAGCTGTTTCTGCTCGACCCTTTTGAAGCTTGCTTGGATCTAATCCCGTATTCTTAGCTTCTTGCGACAACCTTTGCGGTGCTTCTCATTCCTTTTCTCTTCCTCGGCTAGTTTCAATCTTCTTTCTTCTTTACCAAGATGTTTACTCATTTGTTGTGGTGTGGCGGTATTCATTATCATGCGATTTTATAGGAATCTTCTCGAGGCTCGGCGATTGTCATTTTGCCTTTGCCTTTGTCTGGCATGAGGAAGATGATGCAACTAAGGGTGGTGTTGTTGTCATGATTGATGTTGTGACCGTCGGTGTTGTTGTTGTTGATGTTTGTGGTGGTAGTGAGGAGATGGGTATTCTTTGAGGAGTGCGAGATGATGTGGGAGCTCACAGAGGCGGTGGTGTTTGCTCCCCCTCGGTGTGGAGAGGTTTTCTTGATATTCTCCCCTCCAGCTCTTAGGAACTTCAATGAGGGCGAAGTTGGAGTTAGTCTTTGAGGGGACGGAGGCTGCTTGACCCTTGAAGACTGATAGATTTCGGTGATCATGGCCTTAATATACGAGGTATCTGCTTGAAGACCGGTGACCTTTGCATCGAGGTTAGCGGAGATCTCCAATCACAGGTCATTCGGGGACCAAGATTCCGAGCCATAGAAGATGAGGCTGAGCCATGCAAATACTTGAGTGTTCAAAGAGTCCTGAGGTTTGAAGAGGCGAACTAAAGATTGGAGACCTAAACATTTGCAGATTGGAGCATTTCAATCGAGTTCGGTGAGTCGAGATGAATTTTTCACATACACCTCGGTGGCTTCCACACTTTGGCATTGATTCTTTGGGTCTTCTTTATGACATCCACGATTTCATCAATTGTAACTCCACATGGTGAAGATGCTTGAGAAACTTAACGAGGTTTTCATCGGTCGATGAGGTATTGGTACATGAGATCTTTGTGCTCATGAACATTTTCATTGAAGGTGAGCACATCGGATCGAAGATCGGCGTGGCCGAAACGCCGCTTGGTGTGTTGATCCCAAAATTGTTCATTAACCCTAATTATACGACCTCCTTGAGGCTTTAGTGATCCAACGAACCGGTGTCTTTCGATGTTGGAAGAATGTTGTCAAAGCAGTTAAATTCCAATTTGGATGATGAGGAGTACGAGTCATTATCTTACGGGCGAAATGGTGACTCATTATGCTCCTTTGGATCGGTGAGGCTCTTGTTTAGATTGAACCTCGACATCAATTTCTTCTCGGTGATAAAATTTCATCTTTAGTTTGACAAGTTCATCCTCGAGAATAGAATACCGTTGACATCGGCAATTGTGAGTAAGGGGTTGGTGATGGGTTCCATATCAACAGTGGTATATATCCTCTAAGTCTGTGTCACCCGTTGACCCCTCGCAACCTTTGGTAGGAGTTTCCAGTGCCTTCTCCGAGTCGGGATTGGTTTTGGGTTCCGTGTCGGTGAGTTGTTTCTTTCCTCCGAGTCTTTGTCCCCAGTGACCTGAGACCTTGGTGGGTGTTTCCAGTGCCTTTGGCGGAGTCGGTGATTGTTGTATCCCTATCGGTGGGTTGTTTGTTTCCCCGAGTCTTTGGGATTGATCGGTGTGCCCTCGAGACAAAGACTTGGATTGTTAATGTCATCATCGGGCGTAGTGGGCGGCTCCCCGGGTTGTTTGTTTCCTACAGATCTTGGGGAGTAGTAGATGTGACCAAGGGCCTGAGCATGATGTCGGTGTCCTTCGTTGTCACGGGGTGGATGTTGCACTGTAGAGTGGGTGTCTGTTTGGTCTCGGGCTTTTTGTGCCTTTTAGGCGGTGCTCACGAAGCCTCGGGGCCTTGAGACTTTGCTTTAGTCTTAGTCGATCTGAGACTTCCCACTCTTTTGGGGCGGGGTTTGGAGACGATCCTCACGATTGTTCTGACAATCATGGGCCGTCAATTCAATAGGGTGACAAGGGATGGGTATTTTGAAAATTTGATTGGCTCGGGATGCACGTAAAGCACCAAATTTTTCTTCACGAGGATAGTTTGTACCCGGTAACACTTGCAAGCACAAGAGACAAACCTAGGATCTGACGTATTTCCTCCTAGTTTTGCTCACGTAGCTTGGTTCACGAGATCACTTGTAAATGATATCCTCTATGTTGTGATGACCCCATTCATCAAGCGGTATGCCATCATCAGTGAATAGAGTTAACTTGTTCGGTGGATGAGTGGTTCCATAGAGGACTGAATCACGAAAGTGAATAGGATCCTCAAACCACGAGAAAAAGAGCTTTTGGTGATTGGGGTCTTGTCCAAAAAAGTAGGATATAAAATGATTTTTAACCCATCCTTCATGTGGAAGGTTCGGGATGGGCGACATAAACTCCTTTATTGTAATCCGACCTTGTTGAAGTGCAAAATGTTTTATAGTCGAGGTGAATTGTTGTTGTCCCCATGGTAGATCGATGAGATATTCCACGAGAGGTCTGAGGTTGTTCTCATCGATGGGGTTTGGGTCAAAGGCCTTGGTATTGCCCAAAACTCCTGAGGAGATTTTGGTAAACAATGGTGGGACATTGAATAAAGGCCGTTTCGATTAGGCGGTTAAATAAAAATTTCATAATGTCTTTGTAGAGGTGAGACGAGTTTAGGGTATTCAAATTTGCCTATGACATTATTAGTCTTAAATTCAACATTTGTAAGATCTCTACCCTTTGAGAAATAAATTGGAGAGATTGTGTTCTAGCCATTTCCATATAAGAGGATTTTAGGGTTTGAAAAGAAATATTTTGACTAGAACAATCAAGGATTTAAGATCTCTCAAGTTTGTGATGAAAAACTTTTGTAAATGTTTACAAGGAAGGTTTTTCAAAAGAAGGTTTAAAGATTTTTAAGAACACACAAATTTTTCGGGATTTGAGAAAGGATTTTGACAGAGTTTTGTTGCAGAAAATAATTTGTGTGTTTTTTTCTTGGTTGAGAGGAGGGTATTTATAGAGTGGTGAGAGAGGTGGTTCTTGCATAAATGTGGATATGTAAAGACGATTTTTGAAAACGTTTGAAATTCCACATTTAATGCCACCCACCACTACCATGATAAAATCCGTATTTTAAAGGGCAGTTGCAATGCACAGGAAGAGTGCACTTTGCGGCGTTAAAATATCCATTGGATATTTTATGTGTGAAGGCATTTAATGCCAGTGGGTAAGTGATGAGACCCACGACGGTAAGACATATATTCCTATATTAAATTGGTGAGATTACCAACCTAGGACATTTAAGTAACTAATACTTGGAGCATTTAGTTACTCATTCGATGCTTTCATCGGGGACCACGAGTGAGTCTTACTCATTCGGTGAGAGGTTTGTTTTGGATGTTCGGGAGGATGAACCATTTGAGAGAACTTCTTGAGATTGGATTTGGATGCAATTTCAATGTCAAGCATTCCCATTAAACTTGGTCTCACGAAGGTAGGTTCATCGAAGGGTTTTGTGAAGATATCGGCCGATTGATATTGATAGGAATGAAATGAAGTTCAATGTCTCCGCTTCATTATGTGATCCCTAATGAAGTGATATCGATATCAATGTGTTTGGTTCTTTGGTGGAGGGCAGGGTTGTTGGAGATTGCAATATGCTTGGTGTTGTCACAAAAGATGGGTACCATTTTGTAATGGATGTCATAGTCATGAGTTGACTTTTCATCCATAATACATTGGCGCAACATCCTGCTTTGCAACTACATATTGACTTCAAATGAGGACATAACCACCGATTGTTGCTTTTAGCACTCCAACAAACTAGTTTTCCACGAAATTGACGGGACCACGAGGTACTTTTTATGTCCATATTCTTTGCGGCATAATCGAATCGAGAGTAACCCTTGAGATCAAACCCTTAGCATTTTGGATAATAGAGTCAGGTTTGGGGTTCCCTTCGGTACTGAGTATTCTTTTAGCTACTGATAAGATGGGATTCTTTAGGATTGGGCGATATCTTGCTATTAGGCGGACTAAGGTTGGATGTCACGGTCTAGAAGCGATTAGATACATCGATGAGCCTATAATCCCTCCGAAATAAGTTTGATTGATTGATTTGCCGGTGAGATCGGTCCAAGGTTGTTAGGTGGGACCATTGGAGTCTTCAGACGCGATCGAGATATCTCATATTTCTTCAAGAGATTTACGGTGTACTTCTCTTGGTGATGGATATTCCTTTATCGGTTGCACGATTTGTAGTCCAAGAAAGTATGTGAGTTCCCCATCATGCTCATTTCAAACTTCTTTGTCATCGCTTTTCAAGCTGTTTGCAAAGTTGTAGTTTGTTGAGCCAAAGATATCATCAACATACACTTGTACTAGTATCACATATTGTCGAGTTCTATAGACAAGCGATTGTGTTGTCTATCTTTCCTCGACAAACTTGTTTTGTATCGGGAAGGTTGAGAGTTTCATACCACATACAGGAGCTTGTTTAAGTCCATAAAGGGCTTTGTCAAGCTTCGCGACATAGTCGTGAAATTCACTACTCTCAAAGCCTAGAGGTTGCTAAACATATACATCTTCCTTGAGATCACCATTTAGAATGCACTTTTAACATCCATTTGGTAGACCTTGAAGTTCATGTATGTTGCATATGCAAGGAAGATCTGATGGCTTCCATTCTTGCAACAGAAGCAAATGTTTCATCATAGTCAATGCCTTCTTATTGGATGTAACCTTTGGCTACAAGTGCGCTTTGTTTTTAATGATAGTGTCGTTTTCATCGATTTTGTTTATGAGAACCAGCTTCATTCCAATGACTACTACATCCGAGGACATTTGATCAAGGTCATGACCTTGTTTTATCAAGCATTGCGAGTTCTTCTTGCATGCTTTGAACCCGGCTTGGGTATTTTAGAGCCTCGGTGACACTTTTGGGTTCTATCTCGATGAGTAATCGGTATAGACATTCATTGGTGAAGTGCGATTAAGTTAGCGACCATGCTTCTAGTGAGCATGCCTCGGTGGATTCACCAATGATGTTTACAAGCTCGATGTCCACGAGATCTTGTCCACTTACTTTGTGGTGCAGGATGCGAGCTTGAAGATGTCCTTTGGGGAGTTCATGTGTGAGTTCGGTGCAAGAGCCGCAGGATCATTTAGATCATCTGTTGAGGTGTCTTGTTACGGTAGAGGTTCTTGAGTTATAGGATCACGATCATTTGGATCGGTGTTACCTATCCAAGTAGGGGCGAGCGATTATCAATGAATTCACCGATAGGTGGTTGTGACGGAGTTGTGAGGCAAGACATAATATGAGATGTCGACATCGACTTGGTATGAGGAATTGGTTTTAGAGTTGTACTCATCGGAGGATATCTTGATGAGTTGTTAATTCCTATATCCTCCATTTGAAGTGTTGGTGAATCGATGCTTTCAATACTTTCATCAAAGGTGACATGAAAAGTTTCCTCGACTTGTTGTCTCCTTGTGTTAAATACACGAAGGCTTTGGAGATCGGTGAGTAACCTAGAAAGTATCCATCATCGACTTTAGCTTCAAACTTGCCTAGATGGTCACGGTGGTTATGAATGAACACGGGACATCCAAACACACGAAAGTAGGCGATGTCGGAAGTCTACCTTTGAATATCTCATATGGGGTTTTATTATGTCTTTTGACAATGATTGACCTGTTTTGAGTGTAACGGTTTATTTAAGCTTCGGTCTAGAAATGCTTTGAAAGGGCGAGCCATTTAACATGGTTCTTTGACCTCTATGAGAGTTCATTTTTCCTTTCATACCCATTGTGTTCGGTATAAGGAGATGAGAAATTTTGGAGATTCCTTCTCATCACGAAAACTCTCGAGCTCAAAGATTTCTAAATTCGGTACCATTGTCGGTTCTGATTTGTTTCATTGTAATGTCATTACGGTTTTCAATGTTCACGATGAATGACATTATAGTATCATTACTGACTCTTTTTGGAAAGAAAGTATACCCAAGTGTATCTTGAAAACTCATCAACAATGACAAGTGTATACTTCTCATGTTGGATTGATCTAGGACTTTTACGGTCGAAGAGATCCATATGCAAGAGGTGAAGGCACTTTTGATAGAGAAGTTTTGCTTGGTTTTGAAAGATGCTCTTTTATGTTTGCCTTTTTCACGGTGAGCATGGTTTATCTTTTAAAAACCCCGTGATGGTAAGCCAGGACCTTGTTTTGTTTAGCCAAGTTGTTGATGTTTTGAAGTTTAAGTGTGAGAGTCTCTTGTGCCTGCGGCGGTTGATAGTTTCAGTAGCTTTGGCAAAGAGCAGGTTCCATCTTTAGAGAGTTGACATGTCTAAGACATAAACATCGTCTCTCCTAGGAGCAATCAACACAACTTCCTTGTTGGCATTAAAATGGCACCTTGTTTGTCATTGAATTGTACAATGTACTTAGCATCACATAGTCGGTGACACTAATGAGATTGTATTTGAGACCATTGACATAAGCAATCCTAGAAAACTATTCCATTGCGGTTCTTGAACCATAACCTTCGGTGGGACATGATGAGTTATCACCAAATACTACCTTTGGCCTGGTTCCTTTACATACATGTGTAGATATTCCTTCACACGGTCATGCTTCTTGAACATCCACTGTCTAGATGCCGGATAGGCTCACGACATGCCTCTGCACATGTAGTAAGCGAATTAGTTTAAACCCGACCCGACTACTAGTGGGCTTGGGTCTCATGGTCTCTTTGAATTGAGCAATCGATTCATGGTCGGTGGTGGAGTGTAATGAGCTACCACGGGTTTTGCATTTAGAGGCGTGGATGACTCGGTGGATTTGGGTTGCTTTGAACTTCTCCTTGCATGGATGACATTGTCATCTGAGATGTCTTATGAGGCGTATTCAGTAAATATCACAACATATGTTCATAAGACAATCATCGAGGTGATGATCATTAAAACCATAGTGTATGAAAGGAGGAAAAGGCTTTGCTCTCAACTTTTGGTGACTTGGATGAAGAAGCATGCGATGACCAACTTTGGTGTAGTTTTCTTGGTGAGAGAACTAACATATTGCAAGTGGTCGGCGATCTGTGATCATCCTTTTTACGAGATCATGCAAAAGGATTCTATAACAATTGTCGGTGGTATGGATGGTATAGTGGCACATATCACACTTCTACTTGTTTTGGTGGTGGCTTTTAACTTTGAGGAACTAGAGGAAGGTGACTTTGTCTCCTTGATTGGTTCAGGATCCTTTACAATAGATTCCATTTTGTCGGTTAGCTTCCTCATAGAAGTTCGTCGATTGCTTGTCGATCGACTTCGGTGGGGATGAGGATGTGGAATTTTCGGTGGGGTGGATTCTTGTTGAGTTGGTTTTGATGGTCTTTTCAAAATGGTTCTACCAAGTCGAGACCTTTCTTTAGGAGAGTGTGGATTGTAATGTAATGGAGTAAGCTCGGAGCTAGGATCGGCACCACAGAAGAGGTTCTAAAGGTGGAAGTGGTGCTTGAGATTCATCTTGAGACTCGAGAGATGTGTTCGATTACTCTTGGGCACGTCAGGGAGTCAAGCATGCTCTTTAGAGCTTGACTTTCAGCTCTAGAATTCTTCCGAGTCAAAGTTAGGAAGCTTACTATCGATTAAGTCTTTCAATCCAATCACGGGGCTTGGAGCAGACAACATATTGGTAATCATGCCACCGAGACACAAATGGTTTAGGACTACGGTCTTTGTTGAGAGAGTCGGTAAGATGATGTTCTATGACTCTCTTTTTTGCTACTAGGGGCACCCACAACATCAAAGACTCTTGGATTCTTGGTGGTCCGACTATCAATGATTTCCTTTTCTTTCTTAAGTTCATCTTGAAGAGCACGATTTCTTTTAACTAATTCGGTGTTTTGAATTTGTAAGGTGATAGCCTCAAGCTTGTTTTTTAACACAGTAACTCATCCTACACTTATTCAATTCAAAACTTAACTTGTTGTACTTAGAAAAAGATTTAGTCTTTGCTCCTCTACAAACTTAAGATCTACATTGATATAGTTCATATGGGGCGCTTGATCGAGTCATCATCCATAGAAAGTAGAATATTTACCTTCTTCATTGTGATGTTAACCCATTCTCCATTTACATGATTCTTTCCAACATGACTAGCTTGTCTTCCTCTAAGAGGGCCATCGTGTCTTGACATGCACCATTTCATCATCGATGAGGCGGCTCTTCATCGATCGAAGGTTTCAACAACAAGACCTTTGTTTTACCATCGCATTGATTGAACACTTTTTGGTTACGAGGGATGGCCTCAAGTAATGCAAGCTTAGCTTTGATTTTCCTATACTTAGCTTCAAAATCTATTGTTTTGTTACAGTCTCGATTTATTACGAAAGTTTTGATGAGGCGATAGATTTTAGGTTGAAATTTGCTAAAGCACGAGGATTGATTTGACCACGATGGTCCATAAGAAGGTTGAGAAATTGTTTTTGAAAAGCAGTCCTTTGCAAAATGACCTCTTTTGTGACACTTTAAGCACTTCGGTGTCCTCGTTAGCTTTAGCGGTTGAAAAACCTTTGTTTCTTTTAATAAACCTTGAGAGTTTGCAAGGAGTGCCCTTTCCGAAATTCAACGTTCGGTCATTTAGGTACACCTCACTTGATCTCTCATCGGGCTCATCATTAGAATTTTCTTGAAAATCTTGAACCACATTGTTAGAAAAAGAAGCGGTTGATATAGGTGAGGTGATGGTGGGGACTTCTTGACTTCGAGACTTCTTTAAGTCGAGTATCGTCACATTGATGAGGTTTTCCTCATAGACAAATTTCCCATAAATTTCAAAGTTCAAGAGTTTGGATGTGATTTGCATTTCTAAGTCCACGAGAGAAGTTCAACCATTTCTCGGGAGACAATTAACAAAACAACATTTATCTCATGTTTGATAACTTAACACCATCATTAGCAGTTCATTTAAAGAGTTTTGTAAGTCCCTAGCCACGAAGGTATTATACTCAAGTTTCGAGTCCATTATCCTGTTTTCCTTGGTATGAGATGGACCTTCATGGCTATGGACGGGTCATCCTATGTTTGTTTAGCCCAGGTGTTCTGACTTATAACCGACTCCATTATATCTAGGGTGTTCAAAAATCAGAAATCGAAGAACCGAACCGATCCGCTCAATCCGAAACCGCAAAAACCGATAAATCGAAGAAAGCGAAATCGAGAAAACCGGCAAGGAAAACCCGCTTATCATGGTTCGGTTTTGGTTTTACACAGTTATCATGGTTACCGAACCAACGCCTATAATATACATGTAGGTTTCAATAAACCGTTCTTAAAATGTACAAATATTAACTATCTTATTGCATTACTTTTATCATATAGCAATTTTTACTTACCTAATGTGATCATTTACTAACGCCATGGATTACATATTGTCACACCCCAATTTGCTCTGCTTTGCGATGAATGGAATTCTCGGGATTGATCCATAGCATCACAATCACATTATATTGAACGACCTAAAGTGTCGCTTTGGAAAATACATCGCTTGATTTAATAAAATAATCGTAGTTTACAAAGTAGGTCCCAAATGTAAATTAACTCATGCGGAAATAAGTTTGTACAATTCAAACGATGTTTTAAAGTATGTAAAACCCAGTGTGACGCTGTCATCATTGACTCCATGATGTGTCCAAATGCATGCCATGACGTGAAAGCCTTAGATACCGAGATAAAACATGCTAAAAGTGTCAACACAAAGGTTGAGTGAGTTCATAGTTTGTTTTGAAATGTAAAGCCTTTAGAAATCGCTTTATGCAAAGAAAGGCATTGTAATCCACTCGCCTAAGTCCTACCATACAAAACTTGCAACCTGTGTTCACAACCCATTGCCAAGATATGTATAGTCAATGATAATCCCAAGACATTCAAAGACAATGATAATCCCAAGACATTCAAAGACAATGATAATCCCAAGACATTCAAAGACAATGATAATCCCAAGACATTCAAAGACAATGATAATCCCAAGACATTCATTCCAATGATAATCCCAAGACATTCAAATTCAATGATAATCCCAAGACATTCAAGACAATGATAATCCCAAGACATTCAGCCCAATGATTTATGATATGTGATATGACTAAACGTTAAGTTCGGCTAAGCATAGTTTGCAAATAGATATGAATGTCATAAAAGATGATGAGCATGTATCTCCCCAAAACAGCTTATGAAAACAAGTAAGTGGGGCTATGAAAACTCACATGGACAATAATGCGATGGCAAAAGTGGATACATCGAGGTATAGCGTGAATCTCGTAAATGACCTATTACGAATGATATGATATGAAATGAGTTGCAATGTAATGTTATGCATGCACTACGATGTTATTTATACCATTTACGGGTTTTGAAAATATTACTCGTCGTCGAAAAATACTCTTTTGACGCCTTGACCCTTCAAAAATGACTTTACAAGTTTTACGTCAAATGTCATCCTACAATGGTTTTATAACGAT
Source organism: Chrysanthemum lavandulifolium (assembly GCA_022545495.1). Classification (NCBI taxonomy): domain Eukaryota; kingdom Viridiplantae; phylum Streptophyta; class Magnoliopsida; order Asterales; family Asteraceae; genus Chrysanthemum; species Chrysanthemum lavandulifolium. The sequence goes on from CM040244.1 coordinate 207,939,785, forward strand.
TTTTGGTGAAATTACTACTGTCGCAAACAATGTCGCCGGAAAACCATGAAATCAACAAAAATGGCTCCGAAAAGTGGTCGTAAAATGGTGTACGATCGTTAGAGAACGAACTCGACGGTTTTGGAAAGTTTGTATCGATATCTAAAAGTTTCGGTTCAGGAGTTTTCATTCAAAAGGTCTCGATCATAAAGATATCAAAGGCTAAAGTTGGTGGTTTTGCTAATTGTGTGCGTAAAATAAGTTTCGCCAATGTTTGAACATCCGCAATAATTTATTATGACTCCGCTTGACAAACGGCTTTTTGTTTTGGAAAATATGGCCGATGAACTTGATTTTACTAGAAGACACTTCTATATAAAAGTTTCACATCATGGTTAAAACCGCCGCAAACATGGACGTATATAGTTAATGAAATACTTGTAACGTAGAAATAATATAGTTTTTCGAAAATAATATTTACGGTAACTTTATGAAAACGCTATCTTTGTCGCTTTAAACTGCTTTTCACGTAAAATATGTCCTTAGCTTCGATCAAGTAAACTAATATATTTTCGAGAAGTCGAAATAATTTGTGAAGCTTAAGGCTCGTTTTGACCCGAAATATGTAAAACAGCAAGCTGAAAATCCTGAAAATATACGCTTCGTCGTCAAACTTTAAAATTCACCACGGCTTCGTTATAACTCCGCTTTTATCCGCTCAAGCGGCCACGGATTCGCTTTTAAAGTATATTTTCTAATTATCAAGGCCAAAATGTCGTACCAACAGTAGGTTTTTCCAGAAATTGTTTTAAGGACAGAACACAAAATATAGTTTACTTAAAATAGTTTTTCTCGGACAAACCTATTCTAATCCTTCAAATCAACTCCAAAACTAATCTAATCCTACCATACACCTTCTTAGGGTGTCATGGGTTCCTAATCACCATCAAGACCAAAGAATACCATGGGAGTAATTATAGGATGACCATATTGTATATATAACTTAAAATCATGAAATAAATGGTATAAATCACATAACATGCATATAAGCTCCAAAATGAAAAGAAGCATATGAAAATGATAAGGAAACATAAAATGATGAGAATATGCTTACTAGTGCAAGTGAAGAGGTGTAGGTAACAAAGGATTAACTTAAATATCCTTGGTTTTTATTTCAAAACCATATAAAGGATATAATCTAGGTTGATAAAACACTTGATCTTAGCAAAATCTTGATCCCTTGGTTCTTTTGAGGTGTGGCCGGTTCTATGGAGCCAAGAAGAAGAAGAGAGAAATTTTGCTTAACACTTTGATAACTATGAGAAAAATGAAAGTGAAATAAGACTTTTGAAGACTTGAAGTGAATTATTAGTAGACATAAGCCATGCCTCATTTAAAACATACCCTCCCTTGGGCGTTTTTCATGGATCATGTTCCCCAATTATATTTTTTTTTTTTAATCTTGCAACTTGTGTAAAACTTTGTAAGACTTTGATAAAAATGTAGTAATTGTGTAAGTATTACTCAATTTATAAGGTAAATGGGAATTTTTGCAAGTAAGTTTTATTAGGTCAAACTAGATTGTAATGAGATGATAAAATTGTAAAAATACTTTCCTTGTGAAATTCGGTGATAAAATAATTATCGCACAATTTTAAGAAAAACGACGTAATAATTAAACTTTAACGATTTAAGTACCAAATAAATTTGAAACACTAGGAAAACTAAAAATATAGTTTTATGAACTAAATGTAACTTTAAAATACCTCGGATCATTTTTGAAAGTAACGGGTTAAATATCAAAATAAAAACTCACGCGATAAAAATTATTAAATAAATATTACGCGTTGAATATGAAATGAAATGTCGTGGAATGAACTAATGAGATGCACATGATGTCAATGAAATGTAGACTAATCATAGTCCATATGAAATGTACGTGATGTCATGATCATGAATTCGCCGCTAAACCTCCAAGGTTACGCGATTTGAACCAAGTAAACCAAGTTTACTAAAAATGTTGAAATAATGAGACATGAATCGGGTTCAGAAATGTCCTCCGAAGCACGGGTTGTCACATATGATTAAAGTGATCGTACTTATAAACGCCAAATAAATAATATGATAATTTGAATGCTTTGATTATGACGGAACAACATTATTATGACTTAAATCTTTTCAATGTTATTTAAATTTTACTACAATTGACATATTATGTTCTAATTTATGTTATTGTTCATCCGATTCAATTCGATTAATTTTTAAAATGGTTAACCAGTGACCAACTGCGGGTAATCGCTCATTCGGTACCGCATGTCCGTTACCCGCTTAGTACGGTTCGGTTTCGGATAGTAAAATGAACTACCCGCCTGTGATGGATAGTTAAAATTCTAACCGAACCGAGCCGAACCGCCCGTGAACACCCCTAATTATATCATCGGAAGACATGATATGATGATACTTTTGAGTCTTTGGTCCCGGTTGACCACTCTCCTTTCATCCACGAGTTCATCGAGCTTGTGTTTGGGCAAACCTTCAGCATCTTTGGGATAAATGGACCTCATTAATACACTTGATATAATAAGGTTCTATCCCAATCAAATAGCAAAGCATAAGCTTTTTCCATTTGTTGAATTTTCCAACTTCAAGTCTAGGGCAACAAACAATAAGCTCCACCCTTTTATCGACTAGTTAGGGTACATCAATTTCAAACCATAGGAATCACGATTTAAAAACGCTTTTAGAGTGGCTTAAAGGTTTTATAATCAACCTTGCTCGATACCACTTGTTGTTCCCTATTCACTATCGCTTAAAAACAAATAAGTACTTAAAGCAATTTAACGTTGAATAATGACCTAAATTAACATAAGTAAAACACACAAAGTAATCTTCAACATCATATTCTTATTAGAAATAAATCAAAATATTCGCTACCCAAGTACTTGCGGAATAGTACTTGGGATTGAAATGACAAAGTTTGGGTGACTCTCTCTAAGCTCAAAGCTAAGTCCGAGCACAACTCTTAGAACGCACCGAGCTAGCTCAAGGATAAAGTTAGATTTAGATGAGTGAAAAGTTGGCTTGTGTGTATGTGTGTTTTACAATTCACAAGCTTCATCTTTTCACTCATTCTCTTATGTTATTTATACAAGTATGATTTTAACTTTAACCTAGAAGACAAATAAAATGATCACAGAATCACGAATATAGATATATTCGATTCATCTTTACTTTGTTATTAGTAGTCGGTATGATAAGCTTCTTTCCTAATGTAGAATCCTTTAGTATCGCCGCTTACTATAAATGGGAAGATATGGCTTTAGTAGATAGGGACTTAGTTTTATCCGGGTAAAGCACTGGGGACTTAGTTTTATCTGGGTAAACTTTTCCGCCTAGTCCCGCTCATTCTTCGCCTTTAAAGCCTTCGTCTTTTCCTTGATTTGTCTTCGCACTAATAGTTGGAAAGGAGTCTTAGGATTCAATGAGTTATTGTCATCACCACCGAATCCACCATCTTCTTCTTGACTTAGTCTTCACCCATTAAGTTCCGCCTTCTTTGAGTGGAGACGCCCTTCTTCGCCTCGCATCGAGTATCTCGAAGATGGCTCATCGAGAGACTATGCACTCAAGGACTGATAGTGTTTAACGGATTAAACACTAAGGTTATTTTATATTCAAATCCTAGAATAAGGGGTTTGGGTATTTATCGAACCCAACAGAACACACCACAAAGTTCATTTAAAACTAATACAAGGTTATTGTGTTTTAAAATGAAAGAATTAAAGCAGAGAGAGTTACGTGAACTCCCATGAGAGAGTTACCGTAATGTGCAAAACCCGGTATGAGTTGTGAAGCGAATAGTTACGGTGTAACCACCGAGATGGTATTACCGAATTGGTAATGCGTCAAGAATTACGCGCTAAAATGTTGGTTACGGCGTAATCACCAAGATAAGTTACCGTAACTCGCTCGCATCAACAACTCGCAGCAGAATTACTTCATGTCTCTGCAAAAATGGTTAGAAAACACAAAACCCAATAGAAATGAAATAAAAAGAAGAAATGGATAATTGGGTTGTCTCCTAAAGAGCACTTTTCTTTATTAACGAGTCTTTAAGTTAGACTCGAGTCCGCGATGCTCCTATGGGGGTCTTTGAACTTGCCCACTTCCATAATTCGTTGGTGTTCATTCATCCAATTATCAAGCCTTTTTTTCTTGTAGAATTATTGAGCCCAATTGTTCCCAACTTATGTGAAAGCCATTTATCATATGATTCTCCATGGTCATCATTTTTAGTAAGAATATTATCGAATGTCTTGATGTTTGATCTAGTTCCACCTATGATGTCGGTGAAATGGTTCCTTAATCAATTTCGAGCTTCCAAGCTTTAATTTGTACCAATCTTCCAATACTAATTCAACATCATGTTTCTCTCCCTTATGAGGGTAAATCCATTCATTAGCTTTTCTTTCACATTTTGGAGGACGAGTAAATGGTGGCCATGCTGATTCGCATTTATTGGTTGACATCGAGTTGCAAAAATGTTTGTTTGGACTCAGAGTTTCCTCAATGCCTTGGACAATTTCATCCTATTTCTGCTTACTATGATCAATTCTTTCTTTACGATTATCAGTAATAGGCTTAGAGTGTAGAGTGGGGTTCAGTGATTGAACATTATTAGAAATTTTAGTTTTTGGTTTTAAATGCTCATTCATACTAAAAGTTATTCGTTCATTTTCGGTTCCCAAGAAAATTTGTTTTTCAAAAACCATAATTTGAGCTCTACAAGTGGCCAGAAAAGGTCTTCCAACAATAAAGTTGTAAGCCTCCCGCTTTCCCATGTCAGCAACTATAAAATCGGTAGGGAAGAAAAATTTTCCAATTTTTAAAAGCACATTGTTCACAATCCCCTTTGGTACAGCCTTAGAGGAGTCCGCCATTTCAATCATAATAGTTGTTTCTTTTAAATTAGTAAGTTTGATTTTTCGAATAAAGTAGTTGAGATAAGGTTAACCTCAACCCCTAAATCGCCTAATGCGGAATCTTAACGTTACCAATAGTGCAAGGAGAAGAAAACTTTCACGGTGCTCGCAGACTTTTCGTGAAGTTGGCTTGGTAGGAAATTATCGTCTTCTGCTTTATCATCCTCTATTAGGTAGTTAATCCCGGAGAGATCATTAGTGATAGAGGATGTGCACTGCTCATTTTTTGCTTTATCCTGCGCAAATATGGCTTTGCAGGAAGTGGCTTTAGCATTACTTGTTTCAAGATTCTTAGCTAATTTCTCAATTTGTGTTTCGAGGTTATTAATTGCAACATCTTGGTTACGTAGGTTCATATTGGTGTCCTCCTTTACTTTGACCATCTATTCCTTGAGTCTATCTTCCTTTTTTGTCGATTCTTCAATGTGTCGGTTCATTATTTCTTCAAGGCTAGGTTTAGGAGAATAATTGTTGACTTTTGTGTAGAACTCAGGGGATTTTTCACGGTACCTAGGTCCGTAATTATTGTAGCTTTTGAAAGGGAATTCTTTCCCATAGTTCACTTCCTCGATCCTTTTAACTTCTTCATTGGAGGAACATTCTTTAGAAGGACGAGCCCCATCTCGCTCCACTTGAATGGAATGCACATTTTCCTTGAGCTTCTTTGTTTCTCTTCCAAGGCTTTCAAATTTGTTGATTATTGCTGCAAGGCCCTCAATATCATTATTTTTACTACGATTGCTTCCTCCATTGTGCCATTTGTGAGAGTGGTCTGCCATTTTTGAATAGTTTCAAAGCCATGGTGGGTGTCATACTAGGAATTGGCCCTTGAGAATCAATCATTTGTCTTGAAGAGATGTTCAGTCCTTGTAAAGACGCTCACTTTTGTTGGTCATTAAGATCATGAGTAGTGCACTTATATAACAATTCGTTGTATCTTTCCTAAGCTTGGTATAATGTTTCATCACCCTCTTGCTTGAAGTTATGAATTTCTTCCATTCGCTTTCGTCTTTTATGGAGGACAATATCTCCGAATGAAATACTTTTTAAGATAGGCTAGTGTTGACACCCCTGCAGTAATCGATCGACCCATCTTTTGCAGCTCCGTAAGAGAAATAGGGAATACTCGTAGCATTATAGCATCATGTGAGACTCGGGATTTTGAATAGGTCGACAATGTATTCGACGTTGTCTACATGTTCATGGGCATCATCGGTGATGCTTCCAGATAAGGGTTTGCACGCAATTCCCTCATGAATCGAGGTTTGATTTTGAATTGAGCATCTTCTCGCAATGGCGGCCTAACAATCCTCGGCCCTTGTTCTTCTCTTGTCAATGCCAAATATTCATCAACAAGTGAGGTTATCGATGTCAATGGCTTCCATGGTACCGAAAACTTGAAATATGATCGTGAGAAAATTTTAAAATGAAATGAAAGACCCAATATTAATCCTAATATAGCTCCCCGACAACAAGCGCCAAAAACTTGATGCGAGTTTTATCGACTGTGTCTTAATATTTATAGTGTCTCGCTATACCTATGGTTCACCCTAATGCACTAACGGGCAATGATACCCGGTCGTGTGTAGTAGTAAATGGTAAAGCCAAGGTCGTCCCAAGAGCTATGTGTCTCGGATAATGACTAAGTCTAATTGTCACATAATATAAATGGTTTGATAGGGTTTTGATTAATTAAACTACTAATGCGTAAAATAAAATAAAAGAAAATAAATGTGTGAAGGAAATCAATAGAGGAATAGTGGTGCTAACCTAGTTAATCCTCCTAGCTAGTTATGTCTATGTCTACTTCTTCCAATTACTTGTGTGAGGTCAAATTCGAGAGGACATCATTTGGTCAATTCCCCTAACCTATCAAGAAAGATGCCACCACAGAGAAATCAAAGCACCGTCATAAGTCATGTTGTTCTTGGTCCCTAAGTTGAGTCATTAAGTACCGCTACATGTTAGATTCTAAATAGTGAGTGCCCTACCGTTAGGAACTTAGACAATACACCCCCAATTCTTAAGTTCATCCAAACGATAGGTGATCAGCTGGTCAAATCGCACAAGTAGAAAGGGTCGTCGGGTTGGTCATATCTTACCCTTCCCGTCTCAATCCGCTCACCTAGGGTCGGGTTGGTCATATCTCTAGGCAATTGGCCTCTATCGCCATTCAAAACTACCGAACCAAAGTGACTACCAAAGAACTATGCATGCATACACTTAGAAATAATTGTACGAAAGTAAAGGTAAATGTAAACAAAACAATTATGAATTATAACTAGGCTAGCACCAAAGGGTGCTTAGCAGCTCATATTAATCATGCAAATCAATTCAATATTCAAAAGTACGAAATACATGAATTGAAAGTAAAGAAATAATAAACGCTAAAGCTTATCGTAATGGTATGACTTCTCCTCGAAACAGCCAGATGCTTCCCTAGACCTCCTTGAGCTTTTTCCCACATTTTCACAAAGTTGTGTGTGGAATGGGATGCTTTGAAATGCTGGAATTGGGGTATTTATAGGCGTGTCCGGGTTACGGGCGTAACCAATAGAGGTGTTACGAAAGAACCTTCTATTTCATCGTAAATGCACTAGATCTCGCTTAGTTACGGTGTAACCTTATAAGTAGTTATGCCGTAGTCTTCAATAAACTCGTTACGCCGTAAGTGATGCAAGAGTTACGGCGTAAGTATCGGTGTGGAACCTCTTTTGACCTAATGGAGTTACGTCGTAACCTTTAGGAAGAGTTACGTCATAACCTCTTGATAAGTTGGACTTCTGGGTCACGCAATAGTTACGGCATAATGTGAGAGATGAGTTACGCCGTAACTTCTTCAAAATAAGCATTCTGTGATAAATCTTTATTAATGTTTCCATTTCCGTGTCTCTTTAGCTCCAATGCTCGTAATTTACCTGAAAGTGGAAAACAATGGAAAACAAGCGTAAATCCATATAAATGATATAAATAACGAGCATTAACGGGGGAAATTGACACTTAATATTCAAGACTATTTGATGTTATCAGGGGCTAATAGGTCCCTACCATTCTACAAAACACTCAAAGGATGCGTTGATAAGAAGACTTTTCAGTGGGGTCAGGATCCAGAAGCTGCCTTTCAGAAGATGAAGGAGTTCATCGAAATCCTTACAACACTTACAGCCCTAATCAAAGGCGAGGTGTTGTTCATGTGCTTAGCATCCTCAATGGAGAGTATTAGCGTAATCCTTATGGCAGAACGAGATAAACGACATATCCCCATTTACTTTCTCAGCAGGGTCTTGCAGGGGGCGGAGATCGACTATCCAACATTGGAGAAGTTAATACTAGCCCTAATCTATGCAGCAAGGAGGCTCCGACGCTAGTTTTAGGCCCATCCGATCACAAGTTAGACCAACAAGCCACTCAAACAGATCTTGTCGAGCACGAAAAGACCGTGAGGGTGGCTAAATGGGCTATTGAACTTGAAGAGTACGAAATAGAGTTCAAGGGTCGAAACTCTATTAAAGGGCAAATTCGCAGACTTCTTGGCAGAGACACCTTCCGAGCGACGCACTCAATTACAGGATTGCTAGAAACTTTATACAGATGGAGCATCCGGCTCAGATGTTTCCGGAGCAGTCTAATCTTTGGTCACCGACGGAAAGAGCATATACGATGCTCTTCGCTTTGAGTTCGAAGCCACAAACAATGAAGCGGAGGTCTGAAGCCTCGCTAGCGAGCTCCGATTAGCTAAAGATATGGAAGTCAAAGCTTTATTGCTTTCGTGAGACTCCCAATTGCTAGCGAACCAAGTGACGAGGCTCCTATGAAGCAAAGGCTTTTCATCAAACAAGACTTGGAAAAACAAAGGAGATGTTGGGAACTTCGACTCTACACCATCCAACATGTTTGTAGGAATCAGAACAAGAAGGAAGATACACTGAGCAAGCTAGCCTCTATGGCCTTCGCTCGTCTCACCAAAGAAGTACTTGTCGAAGTCTTACCTGAAAGGTCAATCATTCGCAAGGAAGTTGCAGACGTGGTTCACGAAGAAGGAGAGACATGGACGACTCCCATCAGGGAATATTTGATAAGCGGTCTTCTCCCCACAGATCCCAAGCTAGCAAGGAAAATTCGGGTTAAGTCCCCACAGTACCGGCTAATAGGGGAAACCCTATATAGAAGGTCATTTATATCACCTTGGTTAAGATGTGTGGGACCCAAGCAGGCTACGAGTACTATCGCTGAAGTCCACGAAGGATCCTGCGGCCTCCATGCAGACCCCGCTCGCTTGTTTCGAAAATAATGAAGTTGGGCTATTATTGGCCTTCGATGCACGTGGATGCGGTAAATCATTCTCAAATGTGAAGCTTGTCGGATACACTCAAACGCTCCTAAGATGCCAAGCAGACATGACAAGTGTGACATCCGCATGGCCTTTCTCCCAATGAGGTATTGACATCGTAGGACCTATGCCTATGGCTCCGAAGGAGTCAATTTTCTGCCGGTGGAAATTGATTACTTTACTAAGTGGGTGGAAGCTAAACCTCTAGCCTCCATTACGGGAAGACAGATCGAGAAGTTTGTGTGGAGCACATTGTGCATATTCTGAGTGCCCCACATAATCATATCCGACAATGGAAAGCGTCATCAAGGAGTCTTCTACGACTTACAGGGCTCAACATAAAAGCGCCTTGGACATCCGTCTACCATCCACAAGGTAACGGACAGTGGAGGTTACAAACAGAGACATCATCAAAGGATCGAGAAAGGCCGGGACGAACTCACCATGGATGGGTAGATGAACTCCTCAAGTACTATGGGCCCATCGAACACACCCTAAGTCAAGCAATGGTGAAACCTTCTTCACCCTAACATACTGGAATGCGGTCATCCTTCTAACTAAGTGTACACACGGAGCGTGTGGCAACGTATGATGCCTCCCAAATGATGAAAGGATCGGGAAAACCCGGATCTACTAGAAGAAAGAAGAGAGATAGCCTCCATCCAAGAAGCAATGCACAAACATAAGATCAAGGCTACTATAACAAAAGGGTCGCCTTCCACCTTCAAGCTCGGGAAATATGTGTTACGCCTCAACAAAGGTGCAAGCAAAGCGTAATACCGGGAAAGCGGGACCTACTTAGGAAGGACCTTACATGGTAGCCGATTCCTACGGAACGGAGCCTATAAAGCGCCACTTTCTCGGAGAACCCATCGACATTACATGGAATGGTACGAACCTTCAAAAGTTCTATGTTTAAGAAGTACTTTTACTTTTTCATTCTTGTAATTAGAAGCTTCTCAAGGAAAGCAAACATTATTGGTAGTTGTTTTAGTTTTCATTTCAAGAATGATGTAATCCTCTACCAATTCAATGATAAGTAAGACATTTCCACAAATCTCTTGCTTCGCTTTCTTAAACACAAAGATTTGTTCAACCAAGTCGATTATGGGTTTCAATATCGAATAAAAGGGCATAATTGTAATAAACCTCATAATTTAAGCCTACTAAAACATTCACATTAACTCTCCTTGTAGTTTATGGCACTTGTGAAAACATATACAAAGTCATACTACCTAAAGATTTTGAGATAAATTGGTCACAACCCTCCACAATGATCAAATTTGGTCATTATACTCTGGTGTTGAAATTTACACACAATGAGGTTGTTTAACCTTAGGATGTAAAAGTTAAGCGTCGGAAAAATGGCGTAAGAGAAGTTCACAAGACAAACACAAATAATAACTAAGTGTGTAGAGGTACTCTCCCACACTATACCATTCAAAGTAAGGGCTAGTGCCCTTGCACCGGCATAAGGAGCCTAAGCCCCAATTACGTTGTCTTTGGCCCAAGGCCATACATCACAAATATTCAAATTGTTTAGAGAACCGCATAAGCATTGTCAAATAACATAAATTGTTTTAAAGGGTACATGCCACCACTTGAACCGAATTATCGCCAACATGGCAGCCTTTATTCCTCGCTGGGGATGGAGTGGGGATGGTTGAACCGACCGCAGCTTGGTAGATATTGTCTTCTTGGTAGGAGTCGAGGCTTGAGCTTGCGGGGCTTCTTGGAATGGAGGTCTTCTAGTGGTGCCATAGGATCTTTGGTAGCTTCGCTAGAAGGCGATCTTGTTGTTAAATGCATTTCGCCTCATCATACTCGACTTTTGATGTAGGACGGTAGCATTCAATTTTGGAGAGGTTTACGGTTTTCCTATTATAGCGACCTCCTCTAACGCTAAACACCTCCCATGAAAAATAGCCGATTTGATGACCTTCCACATTTGTGCTCCCAATTCATCACTATGATAAAGTTTCATGGCTATATATGGCACCACCTTAGACACAACCTTCGCGTGATCCTTTTGCAGCATCTTGTATCTCATCTGCAAGCCATCAATCTCCTCCCTTAGGTTCACTTCCACCTCTCCAAGCCTAGATCTTTCACTCTCTAAACCAAAGACACTTCGCTCAAGCACAACATTTTGACCAATGAGAGTCACTACCCTACCATCCTCTACCTTGAGTTTGACAATTTCAGTTGTCAATTTCTCAAACCTTTTGACGAAGGTCTTGAACTAGAGGATTCTTCTCAAGGTCCTTCTCAATCTCATCACACTTGGCCTCCAATTTTTCATACTCCTGATCCCTATGTTTTTCCCTTTCCAACATGACATCCATCTCCTATCTAGCCTTGGTCACAGCCCTGAGCAACTTTCTTGTTCTGCCATTTAAGTAATTATCCAATACTGCCTGCCTCGCTACACCATTGTCATGCATATCACAAACCCTTTCAATGGACATATTCTCCATCAAACCTTTCCATTGAGGGGGGTGACATGATCCACAATCCGGTGACAAGCCAAAGCATTGGGAAGCTCCTTCATTTCTGGAAGGCCTGCGACCAATACAATGTATAAGGGTTAAGTTAATTTTGACAATTATCACTTCACATGTTTTATAAGGAAAAAATGCTTACCTTCAACCTCCATTGATTCATCTAGTAACTCAAAGGCTGACTTCACAAACTTTACGCCTTCAAGATCTTACGCTTTGCGACCCTCGATCCGGGGCGATAAGGGATTCTTCCTTTGTTGGTTGACTTAACCGCCTTGCAAGCCGCTCCTTTTCGCTTTTCAACCCGTCGCCTATCCCTCGTGGAACCTACAACCCGACATCCTCCTCCGCAAAGATCGTTCGAGTCAAGAATATTCTCAACAAATTGAGAAGGACCCTCCAATAAGAAGTTCTTGGCGTCTTGATGCAATAGGCTCCGGCTTTGGAGTATCCACCTCATTGTTGTTGACGGATGTGGAAGGAGAGCCAACACCGTAAGACTCTTCGGCCTTATCCGCTGGCATGAAGCTCAAGTATTCATCCAAATCTTGGTACATAAAGTTCCTGAATGACATCTCTGCAAAAAAGAAACAAAAAGAAATAAATATCAGTGCTACATTGGTCCTACTTTAAAAGAAGTAGAGAAACATACTTTGTCCATGGTACATGATAACAGGCTTCTTGGGAGACCCCTCCCAGCTCTGGGCAATCCTAGCCATGTATAAGATTGGCTCGGGGAACACTTGCACATCAACAGGGTATCTAGCCAAATCGATAGCAGGGATCCCTTCGCACTCATATGGCAAGGGGTCATTGTACCGCTTTTGCATCAAACATATTTTCCTTATTCAACAACTTTGGATAGTTGGGTGATAAAAGTGTTTTGCACATAAAAGAAACGCCTTTCCAAGTCATTATGTTGGCGATACTCTCCCAAACAGGTTCGGCACATCCGCCTCGAGCCTCTTAGCCAAGGTTAACCAGCTTCCCCAGGATACAAATTCAAAAGCCCTTAACACATTTAGAGTTAGTTCATAGATGTATGATTTACATTACTATAAATATGGTCGGGTTGGCAAAACCAAATGGGTTGAACATAGAAATATGCACCTAGTAGTATTGCATAAACTCTAATATCAAGTAAGTGGAATCCTAAGGTTGGAATGGCTAAATCCATGTGTGTATAGCCCTACGAAACCTTCAGGAGCATCAAATATACCCTGATTAGACTTAGGCAACATGATCTTATACTCCAATGGGATTGGATAATCGGCTAGATGATCGTGTAAATCTTGTGCAGTTAACGTACATTTTTGTTGTTTAATGATAAACTTGGAATCCATTTAAAAAAAAAGATACAAACGAGAATGGATGTTTACCTTTTTCGGAGCTATGGCGATCAAGTTTACTGCTTGTAGAAAGTGAGGGAGAGAGTAAAATATGCTAGGGTTTCAACTACCCCCTTTTTATACTCTCTTCCCCCTCTCTTAAGCACTGCACACGTGTCCCAAAAAATTACTCTTATCTGATGTAAATTGTTTTTAAACTTTAAAAAGAAGTCTTTGGTCTCCTGCAAGATGGGAATTGTGATTCTCAGAAGGGCAAATTAAAAATCTAGTTATCATTAAATGCGCGTTAGGCGCATATTTATCCTCTAATTGATAAGTTTAGCAGTGAAAGGGTATTTTTTCGAAGCATGAAGTCGAAAGCAATGCCTCTTAGCTCATATGCATCACTTTCGACTGGGGGGCTTGATGATGTACCCTCCGAATAGCTCGAAGGACACTCCTCCAAGATATGTCAAAGCCATTCTATTCGAAGGCCCAAGTTAGGATTCCATAGGCGTCAAACCATTCGTAAGCACGAAGGTTACCTACGGGGAATTCACCATTCAAGCCCTAAGCCCTTCTGGGTATGGGTGACGAATGAGTAACAGATAGAGCAACTCGTGACTTGGTCAAACCCACGATCTCCTCTCTTCCCGGCTTCCCCGCCAACCTTGAGAACGTGGGTCACTAGGCCCTAGCGGTTACCCACAATCATGGGACGCCCCATGATCTCCGACATTCAGCAGAAGTGCCCTAACCCTATTTCTTCCACTATAAATAGGTTGGACGGAAATGAATTATGGTATGCTCATTTCACACTCATCTCTTTACTTACACACACTTATACAACCATAACTCATACGCATTCTCACGGGAGGTGGTTCGCGTAGGTCCCACCCTGCGTAATCACTTAACGAGTGTTTCATATTTCTTATTCTCAGGTGAAAGACAAGTCTTGGCTGGAACATACACCCCTCATACCTTTGATCATCATCGAAGCCTGGTAGTGCAATCTATTGTACAATCACATAATAGTATGCTTTTTCACTTCTTGTTTATTTTTCTTTTCTTCTTAGGAGTCAATATAACCGCAACTCCAAATAGTTTGCATATAGGCCCACACTAGGAAAAATTGTTTCCAAAATGAAAATTTTTTGCTGCATGAATCACCAGTCCCACGGATCCCACCTTTTAATCTTCGGACGGATCCTCGAGGAAGGATCCGTGGGATCCGTGAGATAGAAGCTAGTTTTATCTTCTATTTTCTCTCGATAAAGTAGAAATATACCAAATATACGTGATACGCGAGAATCAACGAATCGACCCTTTAGGAAAAAGATCGACCGCAAAACCCTCAAATATACGATAAGTGATACCGCAAGTGATTACCCGGTCGCTTCCCAACGAGGTGTGAATTGACGGTGACGCTTTGAGGTTCGTTATTAAAATGCTTGAATTGTTCGGGATTTTCGCTTTTGATTATGTTTTCTACAAATTAATTAACGGAAAGTAATTAAGGCAAGGGAACAAAGTAAATAACAAATTAACTACTACTAAGCATATGAAACAATAAAATTAAGCTAAATTAAGTCCTAGGGTGCTAAATGCAAAACTTGAAAACCCGGGCTAATCCCGAGTTCCAAAACTAAAATTATGCAACTTAAAGCCTACGGTGCAAAACCAATTTTCCTACGACTTAAACGACTAAAAATAATTTTAGTAAATTTTTGACTTTTAATTATTTATTATGAATTAAAACTAATTAGTAGAAAATTAATTATTTAGACTATTTTAAAAATTATGAAAATTTTATGTAAAATACTTTGAATAATTCTATTCCTATGAAAATTACAAATTTTGAAAATGCGCAAGAAAATTAAGCAAAATAAGCAATGTATTAAACTCTAATGTAAATAAGCTAAAAAATAATAATTAACGCTTAAATATATTAAGTATCCAAGACTTGACATGAAACATTGGATGGATCGGGTTGGCAATTTGTGTTGGTCATGTGATCTCGTATAAAAGGAGTAGGTCGGTGGTTCGAATCCCTTGGCCTCCACTTTTGTAAATTAATTTTAGGACTAAAATATGCTTTTTCAACAAATACTAAACTTGAAAAGAAGTCGTGGGAAGGCAATAAGAGCAATGAAGAAAAAAAAAAAAAGGAGACTAAGAGTCGCTTGGTTTAGACAACTACTAACAAGACATAAAAGGCTACACAAAAGCTAATGATAAGCTACTCCTAATGAAGACTAAGCTAAATACCTAAAAGCATCCTAATCTAACTAACTAAAAGGCGTGAACCTTAAATAAGCAAATAGAGAAGGGAAATAAGCTGGAAAGTAAAGCTGTAAAGGGGCTGCAGTGGGTTAAAAACAGTCCAAATGGCTTTTGAGAGGCAAAAATAAGCTAGCTAATGGGCTTCAAAGTACAGAATAAGCAAGGAAATCATGAATTACTACTATGAACTAGGTGTACAATAAAAAGCAAACCTTGACTTAAAATCAATATAACAAATGGCTGTTTGGGACTATTGTAACAGCTAGAAATTGGCTAAGGGGGGCTGTTTTGAGGCAAAATAAGCATCGATATAATCTCTAAAATTCCTACAAAGCTAAATCAAGAAACATTCATATAATAAAGATCGAAAAAAAACTAAGGGTGTGTTTGTTATTAAAAAAAGTCTTACTAGCCCTCTTACTCTTACCAAGAAGAGGTGGGCGTACGCTTTAGTTGTTTGTTTTTTCTTTGATTAAGACCCGCTTAGACATATAACATCTTACTCAAGAAGAGCGGGGACTTGTCTTACTTCCTCTTACTCGCTTTGTAAACTTTATATAATATATTTGATTGTTTATTAACTATGTTATATTTATGATAAAAAGTCTTGTTTCATATTTACATAAGTTACTTATTATCGCATTGGGTTGATTTAATAAACAAATTGCAAAAACGAACACTTAAAATCATTCGGACACATATACAAAAACAAACAACATTATTTCGTTCAGATTTAGACTTTCTAGCCACCTCTTACCATTAAGATGCGGTAGTCAGATTCAGACCTAAAACATCTTAATGAAACAAACACACCCTAAATCTAAGCTATGGTGAACCTAAAATGAGCTTCTGTGGGTATGCAAACAAGGACGATTGGGATGATGGATCAGAAAGACAGTTGCATAGCCATAAACAATTGTCAAACTTCTTTTCATGCTTTAACATAAATTAAATAAACTATATTAAGGCTAATTGGAACTTGGTTTGAGATTCAAAATGGGTTTTGACCCATAAACCTTGTAATCTGAACACCCTTTTGGGGCATAAACCGACTTTTGAAGCAGGAAAGATGTTGAATATTTAGAAACTAAACTTGTAAGCTTAAACACAAGCGCACATGAGCTTTAAAACAAACTTTTAACAATCTTGATCAATGATGCATTTCAAATAAAAAAGTAGCAGATTCAAAACTGAAATTCAAATTAACTTGAAATTAAATTGCATTGAAAATTAAAGTTTACAAGAAAAGTAAATGACAATATTAAAATGGTACTAGAACATCAAATTCTAGACAAAGTGTTACAAAAATCCTAATCATCTATTTATACTAAAAAAATAGAGACTGTCTTCTCCTTGTTGTCTTGTAGCTGTGTTTTTTTTCAGTGAGAGGGGAGTCTTTGAAGTCCAAATGTGTGCTTTCCTGAGATAATCAGAGCCATAGATCAAGCTTGGACAACGAGTTGACAACGGTGGGTTGGGTGGGAAAAGATTAGATTGATGAACATTAACCGAATGTTCAGAAATCTTATCCACCACTATAGAAGTCACAACATCCGTGTTGGATCAAGAAATATCCAGAGTGAACTCCTTGAAAGGTAAGATACCGGGTTTGAACACTTTATCCTCGGAGAGGAATGAAACACAAGTATCAACCACGGTAAAATCCTCAAAGGTAGATGAGTCACTCATGGATAGAAGAGGATGAAGAACATCTTGATCAACAATTTCATCAATTGAAACTTTCAAGTTCTTCTCTTTCTTGGGAAAGAATGGATCATCAAATTTTTCCAAAGGATCATTGTTTAAATTATCATTCTTAAATTGAATCGAGTCCGTGAGAGCGAGTTCATCCAGAGAACTCCTTCTTATCAAGTGACGGTTCAAGTGATGGATCTCGATACAATAAATATTCGATTTCACGTAAGTCGGCTTCAAAGTCAAAGACTTCGTTCACACTTCCCGGTGGAAGAGGACCGAGGCGAGCGAGTTCATCGTCGAACTCCTCGAGAAGTAAATCAATAGTTGAATCCTCGAGCTCCGAAGGATTTTTGGTCAAAATCTCAACTTCTTTGATTTCAATATCAATATTAGGTTTTGCCGGGAGGAGTGATGAGTCCATATTAAGCATTTCTTTTGATTAAATGAATATCTCCTTCCGGATCACAAACGGAAAAATCAATTTAGTGAACTTAAATTGTTATTCAAACAAGCTTCGATCGCTTCCATGATGGAATCATTTTCCTCAAACGGAGTGAGGGAAGGGGAAGAGTCGGAAATAATGGGGTCAGAAGTCGGAGTGGGATTGCCACTCGGAGAATTGTCCGAAAATTTAAGAACTCCTGGAGCGTACTCCTCACCATCCGCATAATCGATGTCTTCACAAGATGACGAATCGTCATCATATGAAGTATAATCATTGTCAAAATCGGAGAAAATCTCATAATGATCATTAGAAATGTCACGAGGAGGAGAATTATCGTTAAAAGGCATACCACATATTTTATCAGAAATACCCTCGGACTCACTTGGGATTGGGACAAGGGTCTCAACTCTAGTCGATTCTGTTTCCGGAATAGTGCTAAGATGCTCGTCCCCCATACTTAGAGAGTTTACGGGTTCTTCGAGTGTGATTTCAGCAGACAAGCTCTCATAATATTCTTTCATTTGAATGGAGTCCTCGTCATCATCGAAAACGAAAGTCTTGTGATATTGAGCTGTTGGAGCATTGTAGACGTCTTCATCGGTGGCTTGACTATCGTAATAGGGATGAGGACCACCACAATAATTACTTCTTTTTGTAGAAGGAGTATTGGTATTGACTTTAGAAACAACCGGTTTGTTTCTTGACGTCGGAACTTTCGATTTTTTCTCGATGATCAACAATATGTCTTTCGGGGTACGATACAAGATATTGCCACCGCGGTCAGATTAAGTGAATCTTGATCGGTTTCGTTAAAGCATTATAGAACATATCGATCCAAGCAACTCCGAGAAACCATGATGTGGGCATTTTCGTGGAGATCTTTGAATCTTTCCCATGCCTCACCAAACTTTCATCAAAAGATCGCTGGAAGTTTGTAATTTCGTTCTTAAGATTTTTCGCTTTAGAATAAGGAAAGAAACGATTTACAAATTTTGAAACGAGATCTTCCCAAGTAGTGATCGATCGAGGGGTTCTATTTCGAGCCAATTCCGGCTGCCCCTCGAGAGAAAACGAGAATAACATCAACCTAATTAGTCATGAGGAACATCCTTATATTTTATAGTTGAAATTAAATTATCAAACCATCGGATGTGAGCATAGGGATCGTCCCTCTCGAACCATAGAATGGATTTCACATAATTAGTTTAATTAAACCGGTTTGTATCTCAAAATTTTGGAAAGAATCTCGGTACAACGATAGCATCTTCGTAACCCTCGGTGGGTACTTGGAGCAATCGACATTGTACATGTGTCCATTAGAATTAAACATATAGAGGAAAAGAAGAGAATTAAACGTTATGAGGATAACGAATAATAGAATTAAATGGTCAAACAGGTAAGAGAAATAGAATTAAACGGATAAGAGGAATGAAGAAGAATATTTTGGGGTTTTATAATGAAAGCGAAAAGAATGCACAAAAACCAATGAATCAAAACGAAACCGAAGCAAAAACACAAGGAACTTAAACCAATAATCACAAGCGTATTCATGCAAGTGACACAAAGGCAAGTTTTGAATCTTTTGTTTGGGAATTTATTATGATAACATTCAAGTTGAGAATGTTATTTGATTGATGTGTTTTATCTTTATTAAACAATGAAAACAAAATCTTTTTGGGTTTTTTAACTATTATATATATACAAAAAGAAAAGGAAAATATTTTTGTGTTTTAAGGTTTTTGGAAAACGAATAACTTCACGAGGAAGGATCTTCAAGTCACTAATCATCAAACCGTAACGATATTGTCGCAACACAACCTCCCCGGCAGCGGCGCCAAAAATTGATATATTAGAAATATACTAAATGTACGTGATACGCGAGAATCAACGAATCGACCCTTTAGGAAAAAGATCGACTCGCAAAACCCTCAAATATACGATAAGTGATACCGGGCAAGTGATTACCCGGGTCGTTTCCCAACGAGGTGTGAATTGACGGTGACGTTTGAGGTTCGTTATTAAAATGCTTGAATTGTTCGGGATTTTTCGTTTTTGATTATGTTTTCTACAAATTAATTAACGGGAAAGTAATTAAGGCAAGGGGAACAAAGTAAATAACAAATTAACTACTACTAAGCATATGAAACAATAAAATTAAGCTAAATTAAGTCCTAGGGTGCTAAAATGCAAAAACTTGAAAACCCGGGCTAATCCCGAATTCCAAAAGTAAAAATTATGCAACTTAAAGCCTACGGGTGCAAAACCAATTTTCCTACGACCTAAACGACTAAAAATAATTTTAGTAAATTTTTTGACTTTTAATTATTTATTACGAATTAAAAACTAATTAGTAGAAAATTAATTATTTAGACTATTTTAAAAATTATGAAAATTTTATGTAAAATACTTTGAATAATTCTATTCCTATGAAAATTACAAATTTTGAAAATGCAGTAAAAATTAAGCAGTAATAAGCAATGTATTAAACTCAAATGTAAATAAGCTAAAAAAAATAATAATAATAATTAACGTTTAAATATATTAAGTATCCAAGACTTGACATGAAACATTGGATGGATCAGTTGGCAATTTGTGTTGGTCATGTGGTCTCGTACAAAAGGAGTAGGTCGGGGTTCAATCCTTGGCCTCCACTTTTGTAAATTAGTTTTAGGACTAAAATATGCTTTTTCAACAAATACTAAACTTGAAAAGAAGTCATAGTAAGGCAATAAGAGCAATGTATAAAAAAGAAAAAGGAGACTAAGAGCAAGGGGTATGGTGATCTCCCCACTTCTCTTCACTTGGGCCCCACGTGTGCCACATCACTCCAACACACTAACAAAAAAATACCCCCCAATCACAACATACTCACTTTTCTTCACTTAGGCCCCACGCACTATCATTTTATTTATTTTCCATATTTTCCAAACACAACTAAATTCATTTCATTCATTTAAAATAAAAACACAATAATTTTAACCCACCCCCAATTTTATTCTTGTTTTCTCTTGTTTATTCTTGCAAAATAGTATACTTGTGTTCATGTAATGTATTGAATCTTATTGGCCTATACTGCCCATTAGAGTAGAAAGTTTCAAACCACCAACCCTAAAAGCCCATCAAAAATCTATTATACCCACTTCCAACATGTCTCTCCTCAAACCCTAGTGTATCTACTTTGGTAGCCAACCCTATGCCGCTTCAGATAATTGCTTACTCTTTTACAAATCTTTTAGTTATTTGATGATATTGGCAAAGATGATTGAATGCTCTCAACCATAAACAAGAATAAACAAACACAAACCCTGCAAATCTTTGTCCTTTTCTTCGTCCTCCCGCGAAAACCAAAGTGGCGAGCCCACTTGGTGTCACGGCGAGCAAAGAAGAAGAAGTGGCGAGGTGCCATGTAGGCATCAAGAGAAGCAACGAGCCCCATACCCCTTGCTTTAAGAGGTCATTTGGTTTAGACACTACTAACAAGACATAAAAGGCTACACAAAAGCTAAGGATAAGCTACTCCTAATGAAGACTAAGCTAAATACCTAAAAGCATCCTAATCTAACTAACTAAAAGGCGTGAACCTTAAATAAGAAAATAGAGAAGGAAATAAGCTAGAAAGTAAAGTCAGAAAGGGTTGCAAGTGATTAAAAAAATTCAAATGGCTTTTGAGAGGCAAAATAAGCTAGCTAATGGGCTTCAAAGTACGTAATAAGCAAGGAAATCATGAATTACTACTATGAACTAGGTGTACAATAAAAGCAAACCTTGACTTAAAATCAAGATAACAAATGGTTGTTTGGGACTCATTGTAATAGATAGAAAGTGGTCTAAGGGGGCAGTTTGAGGCAAAATAAGCATCGATATAATCTCTAAAATTCCTACAAAGCTAAATCAAAGAAACATTCATATAATAAAGATCGAAAAATCTAAATCTAAGCTATGGTGAACCTAAAATGAGCTTGTACGGGGTATGCAAACAAGGACAATGGACCGATGGATCAGAAGACATATTTGTATAGCCATAAAAATTGTCAAACTTCTTTTCATGCTTTAACATAAATTAAATAAACTATATTAAGGCTAATTGAACTTGGTTTGAGATTCAAAATGGGTTTTTGACCCATAAACCTTGAAATCGAACACCTTTGGAAAGGTGTTAGGAATTAGAAATTCCGGTATTAAAGAGTCGGTCACCTCAAGTATATGTAATCGTTAGAAAGCTCGTAGTCGTAGTGATTCTTAAGTTAAGTAGTATTTAGTTAAGTAACACCGTGGAGGACGGACGGTCTTTACCCACCGTATGCCCGATCCACACCCGATGTGTGGCGATTTATGTAAGACTATAAATACTCTCTACCTTCCAAGGTAGAGTTGGAGCTCATAATAATATCTTTCACTTTCTCTCACTAAGTTCCCTAAACCTCTAACTTTCTCTCTAGAATTCCATCTATATGCTACTTTGTGTTATGGTTTGATGTGCATGTGAAAAGTTATATCTTACAATTGGTATCAAGAGCCATGGTTAGATCATATCTTGCACATCTTTGGATTTATAGTGGTTTTAGGTGGTTTTGAGTTTGAAAAGTTTAGTGGTGTTTTGCATCATTTGGGTGATTTCTTGTGTTAAAGTTTGAATTTTGTTGGTACTTTTATGTTTAGAATCATCACAAGTGTTTAGGATTTCATTTGGTAAGCTTGAATCATCTTGGTTGGGTTGTTTTGGATTGAAAAGTGATGTTTATATGGTTTTCAAGCTAGCGACTTAGCTCACGGAGTGTTTTCTTGGTAGCGACTTGCTTCACATTTTGTAGCGACTTACGGTGTTGGAGCTAGCGAGTTAGATCTAGCGAGTTAAAGTACAAGTAGTGGACTCTCCACTACGAGTAGCGACTGTGGTAGCGACTTGGTCCAGAGCGAGTTGCTCTTTAGCGACTTGTATCTCTAGCGACTTGTGTAGCAATTGTCGCCAAAATTTGGCTAGCGACTTGGTCTCAGAGCGAGTTACTACTTAGCGACTTGCTTTCATCTAGCGACTTGGGATTCTAGCGACTTAGGCATCTAGCTTAATTAATTGGTAGCGACTTAGTGCATTTGTTTCTAGCGACTTAGTGCATTATCATCTAGCGACTTGAGTGATTGTTTACGGTTTTCTCTTGATTTAGTAAAATCCGTGAAAGAATCTATTTCCGGTTTAATCATAGAGTTATAAAATCCGTATAATCTGTTAACATGTCTACCAACGTCCCTACCGTCATCTCCACTGTTGTCGAGGATGTACAAGCAATGTTCGAGATACTCGCCCACCCATGCTTGACAGAATCGACTACGATTCTTGGGCTCAACGAATCGATTGTATTGCCTTGGAAAGGAAAATGGTGTCAACATTCTCAAATCCATTGATGAAGGACCATATCGGGTTGAGACGACTAGAGACATACTTGATACTAATGAAGATGGTACTCCTGCTTTACGGAATGGACGGACCTAAGATGTACGATGAGCTTGATGATAAGGAGAAAAATAGATTCGATGCGTATATCGTGGCTTCAAACATTGTTCTTCAAGGTCTTCCTAAAGACATCTACAAGTCGATCAATCATAACACCGATGCAAAGGCGCTTTGGGATAATGTTAAGATGCTTCTCTCGTGTTCGAATTAACTATGGAAGACGAGAATCCCAACTCTATGACTAATTTGAGCACTTCAAGATGAAACCGGATGAGAGTGTCTATGAGTACTATGTGAGATTTCATAAGTTAGTGAATGACATGAGGAACATCGAATGACTATGAATAACATTCAATTGAACTCAAAGTTTGTGAACAACATGAATCCCGAATGGCACAAGTTTGTCACAATTGTGAAACTCACTAAAGGATTGAAGAATACAAACTATGAGCAACTCTATGCCTTCCTCCTTCGAATGAGAGACATGCTATGTTTGAAAAATTGATTCTCAATCGCCAAAACCAACCAGGAGAGACAAGCTCGCCTAATGACTCAACACTTTCTACTCAAACATCGGAATCACAACCAAAGCATCACAAGTCATACCCTTGGGTAATGGTAATCACAAACTCATCCACGATCCTATGTTCAAACAAGTCGATGCTTGATGCACGTGGCAACATCATTAATCAACTTGCTCTTCTCATTAGTCAAAACATGAATTCTCTCCCACAAACCAACAACAACCTCGTAATCGCATCTAACCCACATAATCAAGCCACCGTTAAAGATGGAAGGATCGTGGTGCAACCAGTTCAAGAAAGACAAGATGATCGGGGAAGAGGTGGAGCCGGGAGAGGTTATGTTGGCAACCGTAATCGAGGAAGAAATGGTAACCAAGGTCAAGCTAAGCCAATCAAATGCTATAACCGTGGTGGTGAAGGACACATTGCAAGGAACCGCACATCTCCAAAGCGCCCACGAATCGCCGATTACTTCGTAGATAAGATGTTGCCGCATAAGCTCGGGACAATGGTGCTGCGTTGGATGAAGAGGAATTGTTGTTTCTTCCGAGGGCAATGCCAAGACCTATGATGCGATGTGGATGAGCACTATTCAGAGATAGGTCACAATCATCGAACGCCTTTCAAGTCGCCGATCGTGATGCATACGACTCGATGTAGATGATGGACCCATCGCACACACAATCTTTATGGCTAGCATCTCTCCAATGGTTTCTCCCAAGATCTCTTCTTCACCACAAGTCGGCACATCCAAGGACAAACTAATCTCGTAGATATTAAAACTATACGATGATGTTGATGTGCAATGATGCATGACAAAGTACAATCAATCGAAACTATTGAATCAAATGTTGAAAATATGGGTAATAACAATATTGTCCCATACGATCAATACGTGAAACAAAGTGAAAGTAAAGTTGTACCAAGTGATGCATCTTCTGCATCAACAATGACTATGTCTTTGATGAATACACCGCATGTGCTCCTCGATGATTCCGTAATTTCGAACTAAATGCCTATAAGGAACGTGTTGCTATTTATGAACAACGTGCAAAATTTGAGTTGACCACTCGAGAGCAGGAAATGGATGACCAAGTATGTACAAGAATTAGAAAAAGTAAGTTTAGAGAAGAAGTATTGAAACAAGAATTACATTCCTTGCAAGAAAAACTTTCTAAAACAAATAAGCAAAAACAAGAACTTCAAGAAAATGTGAAAATGCTTAAGCAAGAATTTAATGCAAAGGAATCAAAACTCTTGAGAGATTTTTCTAATCAAAACTTTGAAAACAAACTTGAAAACAAGTTGTACATACAAGGAAACACCATTCGATCGCTCACATGGTCACGAAACATCGTGTCTTAAGCGATAAGCATAGCATTCCCTTGTTGAGGAACCAAATCCAGAGGTAATTAAAAGGCTAGAAATGCTCATAAGGTGCTTTATGATGGTAATGAAGTCCTTAAGCCTAGGCGTAAACCTAGTTGCGTTGAGTGCACCGAGGAAGATAAGATATTAAATGAAATCACTAGGAAAAGATGAATAAGAAACAAAATGATCTTAAATGCAAAGAGAAAACATAATCATCTCTCCTCATGATTACAAGAAGGAAAACTGGATTTCCTTGAACAAGTTTAAGCCTCGACTTTGTTGACTCCGAACAAGTCTTCGGAAAAAGGATTTAGATAAGCGTAAAGCGGAAAATATTATTGAAACAAACCCTCCCTTTGGAAAATGCCTAGAGCGACATGTGTATCCTCCTAATACACCAATGCATCTTGTTCCTAGAACAATTGCCACTAAAAGCAAGACATTAATTAGCCAATACGTTATATTTCAACTATTTGTTGATTTTGAGAAAACTTGCAAGAAAAGGATCACACCCACCGGTATAATCAAGGAGAAAGAGTTTTGAACAAATGAAAGAATGTTATTTAATCGAGGTCATGCCCTTCTTTAAACTTCTAAAAGATCACTTTGAGAGTCTTAAAAGGGGTAGAAACCGATATTAAGGGTATGGAAAAGGAATTTGATGCAATGGTTGTTGAAGTTAGTGACTATGAGCGTGCAATTGAAATATAATGAGATTGAGAGAAAGAACCCGCATACATTAAATGAGAATCTTATTATCGAATGTGTTGCTCAAGATGTCTTTTCATCGCTTCAAATTGCTCTATTAATGCTTCCAAATTTCATGAACTATCTCGTGGCCTCGAAAGTCTCCCATGATCGTGTCATTGAGCTTGAAAAACTAATTCTAAACTAAATGAGAAAATTGAACCGGATGATCATGACAATTTGGTTAAACATTTTCTAAACTAGAAGTTGAGTATTTTAATCTACAACTAAAATATCAACATCTCAAAGAAAATGTCAAAACTTCAAATATCAAGACATCTTCGGATGCTCCGAGTTTGATGCGCTTTTCAAATTAACAAACGAGATGAACAGATTCAAGCTCGGTGTAACACGATCGTAAAGTTGAAAGCCCAAATCTCTCAATTAAAGGGTCAAACGAACAATATGACAGCTCCCAAATGCCTCCTCCTTTAGATTCTCGAATTCTCAAACGTTTCATCTTCAAAACCTAGTAAATGCTTTACAAAAGGAAAACGAAAGTTTTCTAGAAGAAAATGAAAAGGTTAAACGTCATTTTAATGAGTTATTTGAATCAATTAAAGTCACTCAGAACAAAAACAATGAACAAATAGCTTCATTGCAAAAGGAAATTGAGAATCAAGGGTCGGGTAAAAGGAAAAAGCCAATGACCAATGGGGAGAATGTTGTATCAAAGGTTCACTCTTGTAATAAATATGCTTTATCTCGTGACATATGTCCCTCCTCATCTAAGAAACAACAAACTTGCCATTCAAACATATTTCTCATCCCTTAAGGATTGCTTAGAATGCCTGCGTGAGATTGTTGAAGAGGATAAGCTAGAGAAACCTCATGATAATGCAATTGGACATGCATGCTTATATGCCAAACGATCTCAAGAAATCTTAGAATGCTTGATCACAATATGCCCAAAGACATTAGGTGAGAGAGTTAACCCTTTGATTCCATGCTCAATGCCTAAGGCCAAATATGATATGCACTCGATTCCCAATGTTTTGAATGTGAGCCGTAGTGTACCCTTGAGCGCTTGATTCTAGATCCGTCAATGCTAAGAAAGAGAACTCAAGTGTGCCTTCTAGGAGTACAAATCTCGGTACTCTAGTCTTAAGAATGTGAACCGTAGTGCACCGCATGTAGTTCGATCCCAAAGACATCTAAACAGTGGTGCAAAGAGTAGTAAAACAAACTAATGTTCCCATTCCTCTACAGGAGTAATCGGTGACATTAAAGGGAGCGGTCAAAGTCTCAAGACAATACAAGGAATGATAGGACCTCGCAAGCTAAGAATGTGCCTTTGGAAAAGAGAAAGAACAATCTAGGAACTTTAAGTTTGAATAGAATAAAGCGAATCGTGTTGATTCTAGTATTAGCCATAGGCGCATCTTGTAATTAATTCAATTCGATACTATTTGCAAACCTTGTATCGATGTCTCGCTTGAATTCGCTTTCTAATCATGAATGTGGTGTTAATGTTCGCCCAATGATGTTAATTGTCCAGCTAATATTGTTAATGCTAAAGTTCATGCTAGGAAGGCTAAAAGGCAAAAACGTAAGAAAGTTAGAAAACAAAGGAAACCCACAGAAGAACATTCAAGAAAATAGGCTTTTATTGGACACCGTTGGTCTTAAGACTAATCGATAATGCCCACTAGAAAATGGATGCCTCTTGGTAGAACTATTCCTTAAGAAGTGATCACACCGAGAATGGCTAATATCGACACTAGTATCGCATCTATTCACATCGATTCCATTGCCTCACTTTCGATATGAATGCTTCTATTTCGATGTGGGTGTTCCAAACATTGTTACTAACCAAATGGAACCCATTCTTGCATGGGGATCCCAAATATCCGATTATCCATTCTTGTCTCGTGTTCAACTGCAGATCGCTCAAATCGCTCGTGGTACCGGACTCAGTCGCTCCAAGCATATGACCGGAGACCGGTCATGCTCATGAACTTCGTGAGCAAATTCATCGGGACTATTAGATTTGGTAATGATCATTTCGGTGCTATTATGGGTTATGGAGATTATGTTGTTGGTGATAGTGTCATCTCTAGAGTGTATTATGTGGAAGGTTTAGGTCATAACTGCTTCTCTGTTGGTCAATTCGTGATTCGATCTAGAAGTAGCCTTGAAAAACATACCGCTTTGTTAGAGATCTTAATGGTAAGGAACCTGTTAAAAGGAACTCGTGGCTCAAATCTTTACACCATCTCTATCGATGACATGATGAGGGCCTCCAATCGCTTGTTATCAAAGGCTTCTAAAACAAAGTCATGGTTATGGCATCGTCGTCTCAATCACTTGAACTTGGCACCATTAACGATCTTTCCGAAAGGACTTAGTTGTAGGTTTACCTAGACTAAAGTATGAAAAGGATCATCTTTGTTCAAGATGTCAATTGGGAAAAGGCAAGAAGTATGCCCATAAACCCAAACCTACTAACTCGTCACGAAGTTCTTCATATGATTCATATGGATTTATGTGGACCAATGAGGGTGCGAGAATATCTTTGGGAAGAAATATGTGTTAGTTGTGGTTGATGATTACTCTAGATTCACCGGTCAAGTTCTTAAGGACAAAGGATGAAACTCCGATATCATCATCAAACTCATCAAACAAACAAAAGCGACTAAACAAAACCGCCGAATTATCGTAATGACAATGGAACCGAGTTTGTCAACAAACAACTTAGTGAATTCTATAAAAGCGTTGGAATCACCATCAAAGAAGTGTTCCACGAACCCCTCAATGTAGCGGTGTAGTTGAAAGACTAAATCGTACTCTTGTTGAAGCCGCTAGAACAATGCCGATCTACTCAAAGGTTCCAATGTTTCTCTGGTCAAGCAATTGCCACCGCATGCTACACACAAAATCGTTCCCCGATTCACACTATTCATGGAAAAACTCCATATGAACTCGTCCACAACAAAAACCTAATCTATCTTTCCTTCGTGTGTTTGGTGCATTGTGCTATCCAACTAATGAGGGTCAAGACTTAGGCAAACTTAGGGCCAAAGTCGACATTGGAGTATTTGTAGGATATGCATCAAACAAAAGGGATACCGAATCTACAACAAAAGAACACGAAATATCATGGAAACAATTCACGTTACGTTTGATGAGTGACCGGTCAAATGGCTCTGGACACTCCACTCGGACCCGCACTTCAAAACAGTCCCATTGGTTCATCCCTTGTTCAAAACTCCTCTCAAGAAACTCCATATGTACCTCCATCCAAGATGATGTAAAGAAATTGTTTGATCCTATGTTTGATGAACTGTATGATTCAATTACTAATGAGGTGCCGATCCTACAATGAGGTTGCTCATATTCCGATGAATGAAGTCAATCCTTCGGCCTCAATATCTTTAAGTCAAGAAGCACCCTGCGATCCTTGATCTCATCAACAAATCATCATTCTTCAAATGTACATCATGGAAATGTTTCGCATCAATGATGAAGTTAATCCCTTTGCTACTCCCCGAAGATGCTCCATTTGAAAACATATTTGCTACTCCCGAATCATCATCGAACCATCTTCTTCGGAGACATCGACTCGCCTACCTCGGTTCCTCAACAAATGCCACATGAACACCTCGGAAAATGGACTCACGATCATCCATTAGACAACATCATTGGTAATCCCTCTCGTCTCAGATCAACCCGGAAACAACTTGCAACCGATGCCTTATGGTGTTTCTTCAACTCCATACTATCTAAGATCGAACCAAAAGATGTTAAAACCGCCATGAATGAAGACAGTTGGTTCAATGCCATGCAAGATGAAATTCATGAGTTTGATCGTCTTGATGTATGGGAGTTAGTACCTACTCCAGATTGTGCTATGATTATAGCTCTAAAATGGATCTTCAAAGTAAAACTTGATGAGCATGGTGATGTGTTGAAGAACAAGGCTCGATTAGTTGCTAAAGGATATCGTCAAGAGGAGGGTATAGACTTTGAAGAATCTTTTGCTCCAGCTTGCTCGAATCGAGGCAATCGAATCTTTCCGTCGATGTCGCTAGTAAGAACATGGTAGTTTATCGATGGATGTAAAGACGGCATTTCTAAACGGAGATCTTAAAGAAGTCGCTCACGCCGCCAACCTCAAGGATTTGTGAATCAAGAGCATCCTACTCACGCTTATCGTTTGAAGAAGGCTCTTTACGGTTTAAAGCAAGCTCCAAGGGCATGGTATGATACATCATCAAAGTTTCTTCTATCAACCGGATTCATCAAAGGAGCGATTGATCCTACATTGTTCACCGTGAAGTCGCAAACATTTGATTCATGTTCAAATTTATGTTGATGATATTATTTTGCCTCGATGACCCAATGGAATGTGATCGTTTTCAAATGAAATGAGTTCAAAGTTTCAAATGTCAATGATGGGACAAATGTCATTTTCTTGGGATTACAAATTTCACAAAGTCCGGAGGCATTTTCATAAATCAATCTAAATATGCAACGAGATTTTAAAGAAATTTGGATTTGATTCAAGTGACCTGCTGACACCCCATGATTGACCGAACCAAACTAGATGAGGACCTCTCGTGGATCATGATTGACCAAACGAAATATCGGAGTATGATTGGATCCCGATGTATCTCATCGCTAGTAGACCGGACATCTTGTTCGCCGTTTGCATGTGTGCTAGATACCGTGCTAAGCCTACTAAAAAGCACCTTGAAGCGCTTAAGCGGGTCTTTCGGTATCTCCAAGGAACCATCAATATGGGACTATGGTACCGAAGGACACCGGTATGTCACTAACGGCCTATGCGTATGCCGATCATGCGGGTTGTCAAGATACACGTCAAGCACGTCGGAGGTGCTCGCTTTTTGGGTGATAAGCTTGTAAGTGGTCTTCAAAGAAGCAAATGAGTACTTCTATTTCCTCTACAGAGGTGAATACATAGCCATGTCATCTGTTGCGCTCAAATCTTATGGATGAGATCTCAATTATCGACTATGGCTATGAATTCAACAAAATCCTCTGCATCGTGATAATAAAGTGCTATTGCTCTCTCATGCAACAACGTTCAACACTCAAGAGCAAAGCACATCGACATTCGACATCATTTCATCGGGAACAAGTAGAAAAGGTGTGGTGGAACTATATTTTGTGAGGTTTGAATATCAATTAGTGACATCTTCACCAAAGCTCTTCCAAGAGAACGTTTTGAGTTTATTCTTCCACGTCTTGGCTTGAAAAGCCTTCAACCGAAACACTCAAACGTCTTCGGAGGAAGACGAGGAGTAAAGGTCTATCTTCATCTATCTCTTGTAAATATTTATTCGAAAAAATCAAATAGAAAATTTTAAAACTTTCAAAATCCATAAAAATCTGAAAAATTCGAAAAATCTTCAAAAAATATTGTCAATTTGTCATGTTTTTCTCGGTTCGACAATATCTACGGTTTTTGTGATGTCATTCAAAGAATGACACGGGACTTTAGATGTTGTTCGAATTCCAAAAAAAAAAAAAAAAAAAAATCAAAAAATATTTTTGGGAGAAAGAGAAATGGTTTATTGTCATTTTCGTGCAATAACCGGTTTTAAAAGAAAGAACGAGCCATGTTTTAACATGTTTTCAAATTCCATGCTCGATTCTATAAACATTTATCTGCGACAACCAAATGCTTTGAAAAATAACTCGGTCTCTATTTTTGATAATCATCCGGACTTATTTGTCAAAATCTCTATCTCTCAATCAACAACCTATGTCATTGATTGAGGGGAGAATGATTTCAATTAAATTAAAAGTTATTTGGCATTAAATTGTTTTCAAAAGATATACATGCATGTTTTATCAATGGAGTTTAAAGTCTTAAAATCCGATCCTTATCGCTTCAAACGCTTTCACAATCAAGTCACAATTCTCCTTAAAGCTTTCAAAATCAATTTAAATCTATACGAGATCACAAATCTCAAATGTTTTGATAATTGTGATCGGGGAGAATGTGATTTAAATTGGATTTAAACCGATAATTCGGTAAATGGTTTCATAAGAGTGTACATGTCTGTCCTTCCCACATGTGACAAACGATTTCAAATTTTACATGCACATGTTGAGGGGAGCATCTATATTAAACCTTTGATTTGAAACGTGATCATTCATCCCAATGTGCGTGTTCCTCTAGTATGTGCAAAACTCTTTTCAAACCTCGAGGCACATATTGAGGGGAGCAAATTTATGGAAACCTCATCCTTCCGAAATGCTATATCTACTTGATTTGATGTAGAAGCGATGTTGATATCTTTTAGAAAATGGCAATCAAAGAAGTTAATTCTTTCTCTTGCCTCCGTGTGCAAAACATTTTCAAATACTTGATGCACATGTTGAGGGAGTTCTCGTTCTAAAATATCAAAACAATTCAGTACAAAATGCTTTGATAATATATCACAAGTATCCGAATTGATTTTAAAATGGTTTTCAATCGGATCCAATGGCGGTGAACAATTCCTAATTGACCGACCAACTTTACTTCATGTACGTTGATATAAGGATGATAAGGTTAGGTATGTGTTCCATGATCCGCCGAACCGGAGGGATCTACCGAGGACAATCCACTAGTTAGTGTAGAAGTCCTTAGGTATGATGATAAAAGGAGGAAAATGAGAAATGGGAAGAGTGCGGACTAAGACCGAGCTAGTACTGGAATGAACCCAACAAGGTTCTAGCTATGAAGTCTCGGTAAGCATCAAGGGGTTGAAGAATTAAAAGAATTGAATGAGAAAATGGTGAAAACAAATAGCCCTCCATTTATTCAACCTTAGGGCGAAACCGGGTTCAATTCATATGCTACCGATGGTAACATCGGTATTGAAGACAAGACGTCATGGACCCGGTGGACGCCGCACTTCAACTTTCCAAACCACTCAAGTTCCTCTTAAAAGGACTTGTTTCATTCTCACGGGAACCGACATTATCTATCGACCTTCTCTTAGAGATGGTTGATATTGAAGAAGGAGACCCTCTCCCTAGTCTCCCAAGACAGATCCAAATATGCACAAATTGAGTCTAGAGCCACGAGATCATCAAGAAATCTCATTAGGACACTTTCAATGAAGACTCTCTTTTCACACAATGTGGAAGAGAGATTATATCTTGAGTCCTTCGCATTATCCTTGTGGTATTGCCGTAACATCCGAGTAATGTGTTTACATATTCACAATGAAGATGGAAAGCCTTCGAGCCAACAACAAACAAGCTCCCGGTAGGTGGCGTGTGAGATCTATTTTATAGATCAACCATGTGACAACCGAATAGAAACAATGGGGCGATTCAATCTCTTGAATCAAACACGTTCGAGTTATGGATTGACGGATATCTTTGAAAACCGGTCTTTGTGCTTAAAAACTCTTTTCTTTAGCACATCGATCGTGTACTCATTTTTCAAACCAAAAGGTATTTTTATGATTGATAATTGATTTTCAATAAAACCTTCGTTGTATTGCAAAACAATTTCGCTGAGCAATACACGATTGTTTTCAAATCTCTTTTCATCAATCGGTGGACTTAAAATTACCGGTTCACTCACTCCGTGTTGTCTTCTTTAAGACGTTCGGTTTGAGAACGACTAGAACGATTCGAAACCCCGTCAAGGAGATTCTTAGGAATCCTACCGATCACAGGCGGACATGTATCGATCAACGGGGAACCGTGGGCGTGTACCTCAATTCAACGAAGTGATCAAAGACACTTTCGTGCGATTTATTGCTAATCGTTGTATGCGGTACACCCGACGCTTGTAGTGATCGTAATGAAGCGGTCAATCCATAGCCGCATGCTCACACTACACATTCATCTCAAAAGAAATCATTATAAGTGCATCAATGACTCGATATTTTCACTCCATGCTTCGCTACGCCGCCAATATCATGATTCAACAAATGCTTCCGCTACTCGATGAGAAGATATCATGATCCGAATGTGAGCATGTTGGTCCCAAAGTCACAACACCACAATGGATGTCTCG
This sequence comes from Chrysanthemum lavandulifolium, assembly GCA_022545495.1. Taxonomy (NCBI): domain Eukaryota; kingdom Viridiplantae; phylum Streptophyta; class Magnoliopsida; order Asterales; family Asteraceae; genus Chrysanthemum; species Chrysanthemum lavandulifolium. The sequence goes on from CM040244.1 coordinate 207,973,409, forward strand.
AGATTGTTGATAGTGATGATCTCAAAAGATGGCTCAAAATGACTATCGTGTGAATCGGAAAAGACCTCCACTTGAAGTAACCAAACATGCAATGTGAAGAATCAATGACTACGAGCTTAGGAGCAAAGGACTACATCAAGAATGCAAGATCAATTGTTAATGTATTATCCGTTGTATTCAATGTGTTTTTGGTACATGATTGAGGTGACCTCCTTAGGGGAGATTGTTAGGAATTAGAAATTCCGGTATTAAAGAGTCGGTCACCTCAAGTATATGTAATCGTTAGAAAGCTCGTAGTCGTAGTGATTCTTAAGTTAAGTAGTATTTAGTTAAGTAACACCGTGGAGGACTGGACGGGTCTTTACCCATCTGTATGCCCGATCCACGACCCGATGTGTGGCGATTTATGTAAGACTATAAATACTCTCTACCTTCCAAGGTAGAGAGTGGAGCTCATAATAATATCTTTCACTTTCTCTCACTAAGTTCCCTAAACCTCTAACTTTCTCTCTAGAATTCCATCTATATGTTACTTTGTGTTATGGTTTGATGTGCATGTGAAAAGTTATATCTTACAAAAGGCAAATGTATTGAAGGCGTTGGAGCTAAGGAAGATGATTTGTCAAACACATAGTCGGTGTTTGACAGAACAACTTCCTTGATGATCTTAGGAGGGCTAAGTGATTTTCTTGTATTTTGTGCTTTTGATGGCTTCTTTTGGGAACGATATGTCTGAAGTTTACTTTATCTATGAAATGAATGAATCTATCTTTTATATTCTTGTGTTATAGTTTTTTGTTTTTCCTCTTTGATTGTTTGATATGTGTTTTGATTGTATTTGATCGGTGCAAAACCGTCAAGTTTTCTCACGCGGTGATCACTTGTGAATGACCAGTAGTAAGGAACTTAAAACACTCACACACCAATTGCAATTTAAATCGGGAGAGTATAGTGTTTCCCAGTCGTTAAGTCCCAACGAGTTGTCGAGAATAGTCAAACGTAAAGTGATCGAGAGGATTTGAGCGGAAAGGATTGCGATTGATCTATACCTAAAGAGAAAGCCCATAAACTACAGGGGCTTAAATGCAAATTAAAGAAAGTTAAAAGATAAAATCTATTAAATAAACGCTATCACTATATTTAAAATGATGTTTTTGTTTTATGTTTTATAAAGCGGAATTAAAAACTACGTTACGTCAAGTAAAAACGTGAAACTTACACAATATAAATCCTAAAAATATGAAAATACATTTTACAATCCTAAAGATAAAAGAAAATTTATAGAAAAGAAAATTATTTTATAACTATTTATCTAATTATTATTAATTAAAACTATTTTTAACTATTTAATATTAGCCTAAAATACAAGAAAATAGGAAATAAAGCTAGAAAAATAAAATTAAGACTTAGAAAATCTAAAATATCAAAATAGAATTTTCAAAACTATTTTTATATTTTTCTGATTATTTTTCTATTTTCTATGAATTTTAAACTATTAAAAACTAATTAAATTACTAAAAATTACAAAATAAACTATGAAAAATATGGAAAATTATTTTTTTACTTTTTATATTTATCTAAACCTAATAAAATTGAAAAATTATTTTTTTGAACCTTTTCTTAATTATTTGTATTAAAAGCTATTTAAAAATGCTTAAAAACTAATTTAAATTAAGAAAAATAGCAAAACAACTTAGAAAAATCTGAAAATTTCAGGAAAAGTCTAAAATAATATTAGGAAGCTATGAAAAATGGAAAAACATGGGGTTGCTTGGAAGAAAATGAAACTGATGTTCAAAGTGCTTATAAAAAGCACTATGAATAAGCAAATGGAGTCCAAAAGCTAGCAACTGTTCTGAAGCTCTATTAAGCTTAAAGAACCAAAATGCAACAGATAGCAACAAGCCTTGACCTCTAATATGCAAGATGCAAAGATTTGATGATTTGAGAAATAAGCTAAAAAGCGATTCTGGGCCAACTTTAAGCCCAAGAATAAGCAATCAAATAAGTCGAGAACAGAAAACCACCAATTGGAACTTGAGAAGACCTGGCCAAGAACCTTAGAACCAAAAATTAGACCTTGGTGAGCCAAGGTGAGCCCCCACAAGCTCTGCAAGACCCTTTCGAGCCACAGGTGCTTAGTGCCACAGCAGAGGCACTTAGCACCATATTGACAGCTTATATGAAGCTCAAGAAAATTCACAAAATTAAACTAAAATGAGGATAAGAAAATAGACCAGGTTGACTTTTGAAACCACAAGTTTTATTGAAAATGGCTCAAAATCGACTTGAAAATTCATCCTATTTGGCCCAAACCGAGATTTGTGCATTTGACTTTTGAAGGATTTGAAATGTTTGACTAATATGAACTTTGAACCTAGATTAATGGATTGATTATGCTATTTAATGATAAAACAACACCGATGCAAGCTAGTTCTAAGAATTTTGAATACAAAACAAGACTTTGTTTTTCAAAATTCTAACAGATGGCTAAATAAGATGGTGGATTGAGAGATTTGACTTCCACCGATTTAGTATGCAAATGACCGATTCAAATGGTCCTAGTAAGCATAAAGGGAGCTAAGTAAACTTAATCTAACCACTTATAAGCCCCGCAACCCCAAATGCTAGCTTCTACCAAACACGATTCATGTACTTTGAAGCAACCATTAACTAACAAATCACTTAACTATCTCACGCAAGTGATCCAACTAAGTTTACTAGTCCTAATTACAACTTAATAAATAGTAAAAACAGTTTATGACTATAAATATAAATACAAGCACCAAATGCAAATTGATTTGAAAAGTGAAAATGAGATAACCACTCACATGAGTCCAACTTGCTCGAGGCCAAATCCAAACCCAATCCTACACTAAATGAGGCTATTCCAACCCATTTCGTAGATCTGCAACACCATTATCCATTTCCAATTCCAATTTGAGCCTAACGGTTGACTTCATTGACCAATTCACACTTTTGTTTGAAAATGGTTTTAAAGCTTATCAAAAGCTTACGGGAACTTATTTAAGCTTATTTGCACTTAAATAGAAGCTTTTAAAAGCTTGATTGAAAGAGTTTGAAAATGGATTTCTTAACAGCTAACAAGAAAACATAAAACCAAACTAAAGCGTGAATTGAAACTTAAAAGCGCCTTACAATGATTATCCAACCAAAAGTTAATACATGGAAACTAAAATCATAAGATTTTGACTAAGCTACAACATTTATTTAGAAAACGACATTAAAGAAAAACTTAAAACTAGCTACTTGGTTCTTCTCGCCTCTCTCTCTCTTTATAGCTTCAAATGGTTCCACGTGTCCTTATGAGTGTTTCCCACCACTTCTTTGAGCCAATGGGTGGCGGTGTTCATTTTAGCCTTTATATGATTTTTGGCGGAAAAGCCTAATTTGACTTATAGGGCTTGAGCTAGCAACTAGGGGGTGGACTTGTAGGGGTGATGATGAGGTGGGGAGGTGTTGGGATAAGGTGAGGTGATGGGAGATGTGGTTGCAGAGGAGTAGCGGGGCAAGTTGGAGAGAAAACCACAAGGGAGGAAAGTGTTTGGTGTTTGGTGAGTAGGTTGACCAGGGTTCAAAATGAGTGTGAGGGTCCAAAAGGTGTACATGGCGGGGTCAAAAGGTTTTGACAAGGGCTTGGTTTAGTGATAAGGACCTATTTGTAATTCTTCCAAACTTGAAGGACTATTTCGCCATTTTCCAAAGTTCACACAAGGGATCAAAATTGACAAGCTTCCATAGTACAAGGACCGGTTTGACAATTTCAAATTTTCCAGGACCAAACTTGACAATTTTGAAAGTTCGGGGACCTAAGTTGTAAATTTGTAATTTTAAGTTTCAAGGACCAATTTTGACAACTTAGGAATCCTAGGGACTCAAAAGATATTTTTCTTTATTTGGATTTACCGTGGACTGCTTTTGACAACTTTTGAAACTTGGGGACTAAAGCGCCAATTATGCAAATTTTATCGTTTTCACCGATTTTGATATTTTGCATTTAAAACACATAAAACACTTATTTGTGATATTTTTATCATTTTGATGCATTTCTGAGTGTTTTCAGATGTTTTTGCAGTTTAATCTGTACAAAAATGATGAGTATTTAGACACTCATCAGTATTCGTTGTTGTTACGAGTATGGTCCTTGCATAAACAGTGTATACATATCTGATTAGGGTTTTCGCCCCTTATCATTTGGTCACAATTGCATAAAGGTGTAGGAAATGCATTTATTCTTACTAGTGTTGTTTGACCACATTTTACCCTAAATTTGAATTCATAACCCTAAAGCCTTAATTAAGTGAAATTGCATCAAAATGTGTAAATCTAGAGCTCGTAGACAGATTAAATGCTCCAATTTTCAAACTGCTGGACATAATAAGTCTAGGTGTCACAAGAAACAAGTACCAAAACCACCAAAGGAAACAAAGGTGCGAGGTAGAAAAAGGCATTCTGATGGCAGAAGGCAACATGTATTCATTTAATTGTCATTTGCATAATGTTTGTTCTTGTGTGTTTACATTGTAGTTGATGTGCAAATCTATTACTTTTGCAGTGGATGGATGAAGACGAGATAAGGCAGACTATGGAACAAGAGTTTCTTGAATCTCTTTATGAGTAAGAATAAGAACACACAATGTTGGAGGAAGATGAAGAGCAGACAAGGATGAATGAAGAAGCATTCCAGCAGTTTTTGGAAGAGAAGAGAATGTACAAAAGAATTGAAGATGAATGGAAGAGGAAAAAATGGCTAGAAGAAGCAGAGTTTGAGGCAGCTTATTATGGAGTGGCTGTGGAGGATTTATATCCAAGACATCCATATGTGCTGGATAAAAAATGTTGAACTGTTGTTAGTAGGTTGTAGCCATCTATAATTTGGACACCATAATGTTTGAAATAAATTTGTTGTTGTTGGATTTATAAGTCAGAATTGGTTATTCCAAACACCCCCTAAACTGCATATGCTGACTCGATTTTAAGCATTTATGTTGTCTTTACTCCCATTTACTTGTTCAACAACCACATTGTACCCTATTATACCCTTTTTTGTCTGCATTATATAATACATCTATTGTCATCAATTCTTTATCATACCAACAGATTTTCACCATGGATGTAGAAAATGGTTGTCAAATGGTATGCCTTGATTATTGGGTTGGAAGTGAAAGCAGGGCTGGATTGACCTTTCTTGTAAGGCGTCCACCTTATAGAGATTTCATGTGGTATGTTTGTCCAATGTGCCTTGACAGAAGGGGAAACACATCTTATACTGGTAGAGGTGGTATTACAAGGGAAAACATAACTATAGCAGATAGTGGTGGATATGTAGTGGGTCTACATATTTCTGCATCTACTAGAGTTGGTGCTTCCTTGGGCAGTGATGAGGAAGAAAGTGAACCACCTGCAACTCAAAGACCAAGTGAAGAACGCCCAAGACAAACTCAACGTGAAGCATCTGCAACTCAAAGACCAAATGGAGAACGCCCAAGACAAACACCACGTGAAGCACCTGCAACTCAAAGACCAAGTGTATCACCTGCTAGTCAATTAACCAAGTGAATCACTTGCAAGAAATGTTATGTTTTCTTTCAGTCTAAAGGTAACTTAACTGATATGTGTGTACTTCTTTTGTTATAACAAGTGAATTTTGGTTACAATTTTTTTTTTTTTTTTGTATCTGTTGACTTTATAAGTCAAATTCTGTTATTCTAAACAGCTATCTAAACTGCACATCCAATTGCAAACTGAACAATGTAAACAGCAAAACCAAAACTACAAATGCAAACAAAATATATTTTAAAAGATTATAACAATTCATTTTGGTTAATAATTTTTTGGTATATGTTGACTTTATGAGTCAAAATGAGTTTTTCCAAACAGCCCCCTAAACTGCATAAGCAAATGCAAATTGACAAAATGAAAACAACAAATCCAAAATATACATATACCACCAACTAATTTACCATATACAGCAAAATATACATGTTAACAAGTATCGTTTTGAGTAACCATCATCAGCCAAAAAATATATATCTTCATTACATCAACAACTAAAAATAACAGGTGAACTTTTTGATGGGAGACTTGATATTCATGGGGGGGGGACTTGAGCTCCTTAGGGGGAGGCACATATCACTCATTCCTATTTATGTTGGAGCATCCCATAGCCGCTCCAAGACCAAGTACAACATTTGTAATCTTTTCCCTTGTTTTTGGCCTTTTATGAACAAGGGTGGTAACAGGTTGTGAATTGGAAGCATTGGGAGTGGAAGCCTTGGAAGCTTGGGAAGTGGAACCTTTCAAAGTAGTACTCATTGAAGACAGGATCCCAAACTCATCATCAGATGTGTCTGAAATAATGATGACATCAACTTCATTTCCTTTCAAGTTAGTATCTGGAAAGATAGCCAAAACAGAAAAAATCAGAGTTGACCCATTACAACTTTCTTACTTTGCAAACATTAAGTCTAACCTTTCGCAAACTCCTTATTCCCATATTTTTCCCACAAGTCTTCAAGTATCACATCAGCAATTTCATCTCATATATCCCACTTATTCTCATAAGTAGCCATGACATACTCAATCATATCCTCAGATACCTTTAGTTTACTATAATCCCTTTTTTTGGCAAATTCTGACACTGCTTGGATTTCTTGCAAATAAGATAGGGTTATTTAGGCTCATTCCTGACTGCTAACCTTAAAATTCCAATCACACAAATAGAGAAAAATGAACTAACCTTTCATCACTTTAGCTTCTTTCGAAAATCTGCATAAATCTTCAAACATTTTATCAGACATTTCATCTTCTTGTAACTAAGTATCCCCATATTTGGCCTTCACATACTTTACCATCTCATCAGTTACTGCTATAAAAGTAACGTCCTTGTTTGCCATTGTTAAAGTATCTGTGAGGGTTCTGTGACGAGGGAGGGAAACAATCAAGAGGGTATACGAATAGATTTTCTCTAGTTGAGTTAAGGTATGGTATAAATGTGTATGGACTACAATACCCTCGACTAACTAACATAAATCAGACGTTGACCTGGGCATTAATGGTCAAGGGACTGGTTTAGCCTCAAAATCCCATACTTTGGTCTAATGATGATGAAAATGGCAAGTTTTGTCCCAGCGTGATGTTTCTGGACAAGTTTAGGGACCAACAGTGTATTTTAGACTTTAAAGTAAATTGTATTTTAAAAACTTTTCGATCAAAATGAGTTTTGAAAACTATAGAGAAGGGCAATCTATGCAACGACCTCCACTACTTGAAACTAAGAATTTTATTTATTGGAAAAATAGATTTGAAACTTATGTGAAATCTAAAGATATTGATCTTTGGTATATTATTGTTGAAGGTGATTTTCAAGCAACTGTAAAAGATGATAAAACCGGCAATGAAGAAAATATTTCTCATGATCGTCTCACTGACGACCAAAAGAAAAAGCTTTCCAAAAATAGTTTTATATAATGCCTTACCCAAAAAGGAATTTGAAAGAATATTTATCCATAAAATCGCTAAAAAAAAATTGGAACTCTTTGATTGTAACACACCAAGGAAATCAACAAGTAAAAAATAACAAAATTGATTTATTTGTTTAACAATATAAATAATTTTCAATATTGGATGAGGATAGTATTGATAATGCATTTGCTAGTTTTAATACTTATTACTACTCCCTCCGTCCCAAATTAATTGACCTCATTTGACTTTTTAAAGTCTTAATTTCTTAACTTTGATCTTAAATATTTTTATTTATGTTATATAATAATTGATGCAAAATATATGAATGGATTTTCTTTTAAATGTTTTTTCATTGGTGTAATTTTCATTAAGTATTACATAACACATACAAAAATATTAAGGATCAAAGTTGACAAATTAAGACTTCAAAAACTCAAATGAGGCCAACTATTTTGGGACGGAGGGGGTACTTCATTACAAGCACTTGATGAGTCTTTTTCTAGTCGTAATCATGTCAGGAGATTTCTAAGGCGCTTCCATCAAAGTGGATATCGAAGGTGACGGCCATTGAAGAATCCAATGACTTATCAATCCTCACTCTCGATGAACTCATAGGCAACCTAAAAGTCTATGAGCTCGTACTCGCCAAAGACTCCGAGGTCTTGAAGGAAAAGAAAGAGAAACATAAGTCTCTCACTTTAAAATCCAAGAAAGTCTCGAGTGATGAAGAAACCTCATCCTCGGAAAGTAAAGACGAGGAGTATGCAATGGCGGTACGAGACTTCAAGAAATTCTTTCGAAGAAAAGGAAGATATGTCAAGCAACCCTATGACAACAAGAAAGGTTTGTGGAAAAGCAAAGACGACATGAACGTGAAGGATGAACGAAAATGTTTTAAATGCGGAGATCCAAATCACTTTATTAGTGAGTGTCCCAAACGCGACGAACTAAAGGCGTTCATGAGAGGATCATGGGGAATGAGTGAGGAAGAGAAGGGAGAAATTTGTATTATGGCCAAGGACTCCAACGAGGTGTGCCTAAAGGTTGACTTGGATCCGGACGAATGGATCAAGGATAGCGGGTGCACAACGCATATGACCGGTAATAAAGCGTTGTTCTCCACATACGAATCCTTCAATAGAGGAAATGTGGTGTTCAACAATAGTAAAAGCAAAATCATCGGAAATGGTACAATCTCTCACAAATCTTTGACCATTAATGACGCATGTCACATAGAAAACCTAAACTTTAATCTACTAAGTATAGGTAAAATATTTGATAAAAAGTGCGACGTACTCTTTAGCGAGACCGGTAGTAAAATCTTGAAAAATGGTATTACTATAGGAAGAGGTATTAGAAAACATGGAGTCTACGTTATTAAAATCGGAAACGAACCAAAAGACAAACTTTGTCTTACCTCTATGGTTGATACTTCGACCTTATGGCATTGAAGATTGGGTCACGCCAATATGCGACTTCTTCAATCACTATCATCCAAAGAACTTGTAAGAAACCTGCCTAAACTAAAATACAAACATCATTTTGTGATGCTTGTAATATCGGAAAACAAGTCCATGCTAGTCATAAAGCTAAAAATATGGTTTCTACAACAAATTGTCTAGAATTACTACATATGAATTTATTTGGTCCGTCCGCTATCCAAAGTTACGGAGGTAACTTCTATACCTTGGTTATGGTGGACGATTACTCTAGGTACGCATGGACTACATTTTTAAAGAATAAAACTGAAATGTTTGATTACTTTGAAATCTTAAGTAGAAAAAACCAAAAACAATTAGGAAGTCCTATTGTGTCGATCCGAACGGATCATGGTCGGGAATTTGATAATGAAGTGCAATTCGGAGCCTTTTGTGATGCTAATGGTATTACCCACAATTTCTCGGCTCCTCGCACTCCATAATCAAATGAGGTAGTTAAAAGGAAAAATCGAACCCTACAAGAAATGAGCCGCACCATGATTAATGAGGAATCTATTCCTCAAAAATTTTGGTGCAATACCGTCGACACATCAACTTATATACTAAATCGAGTCTTAATTAGACCATTCTTAGGAAAAACTCCATACGAGTTGTTACGAGGCAAAAAGCCTTCGTTAAAACACTTTTGAATCTTTGGTAGTAAATGTTTTATGCTTAACACAAAAGACTATTTAACTAAATTTGATCCAAAATCAACTGAAGGTATTTTCTTAGGATATTTTCCTAATAATAAAGCATACATAATACTAAATAAAGAAACCATGAAAGTTGAAGAATCTTTAAATGTCAAATTTGATGGGAGTCCACCCAAAACTTCTTTATCTCTTGTCAATGACGAGTTAATTGAAAGTGAAGTCTTAGAAATAAAAGAAAATGTAAACAAGGAAAATGAACCATTAAACAATGAAATCGTCAATGTTAAAGAGTCTAAAGATCATCCCGTAAAAAAGGTCATAGGAAAATTAAATAAAATAACTCTAAGGTCTCAAGTCCAAAACCAAAGTAGTCTCTTTTGTTTCTTGTCAACTATAGAACCTAAAAACACTCAAGAATCTACAAAAGATGAAAGTTGGGTTATGGTTATGCAAGAGCAATTAAATCAATTTGTTTCTAACAATGTTTGGACACTTGTCCCTCCAGCTAAAAACCAAACAATAATTGGAACAAAATGGGTATATAAAAACAAGTTAGATATAAATGGTCTCGTGTCTAGAAATAAAGCTAGACTTGTTGCTCAAGTATATAACCAACAAGAAGGCATAGACTTTGATGAGACCTATGCTCCCGTAGCTAGATTAGAGTCTATAAGAATTCTTCTTGCTTATGCTTGTACTCATGATCTTAAACTCTTTCAAATGGATGTTAAAAGTGCTTTTCTAAATGGCTTTATAAATGAAGAAGTTTATGTATCTCAACCTCTGGGTTATGTCGATTTCGAAAAACCTAATCACGTGTACAAACTAAAGAAAGCTCTCTATGGTCTTAAACAAGCCCCCAAAAGCTTGGTATGATAGACTCAAAGCGTTTTTAATTAAAAACAACTATATAATAGGGTTAGTTGACAACAAACTTTTTACAAAGAAAAAGGAGTCACAAATAATTATTGTTCAAATATACGTTGACGATATTATATTCGGGTCAACTTGTCAAGACATGTGTCATGATTTCTCAAAACTCATGCATGATGAGTTTGAAATGAGTATGATGGGAGAATTAAGTTTCTTTCTTGGTCTACAAATCAAACAATTAGAAGATGGTATTCTTTAATCAATCCAAATGCATAAAAGAAATGTTAAAGAAATTCGGATTAGATGAGTCAAAACCAATAAGAACACCAATGTCCTCTGATACCAAACTCACCAAAGATGAAGACGGTGAATCTGTTTATAACACCAAATACCGTGGCATGATTGGTAGTCTTCTCTACCTCACGGCTAGTCGGCCGGATATCATGTTTAGTGTATGTCTTTGTGCTAGATTTCAAGAGGACCCTAAAACTTCACACCTAGAAGCCATCAAAAGAATATTTAGATATATTAAGGGTATAACTCAATTAGGATTATGGTATCCTAAGTGAACGGGGGTAGAAACTATTGTATATGCAGTGACCATGCAGGTGATTACGTTGACCGTAAAAGTACAAGCGGTGTTTGCACCTTTATGGGGTGTTGTTTAACATATTAGTTCTCAAAGAAGCAAAAGGAGTTAGCTATCTCAACAACCGAAGCCGAATATGTCTTGCTGGCAAAGCATGCCAAAAAGCACTATAGATGAAACAAGCGTTAGTTGACTATGACATCCATCTTAGTGACATTGCCATTCTATGCGTCAACAAAGCCGCTATAGATCTTAGCAAAAATCTGGTGTTGCATTCTCGTACCAAACATATAGAAATCTTTCATCACTTCTTAAGAGATAATGTTCAAAAAGGGAACATTTCGATTGAGAAAGTGTCATCCGAAGACAACATAGCCGCCGTCCTCACCAAACCGTTGAAGCGCGAGCAATTCAACTTACTTCGTCTAGGTATTAGTCTTATGGAACAATCGTCTTGAAATACTTTTTCTCTACAAGGTACGTAAACTTTTTCTTTACCCCCTCTTCTGAGTCTAGGATCTCTATTTCACACGATTTATAAACAATATGGGGATTTATTTTAAATACTAAAGATATTTTCTCTTCAAGAAACTCTTCAAAATATTTTCTCAAATATTTCTCCCAGTATCATTTTGTCTTAAAATAACTCTCACGCCTAGGACAAACAATTTTTTTTCTCATCGTTAATACAAAGTAAAACCTTTTTCATTGCATCTCATATGTCTTTTGAATGCTAAAGGGAATGCATAACTAATATGTATTTTTTGGTACATTCAAGCGAAGCAAAAATGAATTAAGGAGTCTTTGGGTTATCTCACGGATATATATACATATGTATTTTTTCACTTCTATGTTTATTTTTCTTTCTTTAAAGAGTCGAGATAACCGCAACTCCATATGGTTCCCATATAGGCACACACTAGGCACTACTGTTTCCAAAAACAATTTTTATTGCTGCCTAAGAACATCAGTTCCCCGGATCCGAGCATTTACGCTCGACGGATCCCTAATGGGTCTGATCCGTGGGAACCGGGGCACAGTAGCTGATTTTATCACCTCCTTCTCTTATTTTGGCTTGAAATTTTCAAATTTTCAACATTTTACTTTTATCACTAATGAATATTTTCCTTAATGCTTGTGCTCTCATGATCACTTGCTTTAAATTCATATTTAATCATTAGATTATAGTCCATATTTTTGCTTTTGACATTCATTGCAATGCATTATTTGTCCTATTAATTAGGTTACAAAATGCTTGCATATCCATCACTTTCAACCTCACAAACAAACCTCATCATGTCTTCCAAAAGATCGTCAAACAATGATGAACTCTCTAGTGAAAACAATCCTTTTCAAGAAATCCGAAACTTTATCCTACCACCTTCCGTAATACCACCACCACCCAAAACTAGGAAAACCGCTCGGATGAGTATCTGACCTTGTGGCTTAGCTAAACCTTTGTCAAATAGCTCATCACCAACTACTCTTTCACCACAAATGACTACAACATAGCACCTCCATCATCTCCTCAAAACTCACCACCACATTCCCCAACCGAGTCTCAACTTGACTCTCAAATCACTCTAGCGGAACTCCTTAGGACACCAAAAACCACTCCGCTACCCTTGTCTATTCCACCACCCGCTCCACCTCAACCATCAAAATCTACACAACTAGCCTCAAATAAACCCAAAAGAGCTAGTCTTTTTAACACCTCTCACATCTTCAAATGCCTTCTTCAATGAGTTTGAAAACTCACCACCTCTACAACCCATCACCTTACAAGAACATCTAGGTTCCTTACCACCACCAATCACCAATATCATGGACTTCAATCCATATTTTCCAACATTTCCACCACCTAATCCGCACTCCAATAATCAAACTTGGCCGGATGACATCCACCCACACCTTCCTCATCATCTCTTTTGCGAACATCGCCAATCTACTAGGGATATCGCACTAGAAATAAGGGACGAAATGCGGTTCATTCTCAACCATATTCATGATCGCATCAACATTATCACTCACCAAAACTTCCATCATTAGACCCTATGCAAGCATGGAAGGAATGATAATAATATTTTTTTCTATATGGTTTTTTTCTTTTTTAAGGGTCTTTATAAAGAACAAACCCTTGTTCTTATGTTTATAATTGTATGTGTCATATATACCACTACATTTTAATGTTTTATTACATTGGCCTTCTCTCTTATCTCTCGTCTTCTACATGATTATATTATATGTTATCACTAACATTCTTTTTGTAGGTATTTTTTTTCTCACTTGACGCCCTATTCTAGGGGGAGCTACCATCAAGGGGGAGTTAGTGCTTTGTGGATCACTTTTTTTCCACCATTTATTTCTTTACTCGACTCACTTTTTGTTTCGACAAAAAGGGGGAGTAGAGAGTAAAACTCACATACAATTTCAAAACGTACATCTAATCTTAAGTTTTACTCACCATAACTTTATATTTTGTCATCAACAAAAAGGGGGAGATTGTTAATACAAATAAATCGTAAAAACGTTTGTTTATATTTAGCGATCTCGTTATGTTTTTTTGATAACAAATATAAAGTTATCATAAATAAAATTATAAGAATACATGTTGTTTTACAAAGTATATACATTTGTTCATTTACATAACTGTTGTAATAATGATATGTTGTAATATAATATGTAATAGTTTGGGTAATATCCAAGACCCATGACCTATACCCATGGAGCTAATCCATAACCCATGACCCATTGCATGACATCATGCATGAAATCATGTTGGGTATTATCCATGACCCAATGTCCATGACCCATGACCCATTGTCTAGATACATTGTATCTTATTGGGTACCCATGACCCAAAGTCCATGACCCATGGCTCATAACCCATAACCCAGTTTGCAACCCAAAATCCGGACTAAACTGACCAAGACTGCCGGATCCCTGGAAATGCACTGGCCAGATCCCTTGGGTGAGGGATCCGCGGGAACCGTGGGACAGAAGACTTTTTTGCCTATAAATAGTAAGCCATTTCTTCATTGTTTCTCATCTTTCTTCTTATAACTCTCTCATATATTATCTCACTCACCTAACCTCTGATCATTTGATCATTCTAGTAGTTCGTCTATATTTTGTTGTGATTCTCTTTTAGGTCCTTCACGAAGGCAAGATCACGCTACTCTACAAGTCATCCAAGCAAAGGGTCCTTGATTGATTTGTCCATCCACAATATTTCTGTAGCATATCTTGTAATTCATATTTCACATAGTTGTTGTGTAATAGTTGTGTAAAGGTTTAGTTCTACCTCGTGGAAGAACTCGGTATTTAGCTTTGTACCAGAAAAAGTGTAAGCGACGTTCTGAGGCTTCTCCGCCAAGTTGAAGGAGCTTGTTGACATAGTGCTTGAACTCTCGAGTGGGGTATTCGGGGAGTGGAGTAGGGCAAGGAATGTGTCCTTGTAGCTGAACCACTATAAATCACTTGTGTCGCTACTTTTTATCCTTTACTTTACTTGCATTTTTTACTTACTTTATTTATTGCTTCGTACTATTTATCCATCCATAAGAATTCACATAAGATTGAATCTAAATCTTTGAAACTTTTTTTTAAAATTAAAATCGATAAAACTATTCAACCCTCCTTCTAGTTTTCCACACTCTATTTAGGATACTCTCTTTTATCACTTTAACAGTGTCAGGAACAACCCCAAAGCACTTTTCCTTAACCCTTTGTTTATCATTTTTGGTTATCTTAATGTTCCTTGTTGTTTCAACTGAACGTGCCCTTATCCTCTCTTTTGCTTCATCCTTGTTTACAAACTCTTGTCCAACATCTAAACTATCTATGATAGTTGAACCACTAGTAGCCTTTCTTAATTTTCTCAGTCCTTTTCTCCTAGCATTTTCTGTGTTAGATCCTACATCACTTTCAAATGACTCCTAATCTATAACCTCTAAAGCATCTTCAGTGATATTCACATGAGGTTGCATTGGGTCAATAGTTTCTGCTTCAACTTCAAACCTAAAACTAGTCATGTTAAGTTGTACCTCATCTATTATGTGTTCCTCAACAATATCTTCTAAAACATCATCCTCACTCTCACTAGATTGCTCATATTCACTCTCACTTTCCTCACTCATACTCACTCTCACTTTCCTCACTCTTATTGGTTTACTGAGCACCATTCCCATCATCCTCACCCTCACTTTGTTCCATCTCAGCTAGTGATTCTAACTCAACTATATCCACATTACTATCCAACTCCTTGATTTAAACATTATGCTTCAATGATTGCATTTTTCTGCTTTTAAATCAACATTTGTATGCTCATGCTCAACATAAACATAAATTATCTTATGCTTATAACCATGCTCTAACATGTCATAAAAATCATTTTCACTAACTAAAAGCTTGAGTCCATAATGTAAACCTTTCATTAAAAAAGATGTAAATAAACTTAGGACTTTTATTATCGAGTGCTTTTGTATCAATCTTCTGTCCATCTGGTCTAATGTACCATAACCTAATAGGTGTTATCATGCTTAGTTGTTGTAAAGCATAAGGATGAAAGTGAAATAAGTAGAAAAAATTTAGGATTGAAATGGACAGCTGCAATTAAGGTTTAAAGTGGGGGGAAGTGTTTGTTTGTGTCGGGTTTTATTTGGGAACACAAAATTGGGGCCACGACTTATGCCTTTGATATTTGCAAATTGGGACCACGACTTAACTGACTCTCACTAACGTCGTTAAAAGCCAGAGACTAAAATGATCAAAACTTTCCTCCACAGGGAGGCCACTTGCAATTAGCCAACCACATGGACGCTTTTTGTAATCTTGGCAAACCACAAGGACGATTTTTGTAATTTACTCTTACTATAATTAAATATGATTTTTTCACTTAATGCACTCAAACTTTCATTCATTTACAACTTAGAAAATAATCAAGAAATTATGTTTTAAAAATTGTAATTTATTTTTAAATGTATGGTTTCTTCGAAACAAACTATAATTAAACACTGATAATGTGAAAGAAAAAGACTAATGCTTTTCTGATCACACTGGTAACTCTATTAGTGTTCTAAGCCTGAGATTATAAGGTTAGTTTTTGGCAAACATATATATATTTTTTTTTAGAGTAAACTGCAAAATACATCCCTGTGGTTTACAGTTTTTGAGACCTTACATCCCTGTCATAAACTATTGGCTAGTTACATCCTTCGTTAGCCAAACGTTAGACATTATACATCCTCAGTCACTAACTCCGTTAGTTTTCTTCGATTAAGTGCTAACCGGAGGGTCATTTTGGTCTTTTACTCATACGAGGGATGTATTTTGCAAAATACTTTTATACTTTACTTTTTTTTTTTTTTAATTATTATTATTATTATTATTATTATTATTATTATTATTATTATTATTATTAGAGTTAACTATTTATATAAAAACATTTTGTCGAAAATATTATAAAAATTCTAAAAATTTTATAAAAAAAATTTCAAAATTTTATAAAAATTCGAATATTTGATAAAAAAAATTATAAAAATTCAAAATTTTATAAAAAAATCCAAAAATTTATAAAAATTCGAAAATTTTATAAAAAATTTATAAAAATTCGAAAATTTTATTAAAAAAATTTCAAAATTTTATAAAAATTCAAAATTTATAAAAAAAATTATAAAAATTCGAAAATTTTATAAAAAATTCCAAAAATTTTATAAAAATTCCAAAAATTTATAAAAATTTATAAAAATTCGAAAATTTTATAAAAATTTATTAATAATTCGAAAATTCTATAAAATATTCGATAAAATTTTATAAAAACAAATTCAGTAAAAACTTTCTTTTAAAATTTTATATAAAATTCCGTTAATATTATAAAAAATTCCATTTTTATAAATTTTAAAACAAAAATTTTAAATGAAAGTTTTTACGGAATTTGTTTTTATAAAATTTTATCGAATATTTTATAAAATTTTCGGAATTATTAATAAATTTTTATAAAATTTTCGAATTTTTATAAATTTATTTATAAAATTTTCGAATTTTTATAAAATTTTAGAATTTTTTATAAAATTTTCGAATTTTTATAATTTTTTTATCAATTTTCGGATTTTTTATAAAATTTTGAAAATTTTTTATAAAATTTTCGAATTTTTATAAAATTTTGGAATTTTTATAATATTTTCGACAAAATGTTTTTT
Source organism: Chrysanthemum lavandulifolium (assembly GCA_022545495.1). Taxonomy (NCBI): domain Eukaryota; kingdom Viridiplantae; phylum Streptophyta; class Magnoliopsida; order Asterales; family Asteraceae; genus Chrysanthemum; species Chrysanthemum lavandulifolium. The sequence goes on from CM040244.1 coordinate 207,990,690, forward strand.
TATATAAATAATAATAATAATAATAAGAATTAAAAAAAAAAAAAAAAAAAAAAAAAAAGTGTAAAAGTATTTTGCAAAATACATCCCTCTTATATGTAAAAGAGTAGATCGCAAAATACATCCCTCGTATGAGTAAAAAGACCAAAATGACCTCCGGTTAGCACTTAACGAAGAAAACTAACCGAGTTAGTTAGTGACCGGGGATGTATAATGGCTAACGTTTGGCTAACGAAGAATGTAACTAGCCAATAGTTTATGACAGGGATGTAAAGTCTCAAAAACTGTAAACCACAGGGATGTATTTTGCAGTTTACTCTTTTTTTTAATAAAGTCATCTAAGTTTTAATGTGTCTATCAAACAATTAAATATTATTATTTATCACTCGGAACCTTTTTGTATATGTTTAGAACGAGGATTTAAGCCGCGCGTTGTCGCGGGAGTGTTTAAATACAAAATTATTGTAAAGATATTTAAAAAAAAAATTGCGGAAATTTTCCTAATGTTACCGTTTTATTGCGAAGTTAGTGATCAAGGACTGACTTTGCAACGGGAATATAACATGAAGGACCAATTACGTAAAATATGTGAGGACTAACTTTGCAACGGACCTGTAAGATTAAGGGCCAATTGCATATGGATTTTTTTTTTTTAAATGTTAAAGATAACGGTCGTTACTTAACGACCGTCAGTACTGTTTGGTTGTGTGTGTTTTACACCATAGATGAAAGCACTGTAGCTTGCTTACTACGGTGCTTTCACAAATGTAATGTATTATAATATCTTATGAGTAAAAGCTAAATCCGATTTAATTTTTATTTTTATTTTTATTTTTTTAGCGGCAACTAACTATCTTACAGTATATATACGACACAATCAATCTCGCATGTTCTAAGCATTGAACCGACAATCATTTGGTTAAAGAACTTTTCACACAACTTGATACCATTAGAACAAAATCACTTTGGTTAAAACCAATTTAAATTAGAAAGAATTTTTTAGCGTAAAATCACACCGGAATCAGGGTAAAAAAATCCTCATTCATTTTATTGTACTTCTTTAAAAACATTATATATTATTATTTTATAACTAACAATAGCATACTATATTTGTATAATTTCATGTCAACTAAAAAAAGGTTATATCAACCAATGACAAATCTAGAAATCTAACATAAGACAACTGTTTTGTTGAAACTGCAAAAGGTATGCATTTAGTGTTAAACACCAAAACATCTATCTTTTTTTACCCAGAAATACTCCCAAGGTGTGCACATGAATATCATCTTACTCAAGTATGTCCACACCATTATTACATGTTTACTTATTGCTCTCAGACTTTTTTCCTTGGAACATTTTAAGATAAGAGTATAATGATCAAGCAAAAGAGCAATTGTGTTGTACATAGCTTTTCGAAGCTTCTCACCTCGTCCTCTTAATCCCTGACCGTCCATTTTCTTTTATTCATGCACCCTAACATGCACGTGTATAAACTTTCTATGCACAAAAAAGTGTATAAAGATATATGGATCCATAGATTAGGCCACAAAGAAAACCTTAATACATTACAATAGAAACCATCAAGTGGGTACGAACTCCATTTTTTAACAACATGCATTGCACATACCCACCATCCTTTTATACCTTTTAGAATTCAATCTTTTCGGCGATTTTGGAATCAATGGTGGCTAACAAAAAGCAACAGCGAACGACTATATTAACCCCCACCGCAGATGCTAAAGCTAAATATAAACTTGCACCAAAATCCTTCACAAATCTCAACAATTATTTCACATAAAAGAATGGCATTCAAGACTACTTCCATAAACCAAAATGTCTCCGATGATGGCAGGCGAGAACTTACCATCAAAGAGTTCAAAAGATGGTTGATGCGTTTTGACACAAATAAAGACGGGCGTATCAGCAAAACTGAGCTCAGACAGATTGTTAAGGCCAATGGAGGTTGGTTTTCCGGATGGAAAGGCAGGGCTGGAATCAAGTCTGCTGACAAGAATGGAAACGGTTTTGTTGATGAGAATGAGATTGAGAATTTAATCCAGTTTGCACAGAAGGAATTGGGTGTTAGAATCATACCGTACTAATGAAACCATGTACTTGTTAACCATCTCTTTATTTTTGTGTAAATAATAAGGGCTCTGAAACATATACGTGAATGTGTATTTCGAATTTGAATAAATGCTGTGATTCAAATGTGTTTCTGGTAAAGATCAATGTTTTGCTACTTGAATGCTAATTGAATGATACTACTCCTGTACGGTTCTACTGGCTTGGGAAAAAAGTGTGTAATTACATTCTTCATGCGTATCTTCTGTTAGTCCATTGTTGGAGGCGGAAGTTTCCAAAAGTTCCACGAGTTATAATCTTCTTGCTATTTAAACAAAAAACAGATATAAAGAAAAAAAAAAATTAGTTACAGGGATAACAGAAACCATCCCTCACAATACTAATTGCAGAAACGGTCCCTAATTGCACCGTTAGTTATTTCACTTTGGGACCCTTGAGTATGTGATTTAATTTATCTTTGGTCCCTAGAAACCTAGAAGGTAAAGGGCGAGAGACTAAAGATGAAAGCAATAAGCAGACAGTGCAATTATGGACCATATATACAAATAGTAGTGACAAAAGACAATTTCTCTAATTTACTCAAGTAATAAAACATAAAATTTGGGAGAGGTTAAAAGAAATATCATACCTCTTCGTGCCCGGATACTGGTGGGAAAATGCCATTCACAAGAGCATGTAGTGAAGCATATGATTTTGAGTCGATGGAGCGGTTTATAACAACCTCTCCCTGTAACAACCCAAACACAAGGATATAGAACGTGTGTAACAAACCTTAAAAACGTTATGAGAAGTGATTTAAGATTTATAAGCACCTTGGGATTAATGATGAAGATTTTCCCCTTTGGTATGCCAACCTTGAGGTAACTAAACTCATCTGTGTCTCGGTTTCCAAAGCCAGCATAGAACGGATTCCTATCGGATGGAAAACACGCCTTGATATCCTGAAGTATTGTTGACCCCACTTTTTTATCAATATGGAAGATCAGAGAAGAAAATAGTACTCCTCCATCCCATTCAAATTACAAAATAGTTTCTTATAATAAATGTCCCGTGAAAATTACATTAGATAAGCATTTGCTTATTAACATCACAAAAAAACTGTTGGTTCAAGTCTTCACAATTTTGTCTTCATTGGACGTGTTTTAGAGATTTGACAAATAGTCAAAACTATTTACTTTAATTAAGTTTAAGTCAAACATTGCAATTTACATGGGATGGAGTGGTTGGTAAGTGAAGAGGAACTAACCTCCAAGCAAGCGATTTTGAATTCATGTGGAGCTCTTCTTATAACTGCAGATGGGTATTAAAGTAGTTTCAGATATCCTACAAAATGACTATTCATATCTATATCTATATGTCATCAATCGGAAATATATTTGATGAGTGAAATGCACTTATGTTTCACAACTACCAAATTTATACATTTGAACACAATTATTTTAATGAGCTTGCATCACGTCAATTGTTTTACCAGTGTGAACAAAAAATATTATTGAAGCCAACATTGGTCCGGATGGTCCATCATTCGTAGTCAACTTATATGCAATTGTTCAATACGAAACACTTATATGCGAAAGGAGATATACAAAACCATTACCTTCACGAAAAAGGGATGGAAAGAGTCCATCGGGAGAAATAACAACAGGCCCATCAGGCAAAGCCTTCCCATCCTGCAATTTAGTTTATAAGTGGGTTATCAGGATCACGACAGTCCAGCACACCAGACATATATAATGTGTATATAGTTATGGCTTTGACAACAGGTAATTAACATAAATGAACACCTTTGAGGAAAGAGAAAAGAGAGTTATAATGTTCAATACCTGTGTAAGGTTAAACAGAAACTGTCTAGTTAAAGAGGCCTGAGAAATTGCCCGAGCACTTAGATAGAGCATTTGATATCCATTTTCCTACAACATACAAACAATCACGTTTCTCCCTTAAATCATGGTTCAAAAGATTCCCTTATTTTGTCATCAATCAATACTAGTGTAGCCATTTAAAAAATAGTCGAATATGTCTATTAAATCACATGCCAAGTCAAACATTGCGATTTTCATACGGATGCAAGGAATATAAAAGAAGCAATGCAAGAATAGGTAAAATAACAACAAACCTTAATCCCAGAGAAAAGATGGGTTACTCCAATATGTGACCAATCTCTTCCAACCAAAGGCATGAATTGTCCAAGAACATCGGATCTGTAAGAGATGAGAATATATGTTACCATGTAACTCGTCATCATATTAGCTACAATTACTTCCAAATCCTTATAAATCGATCATTCCATATTTGGGTAGAGTATAAATATGTAATTCAAGTTTTTCATATTTATATTTTCCAGTAACAACTAACAACTTGCTGTGAGAATCCGTAAAGTGGTATAGAAGCTCAAATTTTTTAATGAATGGTTTGAGAATATGTGCTCAAGTGAAATTGATACGAACCTATCCCATACTAGGCTCGTATCGATGTTCATAAGTCCAAATGTAGAACTCACTCAAAAAGCTAGCTTGATGAGGAGGGGACACTTAGACATTATAAACCACCGTCCAATCCCATACTTGGGCGATGTGGGATCGTAACAATACCCCACCCTTTGAAGAACCAACGTCCTCGTTGGTCACGGCTATGTTGGTCACGGTTGGCACCCCTCTTTGGGTCCAAGCCACCACTCCATAGGCCACCACTCCGAGCTCGTTGGTCACGGCTGTGTTGGTCACGGTTGGCACCCTTCTTTCGGGTCCAAGCCACCACTCCACAGGCCACCACTCCGAGTGTTGGAACTTCGAAAGGTTGGGCTGGCTCTGAAACCAATTGATACGAACCTATCCCATACTAGGCTCGTATCGATGTTCATAAGTCCAAATGTAGAACTCACTCAAAAAGCTAGCTTGATGAGGAGGGGACACTTAGACATTATAAACCACCGTCCAATCCCATACTTGGGCGATGTGGGATCGTAACAGAAATATACAAAAGTGGAAGGATATATTGTTGGTGAAGTTTAGTAACATCTTGGTTAAAAAACAAAAAAGTGAAATGGAATTTCCATAAAGCTGGATGTAATGGTCACCATACCCACCACCGCCACCTCAGCGTTCACTCCCTTCACCAAACAGCAGTAGTGGTGACCACCAAACCAACACATAAACATACCCCACTAAAATACAAAAAACACACACAGAAGCAAAAAAAAGATGTTTGGTGGTCTGCACCACCAAACGGGTGCCTAAAGTGGTCCTATAATGTGTGGTTCCGGCTCCGGGTGTTGTAATGGTCTTAATGCACCAAGAGGGGGGAGCACGAGTGGTAACAAAATAAGCTTGTGGTGAACACCAAATATAGTTAAAAAAGCATAATAAACTTGGGACTCCCCTAGAATTACTCAAAGTCATTGTAGAACTACCCCCAATGGTCATAAACATCTGCGAAAAGGTCCATAGCCACAGTCCCTAAACTATATGTAAAGATTTTTTACAAAATGGAAAAGAGACCATATATAATTTTTTAAAAGAAACCACTGGATCTAGCCAAAAGGTTTAAGTTATCCAAAATCTTTATGTTTAAGTTCCTTTTCTTTTCCAATTCCCATAAACAAATCGTCACTTACAATGTCAATACTCAATCCTTGTCTCCGAATGCGTAGGTGACCATCATAAAAAAATGGTAGTTGGCAGGACCATCTCATGCCCGTGTACCTTTTGGTACCTGCTATCCTACCCAACAAAGGATGTATGCACCGGTAAGCTCCTTCATTAGAGTGTTGTCATTTATGCACATGTTAATCATCCTAAACGACAAATCCAAAGTCCTAAACTTAACTTCACTAAAGTTTTAATCCTATTTATGCTCAACTGAATAACACACAAGTAAAAAAGGCTAAATCATGGGCTAATTATAAACTAAATAAGCTACATACATACTGTGTAAATGAAGAAGAAATCTTACTTGGTAATGGTTCCATCAACATCTGAGATCACAATGCGTGTATCCCAACTCCACAGATAAATTCTGGCATCCACCTGAGAAGAATGCATGTCTAGTAAGCTACACAATATAACACACAAGCCATAAACACACACACACACACACACATCACAACAACACAATAACAAATGCAAGAAACTACAAATAACCTTTTGAGCCCCAAGCACTGATGTTGAAAAAGTGAACGTTACTGTGTTTTGCCCTTGTGCAAGATTCAAAGAAGCTAACTGCTCCGACGTTGGAGTAAGTGCCCGAGTGTGATTCTTATCCAACTTAGGTGAAGAATCTTCTTTTTCTCCATCAATCTCCGGTACAGTATCAACATCAGATTCTTTTTTATCAGATACGCTTTTACTTACTGATCTTCTAAACGGCCATAAACTCCAACTTCCACCAGCACCATCAACAATGTCGGCAGGACCACCTACATAAGGGTTTTGTTAAGTTCCCAAGAATTGCACATAGAATGCAACAACGACAAAAAAACTCTTACCACTTGGAATGCTACCATCTTTGAGATCCTTTGACACGTTATCTCCACTTAGTGATAGTTGTTTCTCTAAGTTTTCTCTTTTGAACCTTAAAGCATCTTCCCTGATCAAATCCCAATTTGAGGATCTACCAACGGGCGAGTAAAACTGTGGCTCCTCGAGATTATCTGGAGCGATGTCATCAACATGAGACCGCATATTGGGTAGGGATTTTGAATGCCGAAGAACATTCTTTTCTGTTATTTCACGATTTGTGCGAATATCCACATAAGTTGGACACCTTCTAAAAGTATTAACATTCAGCCCTTCAGGGTCATCTTTTGGCCGTTCTTGATGTGTTCTGACTGGAGGTGGATCTGGACTGTATATCACAGTTGTTGACTCCACTTTTTGTGCAATATCCTTGATACCTGGTTTAGAATCATTAAAGATTAACTGTTCTTCCACAACCCGTTCAGATACTTCCTTGATCAAAACAGCATCGCCTGGAACATCTTGAAATTCACCATTTGACTCCAGAGTCGTTCTAATTTCATTCTTTTCATCCACCTCTTTTGTAAGACTTTCTTCCACGGTTTGAATAAAAGGTACTGATACTGAACTGCATGAAACACCTTCTACAGACGCATCACCTTGATTAGAGCCAACTTCTGCATAGCTTTCTGGTACAATTTCTAAAGACCCTTGGGCTGTTATTAATCCAACTTCAGGCTCATTAGTATCATCCAACTGAGTTTTTAAACTCTCTTCATCTACCGTTTTATCAACAACATCCGCCTCATTAGAATCATCCAGCTCAATTTTGGAACTCTCTTCATTGACCAGTTTATTAACAGCATCCGCCTTGTTAGAGTTACCGAACTGAGGTTTTGAACTCTCTTCATCTACCGTTTTATTAAAGTCATTCGCCTCAATAAAATCATCCAACTGAGTTTTCGAGCTCTCCTCATCGACCGCTTTACTAACAGAATCTGCTACAATAGTTTCTTTAACCTCCATCACAGGCACCTCAGTGACCTCACTATCAACCCCGGAACTATCCGACTTATTTACAAAATGTTGTTCATGCAAAACTAAACCCGTCTCCAATCTTCCACCAATAACATCCCCGTTATCGTTACTAGCTTCTCTATCATCGTTTTTATTACTTCTGGATGAAAGATTAGTCGACCACCTCATCTCTAACAGATCAGCAGCCATCTCAGCCCTTTCCAATGACCCCATTCTATCAGCATTTAAATCATTCTCATCCTTCGACAAAGTATTTTCTTTCATCGATCTTCGTCCTCGAACAAACGCCATAATCCTAGACCGTTTAGAGTTATTCCTAGTCAGAACCTGACCGTTGCTCACATCAGTAACTGGACTCAACTGATCAAACTCACAATCCAGACTTTTAGACTTAATTGGCATCTTACCACTCCCTTTTGCATCTACCTCCTCACACGAAGACGAAGAAGAATCAGAATCAACCTCTCTTAAGAAATACGCCTCACCTCTCGGATCCAAATACATATGAAAATCGGCATCGACACCATTAACATTAATATCAACAACTCTTTCTTTAGCCTTTAAAACCCCTTGAAATTTCCCAAACTTAACATACCAAGGAGACGATTTATAGCTACCGTCTTGTTGTTGCACAACAACAATATCAACCGCCCCACCAAACGGATGAAACGGACCAGAAACCGTATAAACCCCTTGAGTTATATAACTACCTAACCTCCACATCTTCCCTTAAGTTTCACCCAAAATCACGGCACCATATGCAAAATCCCCAAATTCAATTGGGGACTTATACTTAACAAGATCAAATTTTTCCAAATACCCAATTCAATATTCTAAATAAAGATTCCAAAAACGGCCCTAAACTTAACAAGATCAAAATTTTCCAAATACCCTATCCAAGATTTCCAATAAAGAATCAACCCAATTCACCAAAACTTAACAAGATCAAATATTTTTTTTAAAAAATACCCAATTCAAGATTTTCGATAAAGATTAAAACCCAATTCACCAAAATCAAATAACTTTAAAAAAAATTGAAAAAAGAAAATACCCTATTCAAGATTTTCAATATAAAAGATAGAAAACCGCCTAAAAGAAGCAATAACTCCAATAATAAAAAAGATGGAAAGTTTTATTAAAACGATATAAATTCTAAATTTAGATATACAAGTGGGCACAACACAAATATGGAATTACTTATTACACAGTTGGGTTGGGGCATTCATTAAAAAAGCATATTCTTATTTTAATTCGATTGTACCATGATGATGATGTTTTTCGACAGAGTCAATGAAAATGACGTCATCATAATGCCAACCTTCATATAATCATATGTTTCTCTTAAATAAGAGATCAAGGACAGAGGGTTAAGGGGAAGAAACAGAACAGAACCCAGTTTATGTGTTTAAGATTTGAATGCTGTGTAAAATGTTGTTTTTTGTCGGTTTGTATTTTATAAATTTTTTTGGGTGAAAATGTGGATTAAATTTTTAAAAACAGAGGATGTCAATGTAGTTAATGATGGAGGCTTGAGTTAGGTGTGTCAATATGGATGGGGAGTTATTTGTCATTCAACGTTGCGTGTTCGTGGTAAACTGGTAATCCCCATGTGTTCTTTTTCATTCTAGACTAGATTTTGCGAGAAGCTTTTTGTCAAGAAAAAGTTTCACACATGCAAAGAAAGTTCTGGGTGCTATCAAGTGAACAAAAAGGTATTCGTGTAATGCGGTGGCGGGATACGAAACACGACATGAGATTGAAAGTAAAATAATTAGGTTTCTTTTAAAAATAAACAAGTTTGGGTAAAAACAGATTAACCCGCCTAATCTGTTTAATGAACAAGACAGGTTCGAGTATGTTAGTTGTTAAACAGGTTAAGTCATCAACCCGTTTAACTATACTAGAAGGGCTCGTGCAATACGGCAACGGATACCCGATAACTATTTTTATAACGAGCAAATGTTTTTCATTTTAAATTTTCCTTATTTAACATGTCTCAAATAATTTATAACGTAATAGATATATTTATTTCAAAAGTAGAACGTCTAAATTATTAATAGTGTAAATATTTATCACTTTTATTTTTCAAATTTTAATACTAAAATGGTGTTTAAGTTTAGTGACAGAGGATGCGGATTCAAATGATGGTTTTATGGTGGGGCAGATTTAGATGGTTGTGGTGGCTGGTGTATAGAGAGTGATGGTTGTTGTGTGTGTTTTAGGCTACTCACAGCAGTGACCCTCAACGACCCTTAAATTTCTTGTCACCTCGGTTTTTCTCTCCTGAGACCTACAGACGATATTTTAAGCACAGTAAGGCGACAAACATTTTTTTCAACCATTACATAATAATTCAAATACATTTAAAAACATTACAAATAAAACTTCAAATAAAATGACTAAACTACTAATCCATCAACACATTTACCATAACTTTTGGAGATAAAACATTCAACCCATGTATATTCGGATAAGCCATTGCTATTTTCATTTAGCTACATTGGTCGTAGAATCAAATAGGTGACTGACCACACTTAAAATAATCGATCGAGACCTTACTTTGGTCTTCCTGCAGTGCTATAGGCTTTTGCCTCTTTCTCCATGGGCTTCGGGCTAAGGCCCTAGATCCTCCACTAAATCCACCAACTGTGAGACTGAGTGTATTACTTTCTCTTAAGACTACAGAGGTACGTAAAGTAGAGATCCCTCAATTCCATTATCTCTGAATACTTTTCTTTTTGGGTGGCTAATAAATTTTTCTACAGAGGGCTTGATCCCCGCGCAATTTATTTAAATCGGATATGTCGGTGAATATTCTCTTATCTTCTCACATGAACGAAAATGGGGTTGGGGGAGGGAAAGTGGGTTCCCTTCATCTTCCGTACCCCCTAAGTAAATATGTCAATCTTGAGACAATTATCGCCTAACTCGCTTTACTTTTGAGCCTTTCACAAAAGGAATTCGTCCAGCGCATGGATAGTTTCAACTTTCAAGGCTTGGCTAAACTGAGCTTTCACCTAGAAATCCAGCTTCTATTGAACTAACTTACTTACATTGCAAGAAAGACGAAGACAGAAGGTACGAAGCCGGTCTTTAGGCCCTAGGAATGAAAGATCCCAAGATCCTCCCTTCTTTTCTGGGAGGGGCTAGTTGTCTTTGTTCGAGGTCTCTTCCTTCTTGTCTTCTTCAAGCGGGTATCTGATCTTAGTTAAAATAATCACTCTTATTACCTCAAAAGGAAGCTCTATCAGTGACCCAGTTCTTTGAGTCGAGCCAAAGCCTTATGTTGTGAGTGAAGGAGATTCCGATTAAGTGGGGGAAGGAAAGCAAGCCAAATACTTAGTTTCGAAAGCCCTCAATCTAGTGCTTATGCGCCAAAGAAGGAATTAACGGTCTAGATTTTCAGATAGTCTAACTACTAATCTATCAACACATTTACTATAACTTTTAGGGATATATATAACCCCACAACCCTACATTTTAGCAACCCTAATCACATTTTTACAACAATACACGCCTCCTTGTCTCTACAATCAAACAAAAGCCTACTTCCAACCTTATAACTCCTTAACATAAACACACAAAAAATCAACCTTCCTTATTACTCCATAAACAAAAACGCAACAACCAATTAATACATTTCTTCTTCAAAACCATAACAACACTACAAACTGAAACTCCTTTGTTTTCTTTGTGTTCAAGCACGAATCTTTACAGAAACAAAATCTAACTAAACCTTCACCACTTTTCACATACCCGCGAAAGAACCAAGAGTTTCGGGTTCAAGATCTTGATATAAGGTCTCGGGTAGGTGATGTATTTTTTTTTTTTTTTTTTTTTTTTTTTTTTTTGTCAAAGATCAATGACGTGTGTTTGTAAGATCTTATAAAGATCGTTTATTTTGAAGTACGATAAAATACGGAGATCTTTCTGTTTCTTTGTTCTTGACGTGGGGTGTTGTAGTTTAGTCATGTACATGTGAGATGAGGAGTGGCAGAGAGTTGATATTTTTTTGGCATCTTGGGATTACACAATCGGTCGAGGGAACGACCACTGCGGGTGGCCTTAGGTTAGAGAGATATTGAATTATCTACTTTTGTATGTTTTTTTATTTGTGCTGGGAAAAAGAAGAAATAGTGTGTTTCGTATTGGTGTTTGAGTTTTTAGGTTAACTTATATATGATTGAGGTTTGGGCTGTTACAAGTCTGGTTGAAATGGATTGTATAAATATTCGAAAGCTGTTAAAAGTCGACACTTAATGGACTGTATAAATATTTGATTGTATAAATATTTGAAGGTTATTACAAAGTGTATGAAGGGTAGTTATTTTTAATTCCACATTTCCGACCCGAAAGGAATTGCAAATGAAAGAATTTATGAAAATTGTGATGAAAGTTATATGGTGAACAACACTTACTAATGGCTTGTTAATTTCTTATTAAATATTGATTTTAAAAATTTTAAGACTTTTTTATTTAGGAAGTCCTAAACTCTTTATAAAATAGTATATATATAGATATATAGAGTTAGGATCAAATAAGAAGATTACTTAAAATAAGAAGGAATAAGAAGAACTATAATCATAATCCGAGATGCAATCGAGCCAAATTAGATGCATCCCTATAGTTTTAGATGCATTATAACGCATCATGGTGTTTTCTAGCTTTTAATCGGATGCGTATCGCATATTAGATCATTTCATGATTTCTCTTGTTTTTTTCCTCTGCGTCGCCGAAATCATGAAAATCAATTTGCACCATCTATACATAATATTAACTTTTGAAACTCAAGATGTTGCATCTATATGAATAGAAATGCATCTAATGCAAGTCGTTGCATCTCAAATGCGTGGTTTTGGTCACTTTTCACCACTTCTTATTTTAATTTACTTCTCACTGGATCCCTACTCTAGATATATAAACCTTTAAAATAAAAACATGAATACTAGAAACTAAAAATGATTAGCTAAAGTATTAAACGTTACAAAATTTGATTAAACGTGTATTTGTTAGCTAGAATTTTAAAGGTGTAGTTAGTTAGTGAAGAAATAATTGTATTTGTGTTTTAATAAGTACTAGCAGGGTATTCGTACGATGCGGCGACGGATACCATGTGATTATATTTTATGGCAATGTGATGTTATTCGGTCATACTTTTTTTTTAATAATTAATTTACAAATAACAATAAATTTAGCTAAGACAGTAGTATAATTGTAAGTAGTTAAAAGGTTATGTGATTGTAAACGCGTTGTTTCGGTGACAAGGAGACGGATATTGATTGCATGACGATGTAGAAGGTCATGATGGTCGATATTAACGTGTAGTTGTAAATAACTAAAAGGTTGCGTGATCACATACATATACATATCATTTATAACGTAAGGCTTTTTTATGCGTTTAACAATGTATGTAGTTCAACATAACAAACTTAAGACAAAACTTTTACAAAAATTCGTCCCTTGTTTAAAGTTAGTTAACCGAAATTTTCAAAAACAAAATTGTTCCTTTTTTGGTTTTACAAGCCCAACAAATATTTTGGATGAAGCAGTCCAAAGAATATCAACACAACAGATTTAAAAGTCGCACTTATAACAATCTAACAAAAAAAACTTTGTTCCAACTATTGTGAGTCCAACAAATTGCAGCCCAGTTTGTGTAATGAAATTTAGCTCAAGTTAGGGGTGTTCACGGATTGGGTAATATCGCGATGAATCAAAACCGAACCAACCGAACCGAAAATAATCGAACCGAATTTGTGACCGAACCGAATTGGTCAAAACGAACCGAACCGAACTAAATATTTGGTTATCGGGTTGGATATGGTTTTAGAATGAAACCAAAACCGAATTCATATAAAAAAAAATTTCTATGTATATATATGGAAAAAAATCACTAAAACTCCTTTTTAGTATAAATATAACATGATTTAAGCTTGAAAAAAATATTTTGTGCTAAAAATATATATAATTAAATAAAAAAATAATTAAAATTATGTAATTCGGGTTATTCGGTTCGGTTTTCGGTTATAAGGGTTCGGTTTTCGGTTATTCGGTTCGGTTGAATCAAATTTAATTTCGGTTCGGTTCAATTTTCGGTTATACCCATAAAAAAAAAATTAACCACACTAACCGAACAGATTAACACCCATAGCTCAAGTCCAATAACTAAAAACCCAAATCCACCCATATATAACAACACCTCCCTAATTTCACTCACATAACTTACCCTAATTTCACACCACTTTCACGCAGCCACAAACTCTTCCCACCTATCTTTTCCTTTTGACAAGAAATCAATTCTAATCTTTCTTGTATTTTTCTTCTAAAACCGAATCACTAATATAATCAACACATTAGAGTATTAGACCCTTCTATCATTTTTGTTATGCTTAAACACACGAACCGCAAACATGCTTATCTTGTTTTGTTCTTCGAAGCACACAAGACCACAACTTCAAAATCTCTACTTGAGGCGTGAGATGACAGTGATTTAAGGATAGATACTGTTTTGTATTTTGTTGTTATAAATGTCAATGTTGTGTTAGAGTTTAATATTCAAAAGGTACAAGTTTTTTATTTGTGTAATCAAAAGTTTTGGGATGCTACATTCATGTGTACATTGTGCTTAGAGAATTGTATTTATTGATAAAGGGGTGTATTAATTGTATGTAAAAAATAGTGTTTTAAAATATCAATGATTTGTGCTTTAAATACTTGTAAATTATGTTTGATGACTTATATTTACTTAAATTTCTATTTATGGTGGTCTTAAAACAATTAATAAGAGATAGGATCTTAAACCCTTTATAAGTAGCATAGATAATGACGCTCATGCTCGTTGCGGTTATATTTTCCCTACGTATTAAATTATAAATTGTTTCGATTTCTCTCATATAATTTTTCCCGAAATAAACAAATATTATATCACATGATTTTATTACGATAAATTATAAATGATATTATTATTGAGTTTTACATGTTTTAATTGAGTTAACTTGCATATCACATGATTTTATCGTTACATTTGAAAAAATAAATTGTTATTCCTTGACCAAATCCTTAAAAGTTTTATCGTAAAATACTTGTTTTATTATAAATGATATTATTGTTGAGTTTTACATGTTTTTATAAAATATCGCAAGAAACTCAACAATGAGACTCGAACTCGGTTTTACATCGTATGTTGCAACGACAATAAAATAGTTATAGTTTAGGTATAGTTTGTAGTTCGCTACTTTTTATGTATTTCGTCATTAATTTATAAAAATTATTTATTTTTCATGTCAAAAATTTATTAATGAATTTTACTTGTTTTATAAAATATTACAGAATAAAAAAACAAACGTTTGAGAACTAAACATTTTTCGCAACACAACTTACCACCAGGCTAAGCTTCTGAGTTGTGATTGAGATTGATAATGCTCCCATTTAACATCTAGCTTATCATTAACAAATTATAAATGTTTACAAATATAGAATAATAAATAGAAAGAAAGGTAATACGTAGGCTCGCACTCGAGACCTCGAGACCTGCCGTTGTTTATGAAATATCTTTTGATCCCGCCAAACACCAAAACATTCTATTTTTTTAATAACATTCTATTTTTTTAACCTTAACGTGCAGCGTCGTTCACGACGCCAAATGCATATAAGGTTAATTTTGGATTATATTGAAATTTTATATGTAATTTTTGTAAATTTTCATTAGTTGCTTAATTAGTACTAGTATATAATTTTGAGATCTAAACTAGTTAACCTTATATCATCAATCTACCAATTCGGTTGATATATTTAGTTTAATGAACTATGCGGGATATAAACAGGTTATACTAGACGAGTACACGTGCATAGCAACGAGATTTTCTAGCAGCAAACAGTTATAGTTGTGATATTGTAGCTAAAGTGTTTCCAGTGACGTTTATAAATAAAACATAAAATAATCAAAATGTAATTGAATTTTTTTTCTCGCATGCCAACTTTGTATTGCATTGTCTAGATAGATATAACGTTATACGTTATTTTTCATCTCTTTATCTTAAGGATGCACCATCCAAAATATATAAAGGCATGTGAGAGTAATATAACTTGGTTGTGGTAACATTATTTTTTGTTAGTCCAAGCCCATCAGATAATGAGAAGCTGTGCATCCTTCCCCTTTGTGTCAGTTTTTACTCAAGTTTCAACACTCATTTCAAATGTACACAAGTTCATAACAGCCTTTTTGGTCCTTTCATCATTTTTGGTATTTTTTTCATCCTTAACTTGAATCAAGAATTCAAATTTAACTCCAAACTTTCAAGAACTCTAGAGTCTAGCTATACATGTGAAGCGTTAGAAATTAAATATATATTATATAATTATTGGAAGTGAGTCAAAATGAAAATTTCAAAATCAAACACTACTTAAACAACCGGTGAAAGTGAAAATAGAAACTTCATATCCAGCTTAACTTATATTTTGAGGACCAAAACCTTTTTGGAGACGATAAGTTTCGACATAACTCAAGTTATACAAATTTGCAAAAAGCCAAAAACCAAGCCAAACCTCATATTACTAATATAACTCAAGTCGTATCTCGGTTTCAGTTTTCAAGCCACCAAAATCACTTAACACCAAAAAGTCCTTTAGATCTAACCAAAATTCCTTTGGATCTAACACACACCAAGAACATTTTAGCAACACCACATAAACCACCAAAACACCACCGAAACCACAATACCATATCTGAAGCCATTAAGAAAGATTTAAATGCGGGTTTACAATGTGGTAAAAGAATAATATGAGTACAATACAACTCCAAGATCATATCCTTCAAAAATAACATAATGGACTTATTTTGAATCTTGAAAAAAAAAAGAAAAAAAAAAGTCATTTATGTAGCAACACAAACATGCTACTCGAACACCAAAACATTAATAACAAACACAAGTGATAGCATCCACCATTTTTTCTTGTATAACAGAAGAAAAAAATCCTGCAAGAAAAGATAATAAGATCTTTTTCAAATCTAAAAACACGCGAACAAACCTTAGATCTAGTTTCGAACAAAGAACACATAACATACCACTATCATATACACAAAACAAAAATTTACTGCAATGACACACAAAAATATACACGGCTAAAACCAACCTTAACACACCTTTGCAACTACCACCTAATACACCGAGAGATGGTGGTGTCGGACAACCAAAATCACCAAAACCACTAAAACCACCACCATTTCTTTCAAAATCAACCAAAGCCACCAACCGAAACCACCTAGCCAACCGAAACAACCCAAACCACTGAAAAGTGGTGGCTATTTCGTGACATGGCGGCAGTTATAGTGGCGGCTGCAGATGTGGTTAAGAGAGAAAAAGGTTAGGTTTAGAGAGACATGAGAAAATAATGAAATTAGGGTTGTATTTGTGTATTATATAGATAAGTTTCAACTTGTTTTTTCAATCAAATCATTCCTACATGTAGTAGAGATTTGGAATACAGCCAATAGTTGCCATACATAGTTTGAACTCAACAGTGTATTAGTTGCCATACAATAGTTGTCATACAATACTTGCTTCAAACCATTCGTGTAATAGTAAACATTTTTTTGAACGAAGTAATAGTAAACATTCAACCATATGATTTAAAGAATTCAATAGTTGCCAAAAATAATGTTCTTAATTCCATCCTTTTGTATAGTGGTGGGCTTTTCTTAATTATTTTTAGTTTTTCACTTTTCAAGTTTGACCAAATTAAGTTTTTTCACTTTCAAGATTGACCATTTTTGCTTTATAATTAGTTAACATATGTTAGAGTGAAATTTCTTGACGCGATTAATAAATAGGTCATGTTTGGGTTAAAGTGATGTTAACCAGCCAACCCGTTGACTCGTTAACCCAGACGGGTCTTCCAAACACAACTTAATTGCCATCCCTACTCCTAAGCAACTGACATCTTGATTAGGTACATATTTAGAGTTTGTCAAGAGAATGGTTTGAAACAATTACGTGTATACCTCGAGTAAATCGGGTATATTGAGTTAAATAATCACGTATTTCCAGATAACTTAAAGAAAAAAAAACTTGTGTCCTTATTGTAAAAAAAAGGTAATGATTTGGGTGGGATTTATGTTGATGGATCAAAACATGTCTTTAGTAAAGTTTGAATAATATGTCAAGCACCAATCATTAGCTAATATGTTGTTTATCTTATTTTTTGAACGAGTTTAAAATACCCATGCTTTATGACGGTCTATATGAGTTAAATCGTGTAATTATTTTACTTTTTTTCACAAACAATAGTGCATATGTATACATAATTTGATTTCATGCGTTTTCATATCATTTGCTATATAATGTAATTCATATTCTTTATATGTTACTGTCTATAAATATTTGAAATCATTTAGACCTATTATCAGAAAAATAAAAAGTTGAATTTAAATTTTTTATCACTATTTCTCTATAACACCGTAGGTAAGTTAAAAACATTGTAATGTTAGGCTAATTTTATTCAAAATTTAAAGACTTTTTTATTGGTATATTTTTTATAAAAGAATTACTAAACATTTATTAAATATTTGATAACTCAATGTTGCTATTTTAAAAGAGGGCTAATTGCTTAGAAATGCAATTTAAAAGAGGGTTAACTGGTGGTCCTACATGGAGCCGGTTAAACTAATGATCGTTTATTTATTATTGCAACGTTAGTCCTTTATACTAACGATCAAACTCAAATTTCATTTTTGAAAAAAATATATTTTTTCTAATCACTTTTAAATTTTATACACGTTCTTACTCGCGTTTTAAATATGTTTTTATACACGTATTTGTACACGTTTTATACACAGTTTGAATATACACGTTTTTATACGTTTTCATACATTTTTATACGTTTTCGTCCGTTTTTATACGTTTTCATTCGTTTTTATACGTCTTCGTCCATTCTTATACTTTTTCGTCCGTTTTTGAGTTCTATCCGTTTTTATACGTTTTAGCCCGTTTTCTTTCATTTTCAAACGTTTTTATCCGTTTTTGACTGTTTTTATACGTTTTCGCCCGTTTTAATACGTTTTCGTCCCTTTTCATACCTTTTCGTCCGTTTTTATATGCTTTCTGACATTTTATACGTTTTCGTCCATTTGTAGTTTGTGTAGCGTTCAATGCAGAACCATTTTTTTGTACAGAACTTACAGAACCCGCCTTTTTACTCCTAATAACGCATGATGTACATCATATTTATGCATAATGGCATTTTTGTAAATATCTTGAATTATATAATAATTAAAAATAATCAAAAAGGGCAATTGAGTAATTTGTATTATTTCCTAAAAAATTTCTTAAAAACCATAATTAAATTAAAATCACTCCTGCATCTACTCTCCACTCACTCTTTTCTCTCTCAAAAAAATAACTACTTTATTCCAGTCGACATTCACTATGATCTAGATAAGCAGATCTTCTTTATTTCTGAGGAAAAAAAACTGACATCATCTACAATTCTCTCCTTCACTTGACCTCTAAAACATTCCGATCTGTGAAACCGACACACCCGAACTGCCTTTTTTTTCCCCATTGATGGCGGTTTCAAGTTTTCCAGTAGCGGCTCTTGCTGTGGTGATCTAAACTAAATGGGGAGAGACTTATTTTGGAAGAGGATCTACTCTCCAATGGTATTCTTTTTCACTTCATCATCATTTATACTTTATATGTTGTTGGTCAAATATATTTGAGATGGGTTCTTAAATCTTTAATAGGATAAACGTTATTTTTCCGATCTGAAAAAGATATGGATTTCGATTTTATTTATTTCCGATCTGAAAAACATAATTTGGTTTAGATCTGAAAACAACTTGATTTGGAAAAGCATGATAAGGTTTCTTTTGAAAATAATTCGATTTGGAAAAGTGAGAAAATCAAACGAACCATATGAAAGGGGAGATTATGTATGGTTGCTTTGTTTAACCAAGAAAACAAAAGCACGTGCTTGCTTTGTTTTACCAAGAAAACAAGAGTACATTTTTTAATTTTTAATATCCATGATTTTGAAGTTAATTTTTTTTTTACTTTTATTTGTTTTCGTTTATATCTTTGACTACATATTAACATGAACCAACTACTGATCGTTTATTTCTTTGAAAGTTTTGTCCAGTCGTGGTGGAGGGCGTTTTGTCGTTGATGGCTGTGGGTGGGGCGGCCTGAAATGGAGCAACTTTGGTTTATACTTCTTTCAACGTAAGTTTACGAATCATTATATTTACTGGCTCGATGCGACTTATTAATAGTTATTATGTCGTTTTATATATTTGGTCAAGTCTGGTTCTTTGATGTGTTGTTCCTAAATGGTCTATGGTAGTTGTTCTCTTATGCCTTTGAAGTGTTTTCATTTATTTGGTGCGACCGCAAAAGGCTTTGACACTTAAAAGTTTGTGCATATATGTTATAATAGATGTTTAAAAATAAGTTGCGCACTTATGTTTTTGTCATTTAAAAAGTTTGTGCATATATGTTATAGTAAAAAAGGTGAGTTTACTAATCTTTGTTTTTTGGTTTCCTTGTGTTTTGCATATGGTTGGATTAGGTTGCTACTAAAGTTAATGATGATAATATGGCTAATCGCAACAAAGTTCTTTTCTAGTTTTGTTTTTGTTTAATGATAGTTATTAATTTTAGTTTTGTTTCAAACAGGTAAAAGAATTGGACGAGAAAGTCAGCAGCGCATATGTTCTTGATGAAAAGCGCGGCGCATATATATTTTTGGATTACGTGCCCATATGTTCAAAAGAATTGGACGAGAAAGTGAAGAGTGCACACATGTTTTTAAACGGCGTGCTCATTTATATTTAACAAGATATTTGTACATGAATTGTATTTTATTTAATATTAGTTTTTGTGTATACTATATGTGTTCTTGATTTGTTATAAATTATTAGAGGCTACATGTTCATTTTTATGCTTTTGGTTATGAATTTCGATAGTCAAATAATGTACACTTAAAACATATATGCAATTACCATTCTAAGCAAATAATTTTGAAGTCTAAATGCCATAAACACATGTAAATTTACTATATTTATGAAAAAAAACACCTATGCACTTGATTTTTCTAAAAACATGTTTGTTGAAAAAACATATATGAACTTGAGATTTTTTTAAAACAAGCATGTTTGAAAAATCAAAAACTTAAAAAAAATAAAAAAAAATAAATTCAAAATTAAGGGTTAAAAAAACGTTTTAATAAAAAAAATCAAAAGAAACTAAATATAAGTTTTACTATTATACCCTTTTCATTAAAATATAAATATTTAGTAATACTAAATTCTTATTGGTCTAAAGTGGTTCTGTAAAGTTCTGTACAAAAAATTGGTTCTGCATTGAACGTGACCCTTGTAGTTTTCACTTGTTTTCTTACATTTTCATATGTTTTTATCCGTTTCATACGTTTTCGTCTGTTTCTATACGTTTTCATTCATTTTCGTATGTTTTTTTTATGTTTTCGTCTATTTTTAGATGTTTTCGTCCATTTTTATACGTTTTCATATGTTTTTATCACTATACATTCAAAATTTGACCATTTTGTGTACCCGTGACATGCTAAACCTGTTGGTCCTACATGCAGCCGGTTAAATTAACGATCGTTTATTTTATTATTGCAACGTTAGTCCTTTGTACTAAAGACCGTTTGTAATTAACTCAAAATTTGATTTTCTTAAAAAAAATGTCTTTTCTAATCAGTTTTAAAGTTTATACACATTTTCACACACGTTTTATATACGTTTTTATACACGCTTTATATACGTTTTATACACAATTTGCTTATACACGGTTTTATACGTTTTCATATGTTTTTATACGTTTTTGTCCGTTTTTATATGTTTTCGCCCGTTTTCTTACACTTCGATACGTTTTTATCCATTTTCATCTGTTTATACGTTTTCGTCCGTTTTTATACGTTTTTGGCGTTCTCATACGTTTTCGTCCGTTTATATACGTTTTCATCCATTTTTTTTACCTTTTCATCCGTTTTTATATGTTTTCATTCGCTTTTATCCGTTTTCGCCCTTTTTTATGTTTTTTTTAATACATTTTCGCCCTTTTTCTTACATTTTCATATGTTTTTATCCGTTTTCTTCTGTTTGTATACGCTTTCATATGTTTCGTCATTTTTTTACTTTTTCGTCCATTTTAGACGTTTTCGTCCGTTTTTAGACGTTTTTATTCGTTATTATACGTTTCCATCCGTATTTATACGTTTTTATACATATTCGTACCTTTTATCCATTTTAACCATTTTTATACGTTTCTTAAGTTTTCACACATTTTCATCCGTTTTTACGTTTTCATACGTTCTTATTCGTTTTTTAAGTTCTTATACGTTTTTGTAAGTTCCTATACGTTTTTGTTTGGTATTGTATGTTTTTGTACGTATTTATATGTTTATGTACATTTTTGTACGCTTTTATACGTTCTAGTACCTTTTTATATGTTTTTGTACGTTTTTATGTGTTTTTATACGTTTCTTACGTCTTCATACGTTTTTTTTCCGTTATTAACCATTTTTGTCTGTTTTCATATGTACAAAAATGCACAAAAATAAGAAAACTTACAAAACGGACGAAAACGTAAGAAAACTTATAAGAATAGACAAAAACGTATGAAAACGGATAAAAATAGATAAAAACGTATGAAAAAGTAAGAAAACGGGCTAAGACGTATAAAAATGGGCGAAAACGTATAAAAACGGATGAAAACGTATAAAAATGGATAATAAAGTATGAAAATGTTAGTAAACGTATAAAAGCGTAAAAATACATATAAAAAGACGAAAACGTATGAAAGCATAAGAAAACGGATGAAAACGTATAAAAACATATGAGAACGTTAGAAAGTGTATAAAATTGGACGAAAACGTTTAAAAACGGACAAAGACGTATAAAAACGGATGAAAACGTATGAAAACGAACGAAAACATATGAAAACGTAAGAAAAATGGACGAAAACGTATAAACGTATAAAATTGGCGAAAACGTATAATAATGGATACTAACGTAAGAAAACGTAAGAAAAACGGACGAAACGTTAAATGGATGAAAACGTATAAAAAAGGACGAAAACGTATCAAACGGATAATAACGTATGAAAACGTATAAAAACGGACGGAAACGGACAAAACGTACGAAAACGTATAATTAAACCGCATATAAAAACGTGTATAATAACGTGTATTAATTTTAAAAGTAAGTAGAAAAGTTATTTTTTAAGAAAACCAAATTTTAAGTTATTTACAAACGGCCGTTAGTATAAAGAACTAACTTTGCAAATGTTCGTTGGATAAACATTCAGTTAAGGGTCAAGAAGGTTACAAATTTTGAATGTTTAGTGATAGAATGAGAAAAAAAAAAAAAAAGATTGCTACACACAACCAAAAAAAGTGTCAAGTTAGATACATTTTTGTAAATTGTTATATAGTTTAAGGATATGTTTTGAATTTTGTTTTATTTTTGTTAAAAACATATATGAAAATTCTAACTTTTTTATAAAATCGTATGTTAGTCAAAATTATTCCAATATTGTACTCATTTTATTCACAATTTAAAGAGCTCATAATCAATATGATTTTTATAAGAAAGTTGCTAAGTATTTGTTAAATAAAGTTTGTTATATAAGAAACTCGTAAATAGTTAGAACTTAGAAGTATCGGTTAATTTTCGTAACTTGCCACATAGTTCAGGGGTGTTTGATTTTTTTTCAAAGCGATGTCGTTCGCTATAGCTAATGCATATGTGTATAATAATATAGAGTAAATATAACCGCTTAACTAAATTTTACTGAAAAACAAAATGTTGTTACTTATAACGTCACGTCATTGTAAAATGTATGATATAAGGCTCCGTCCATGTTCGTCTGTCTATTTACATCCTATCCAAGTCACGTGTTAATTAACGTATAACTTTTGCATATTGTAACATTTTTCTTGTTAAATACGTTGATAGTTACAAAAGTATATTAAAAATAGAATGTAAATTATCTAATCATTTTACTTTAAAGTGCTTGAGTTATGATCAAATAATAAGAAAAATTAAAATGAGAAGAATAAGAAAAACCTAAAATCACACATTTTAGATGCATCTACGAAAATAGATGCATCTTCATTCAAATTTTCCCTCCCAAATTAAAATATATGGCTAGAATTACTTTTTACCCTTCTCATTTTTATTAGTTTTCTTATTAGATCCCTTCCCTAAAGGACTTATATGAAACCTTTAAAAAAGATGAAACCTTTAAAAAAGATAGTGGAACGGAATTTAGCTTCTTTAAAAAAGATAATGGAACGGAATTTAGCTTTTCTAATGAATAATAGTTACACTCCTTAACATTTTTCATAAATGTATAATAGTGTAATGTAATGTAATAATCTAATATTGCAATCGAATATAACATGTCTTAGTAAATAGGTCAAATTATTTAACCCAAATACCTCTATACAGGTTAAATATGACGAATGAGTTAACGAGTTGACATGTTTATTTGCTTAACATGTATAACTTCTTAATCACATTACAAGGATTATTCTTGTTCAAGTTATCCGAAGATGTACGCGACTTACTCGATATATCTCGTAATAATTTTAACCATTTCTTGAACAATCTCCGAATTTATTCTACAAGAGGTGTAGATTGGCGGGAACACCCTAATCGTGAGTGTCTTTTGGCACCAACCATTGTCCACCTTACAAGGAGTAGCTCCGTCAATTCTCATGACCCAGAGGAGCACCACCTGGAGTGGGACGAGCCGAGACTCGACCCCCGATCTCTTGTTCTACAAATTTTCTCCAGTGTGCCCATATGTTTGCTCGAGGCGGATATCTATTTGCAGCAAATACCGAAGATTGAACCCGGGTCAATTGACTCAAACACGAGAGCTTCACCCAGTGGCGGAACTTGACTATTTTTTTTGAGGGGGGGGGGGGGGAATTTGTTATGGGAGGGCCGAATTTGTTTGTAACATCAACTAAATTACCCCTAAAACTTATAATATCTATACTACATTATAATGCATTTAGGACTTCCTATAAAAGGAAGTCTTAAAAATATAAGCCTACACATGTTACTATAATTAGTAATTCATATAATTAAGAAAAGAAGCATAATGTACAATACTTTAATGCACATAATTTTTAGACGTAAAAGACAAGAATCATAGCGTACACCACTTTAATGCACATATTAAAAAAAACCAAATTAATGCTATTTAGTATAGTCAGTTAATTAATTGATCAATAAATACAATTATTAAAACACCCATAACATAATAAATACAAATTATCAAACATATTGTACAACCAAAGTAAACACAATTTCTACATTAAATGTCACTAATACAAATAATATTCAAGCCCGAACGAGCAACATGCCAATGGGCTCGAGTCTGAACAGCGCAGCCAACAGACTCAAGCCCGAACAGACGCGGGCTAAACGAAATTCTTGAAATCAGTAAAACTATTGTAAAAAGAACATAATAAACTAAAATACATGATTCACTGAAAATTTTATTTCGAGTCACGCCAACAGAACGCATGTGTACCGTCATTAAATGTCACTAATACAAATAACAAAAGTTATTATACAATATTAAAGCCGAACGCAGAACGGAAAAATGGTCTTGAGCCCGAACAGCACGGGCCAACAAGCCGAGCAGAAATAGACAGCAGACCAACGGCTCGAGCCCGAACAGACGCACGGGTAAATAAAATTTTGATATCCGTAAATTTATTGTTAAAAAGAAAATAATAAACTTAAATATATGATTAGCCGGAAAAATTTATTTCGAGTCAGACCATGCAAGAACGCTGCAGATCACTCTAGCTAGTTCTGTTAGGTCTTGAATTTTGGGAGGCGAGACCTCCCTACCGCCAAAGAGTTTCGCCTTTGGCTTTACTTATTGAACTAATGCTCCAGTGGTAATCTCGTTTAGCACACCCCAACATGAACAAGACGTATTTTTTGAAAGGCTAAAATTTACACCAAACAACCTGTAAGGATGAACACAACATACTAACACTAGTCGTTTACTCGTTTGATTGAATTTGTTTAAACATGACCGAAAACCTATTTTATACACATCAAAATTATCTATTTAATAACATAATTTACATAGAAGCATTTTAATTAACCAATCCCTTCAATAAGTCCAAGGGGTGGGTCATACGGGGTTGTTTGTGTTTCGAACATTTGACTTGAAAAGCTTTTTCATGTTGTTGTGTATGTGAAGCGAGTATATAATAGAAGAAACTTGAAGTAGTCTAAATTTTATTACAGGTAGATAGATGGATTATAAATTTTGTCGACTTAACCAAAATATCATTTTAAATGCACTAACTAAATATCATTTGCTGTTGTATTTATAGAGCATATTCATATACTTCTGGACAACATGTATCCATAATTTATAAAATACTAGCACGATACATGTGCATAGAACAACCATACATACATAACCGGTGCAAAATCTCTTTATGTTGGTCTTCAATCGTAATTTTCTATGTAAATATATATGTAGATATCACATGAATTCTTCTGAAGTCGTGGTTTTAAAAATTTAAAGTGATTTGTTCAAATTTTTTTTTTTTAAGTGATGGTACACTTATGTTTGAATCTCACTTGGGCTCATATCACCGGCCCATTCGTTGAACCTTCCACTCAATCTTATCCAGTAAGGAACATGACGTGCAACTTTAAAATTTGTTGGTTTCACATCTTGTATATAACAAGGGAAATTATAAATTCGGAAAACTAATTCACGTTTGGTACGAGAGAATGCCGTAGAATGGAATTATAATATAGAATAGAATTGTAATAGAGAATGGAATTGTAAAGAAAGTGAATCATGTTTGAGAAAAAATTACGATTCTACTGTTTGGTACAAATAAATAATGCATGTGATATAGAGTATTCTCTTCTTTGGTTTTGTATATACACATGAATAAAAATGAATTTTATCATTTAAAATTTTCTTTTAAACATTCGATTACCGAAATTATCATTAAATTGCTACCTTAAATACACTGAGTATAAACTAACCTTCTATCGTAAGAGCAATATTGGAGGATCTTTTGTTGGGTACAATTCATAATAATGTGCACATTTGAAAATTAATTATAATAATATTTATTTATAAGAGTTGTGGTGAATTTTGAGGAAACCCAAACATAAAAAAATTGATATTAACATTTGAATAACTGGTTTTATAAGAAAAGGTTAAAATACAAACGTTGATATGAAGATATGATATCAACCTATCAATTTTTGTATTTCAAATAATTAAAAAAAAAAGAAAGAAAGAAAAAAAAAAAAAAAAAAAACTGAAGACGATGATTGAAATCAATTTTTTATTATACGGAAGAATCAACTATAAAATGTCCTCCTTTTGTTCACCAATTCTTTCATTTCTTCACTATTTTAAGAGAATGCTGAGAATGGAAAGAGAATCAAATATTGATTCACCGATTCCATTCTTAACATAAACAAACATGCGAATGCTTCTCCATTCTTTTTCACAGCTTTCCATTCCATTGTCCCTAAGAGAATAGGGGAATTCCCCTATTAATCAATAAGAGAGCTTTAAACTTAAATCGAGCCTTGGCCGATAAAAGTCGCTACAAGAAAAAGTGCCTATAATGATCAAAATTTAGTGCCGATTTTTTTTGTTCATTATTTAGGCAAAATAGTGACCACATAGTACATAGACACTAATATTTGGTCATCTATAAATAGTTAGTCACCAAGCTCAAAAGTGGTCACTAATTTCGTCATTATACATATGCGATATCTTTCGGTATAAAAAAGTCACTAAAATTTTGAAAAGTTAATGTCGAAAAATGTTTGTTTAAGCTTATATGTGGCTTATTAACTTATTTGTGTTTTTGGCTAATATTTCATAAACCATAATTTTTCAACATATTTTGAGACTTGTAGGCTTATATAAGTTTATTATGACACGATAAACTTATATAAGCCCATAAGTCTTAAAATAAGTCAAAATTGGGGCTTATGAAATAGAAGCTGAAGTCAAATAAGCTCGTAAGCCCATGTATAAGCTTAAACAAACACCCCCTTATATAAGAAAACACAAGTATTAATTTTTTTCCCCAATTTATTTTACAAACATGTCTATCCAATCACCAAATTTATTTTCCCAAAAACCGCAACTCCTTCAATTTAATCAATTCTCCAATTTATTTTATAAACACTTCTATCAATCATTTCCCACACTTCCTTTCTTCCTTTCTCCTCAAAACATACACAAGTACCTTCAACTATGTGTAAACAAATCCTAGCTTCATAATCGATGTCAATTCATTCAATTTGATTCATCAAAGGTATAATTGTTTTACTTATTATCACACTTAACACTCGTTGATCTGTAATTAGTTGTTTAATTACGTTTCGTATAGCATTTTGACCTAATTTATGAATTATGGAGCTTGAATGATTTTAACTATTGATCAGCTTAAATTTAATTATTTATATACAAATAGTGTTGGCTACTTACAAAACTTGTGGATCTGCATTTTCATTTTCGAATGATGTTAACTATTTGTTTAGACATCTTGAGCTTTGTGTTTGTGTTGAGATCATGATTCAAGCAATTGATGTTATTTTGTTGAGAAATTGAGATTATGAGACAAAACTTGAATACAAGGTGTTTGATGAAATGCTAAAGTGAAAAAATAAATTTCTTAGTGTAATATGATATGTGAAAGTTAAATATGTTGTGTCATTTTTTATTCGAATAACTAATATTATGCTCTAAAAAATAAAACAACCTGTTATTATTTGTCGAATAGATGTTGTTATGATCGGTTTCTAGTTTAATTGATGAATAAATTCAGTTGGTGTGTTGTTTCAGTCAATGCGTGACTCATTTGTTAAGCAAAACTCCTTATTTTCTCTACATGTTCTCATAGATAAACACTTCCGGATATAGTGTTTGGCATCCCATAGGTATTGTTATGTTTTTATGTTTGGAATAGTCATTTTTGAAACGGATACTGCTTTAATGTGATATTGGTCGTTTATATTGTGACTTCATTCTTTTGTATATTGGTTATTTGCTTATAGACTTTGGTTATGTAAGCATATCGAATATTGATACGTTTAGAGTTATTAGTTTAATAGAATTTGAATCTTGAAGCTAGTTTGTATAGGTATATGGCTTTTATAAGTGATAGTATTTTCGTAGGGATGAGGCTTTACTTTTCTTCAATCAACCTTTAGCACACTAGTTACTAAGAATGCTTAACACACTGATGCAAACTATATGTAGGATCACATTGTTAGAATTCTTCCTGTTAAGAATGAACATACGTCTAATTAATGTTAGCTACTAGAGTATATCCAAACAACACATAGCTAGGCCAATAAATTTTTCTGTAACCAAATCTACTTTATCATGTACAATAGGTCAATAGCAACAAAGTTTTTTCATATTGCCAATAAATAACAATACCCTGTGCTAGAATGTGCTAGTACATGACATGATATGCAACAAAAACTTGTCTGGAAAGAAAATGTCTTTTTCTAAAAACTTTAGTAAAGCGTACAACAATTGCTAAACATATTGAATGCCATAGATGTCATTCGCTCATAGTTAAAAAGTAAATATGCTAGGTTACAACGTAAATGAAGCCCACTAGCTAGAAATATGCAATGCGCTCCAGCTTCTATAAAAACTTAGATAATCAATGCAAGGAACTTTCTTCGACAAGAAATTTACTTATTGGCTTTACTTCTCAGCTACACGAGAAGCATAGTTTACAAGCATACAATAAGATAGGTGTAACTAAAGCTTCTAGTGGTTTGTGTTGCTTGCCTACTGAATTAAAACCAACAACATTAATATTGATGTGTTGTGATTATTTACTGGTAATATTATTTATGGTTGATTACTTGTTGTCTTGATGTAAACCGAAGGATAGAGAAAGATGAATGCTAGGGGAAATAAAAAAAATGATGGAGAGCTCAAGTCACCGAAAGTTAAAGCAAAAGCTCGGGGATCCAAGGTGAGATCATGAATTTCAGTTATAATTAATTTTCGACCTGCATTATGTCTGACATATTTTGGGATTATCATTACTACTATTATGTTTTTATTGTAATGATATAAAAAGGTTGCACTCATAATGGCATTATTCTTTCTTGCCAGGTAGGAGATCGTAGGCTTTCAATCGTAAAAGAACACACTGTGGTGTCTGGTGGTGTTCATGGAACCTTACCTAGGATGGCACCCGAGCCTTTTGGAGATAAACGTCACTCGGTAACTGATAAGGTATATCACAAAATGAATTATTCCCGCTCTGGACCCAGAAAATGAGTATTGAAAAGGCCTGGTATTCAAAACACAAGTACCAGTCATCGTGGTAAGCCTATTTATAAAGCACATGTTCATTGTGTGAACATGTAATTGGATATATTTACAAAAGTTTCCATTATTGAAAGATATTCAAAAGCAAAAGTTTTTACTTATAAAATGATACAAATTATGTGAAAGTTTTAAATGTTTTGATTGTCATGTGTTATTATACTGAAAGCGTAAGAATGTAACTATGTTAGTACTTCATGTTAATTTTGTGATATGGTCAATATCTTTGGTTGAATTCGTAAGTGCTAGTTTGATGTTAATTCTGTAATTGAAGAATGCCTACTTGTCTTATTTTTTGGTGGCAAAGGAGAGATTTTAGTAGCTAAAATGGTGATAAAAATGGGAGATATGTGGTAACAGTGAGCTAACAATGGGTAGAGTCATAGTGTACGGATCACAATTATGGAAAGAACTTATTCAATGGGATGTATCATGTATGTTTCTGTAAGATGTTTTGCTCTGCTGATATGATAATTTATAAAATTAAAGAGTTGTAGCTTATGTAGTTCATGACTTGATGATGCCTTTATTGGAGGTTGGATACATCACTTTATGTTTCATAGTCTGTTTACTAATAGACTATGTGTTTATAAAGTATAGTTAAATGTTATGTTTCTACACTTTGTTTTAAGTATATCTGATTACATTTACTTAAATCATTATGTAGGTTCTGCGACTCAAACCCAAGCAACACCTGTTGCCAGTGATGCTCCTTCTACCTTTTTCTCAAAACCCGCCGCTTCTGAGAAAGCCTCTATAGGTGTAAAAGCCTCTCTTCAACCCAAACGAACACCAATGACTCAAGAGGAGATCGATGCCATTATGGTAAGCAATATCACTTTTGCAGCTTTAAACCTTATGCTAAAAGTGAATACCTTGAGCTTAGAAGCATGTTTGAAATATAAATTTGCTGTTAGCCGTATTGATAATATTTTCCATAAAGGACTTAGCCAATAGACTAGTTGTGTAATTCTACTATTTGTAACATGATCTGAATTTTCCTTTGTTTATGATAATTGCAGAGTTCCGATGTTTCTATATAAGAATTGTTCACGAAGGTATCGAATTGTGTACCTTGTGGACTTATGGTATGGGTCCAGTGAAGCTGTTGTATGAGAAATTTGAAACTGCAAGAAAGTTCAGTTTCACCAACTGCGAGATCAAGTTATTGATCGATCTTATATAGATTAAGTTATATTCAAGGCCTTGTACCATGTTTTTGGTGGGCTTTGAGCATGACATCAAGTTATCTACTTATGCATTGCTTAAAGTATCTTTGAGTTATATACTTATGCATTGGTTATGACATTGATATTAACTTAAAACATAAAAGGAAGCAAGGAGAAGAAGTGATAGTTATCGGAGGATTTGAAATATGCCATTTTTCAACTAAGTAGAAAGGAATGATCAATGACAAGGCTGATGAAATTTTGGTTATTTTCTATTCCTAACTACTTGGAATATTATTATTAGTGTCAATGCATATGTGGTTGGACGTAATAAGTTGTTTTGTTGTGCATCGTTATATGCGAGATGAGGAAGCTAATTCTTCCTCTGCACCCGCAGAGATTTGTATTGAAAAACTATGTTATATCCCAGGATATCTAAAGGGACGGTTAACATCTAGAAGGAATATTTTGGCAAGTGAAAGTTTACAAATGGAACTCCAGTTAGTAAAGGAAAAAAAAAATAAACTCCGGATACACATTAACAAAATCGAGAAGAAGCATAACAACCTTAAGCAAAAAGTGGATTACTTGATGAAACACTTGCCACACTTATCTGGATGGCAATCTCAGGTAACACTACCTTGAAATATTATTTTATGTAAATTTATGTGATAAGTTGAAGATCCTGAAATTTGTTCAGTTAGTCTATGACTCAAGGTATATCTATAGTCATGGTTTACCAGTAATCAGCTAATGATCTGCAATGATACCTTACAATTTACTAACCACACCTATGTGAAAGCTTTTTTTCCAACGCTCGCTGATCATATAAATATGTCCAATCACCAGATCTTTAAGTGAGTTTAGAATTTTAGTATGCAAAACAGTTGGCATATATCTGTTAGCTTTAAAGTCAAACCAAAGTCTTAGGTTTTTGACATAATTTTGGTGCTTAGTTCAGCTTCTAAGTTAGTGGTCTTGGATGCAACATATAAAAATAATCAAGTTGGACTAAGTATTAGCGTTGTAAATGGAACAATGAAATTGGCTATTTAGAACAAGCTATTGCAACACAATGTTATTTTTGCATTATATAAAATGTTATATGAACTTGTGCTTCTGCTTAAGTGGCTGCACTTAGGTGGGTACCCTGGCCATTCATATATGCTTACTAGTGTAGTAATATTTGATTGAGCCTCGGGGAAATTAGTTGTTTTTAGCTGATGGCACATAAATGCATAGAGCTTATATTTTTCAAAGAAGTTACTAACCGCAGTTAGCCAGTAATTACTAGATGAATAACAACGAATATGACTTAGTTATTGTCTGTTGGTTAAACTTATACATTCGTCTCTTCACTCAGATGTAAAGATTGAATTTTAGACTTTAGTTTGCAGAAATTACTATGATATGTATTACACAATAAAGCATTGAATTTTAAACTAAGGCTAGCAATAACAATATGCTATATATAGTCACATATTGCTTTCGAGGGTACCATATATATAAGTGTCCTTTTGTTATTCAGGTATCATATTTGCAGATAGCATGATTACTTTTGCCTCATTCTTTGTTTTAAACTAAGGCTAGCAATAACAATCTGCTATATATAGTCAAATATTGCTTTCGAGGGTACCATATATATAAGTGTCCTTTTGTTATTCAGGTATCATATTTGCAGATAGCATGATTACTTTTGCCTCATTCTTTGTTTTATGAGAAAATGGAATAAAGAGTACACTGGATTTAATGACAAAGATGATGGGGATGATGGGAAAGGGAAAGAAGAGTATGCCGGATCTGATGATGATGATGATGGGGAATGTGGGCAAGTGCATGAGGAGTACGTTGGATTGGATGATGATGGACAAGAGCATGAAGATTTTATTTGACCAGCAACAACATAATTTTTTATGTAGAGTATATCGGTGTCAATTGATGTTCTTGGCAAGTTTGGATGTCGAATGTGCATATTGTGGGATAGAAATGGAAGTCTCAGATCGGAAGTTTGCTATAAGCTTATCACTTTGCTTACCTAATTCCAGAAGACTTAATAATTCTCCTTTTTATTTAATTCTGTTAGACACAAAAGGTTGTTTTGCACTTTATTTATATGTAACAAAAGATGACGGAATTGTTAAGCTTTAATTCTTTAATTTTCTTCAGGTAACTAGATATTTTATCTGTATTTATTGTTACTTCATGTAGTCGTTTGTTATTACTCCAGGTAGTTGTTTGTTTTTACTCTAGGTAGTTGCGGCAAATGCAGTTTTCTGTCTAAAAGACTATGGTCAGTGACCACATACGTTGTCACTAAAGGACATTACGGTCACTACTTCAATGTTGCCCTGTAGTGGTCATTATTTTGCGTCACTAATTTGATCAAAATAGTGGCCACCAATTTATACAGTGACCACAATAAGTGACCAAATACGTTGTCACGAACATTAATGACCACTTTTAGGTTGTCATTATTTAGTGACCATATTCATAAGTCATCACTATTACTTTTTTTGACGGACTTTTAGTGACGACGAGTGACCACTCTGATATGATCACTAAATCAACTTAGTGACCAAATATCTACTGTTAGTGACCACATTCGTATTGTCACTAAATCCACTTTTTCGTGTAGTTAGCCAAAATTCAATTAGTTTAGTTAAACTTTTTAAAAAGTCGGTAGAGAAATTTGATGGTGGAGAAAACTTTTAAAATATGCATGACCTTGTGAACTATCTTTTTTTAATTTTGGACTTAATTATAAATAAACATTATATTTTGATTGGTTAATAAAATTTACAATCAAACTCTAAACTCTAAACTTTTAATAAAAGACTAATCTCAAATATAAATTTATGGACTTAAGTATAAAATCTTTAAATTTTAATTTAAAAATATTTATATATTTGACAAAAATCCCATATACTTTAATATTTTTTATAAACAACTACTACTACGGTTATTATTATCATTATTATTATGTTTAGTATTAAATTATAATAACATAATTACGTAGTATTAAATTAAACGTAATACTAACCACAATCAATCAACATACACCTACATGTTATTGAGCATATGAACGAAATTAAATATAACATGTATAAACACTTAAGGGAGAATTGCATATATATCCTTCCAAAGACTAATAATTGCATATATATCCGACCAAAACTCATAATTGCATATATATCCTTTCAAAGCTTTAAAATTGTCAAATATATCCAAATGATTATTTTACATATATTTAAAAGCAAAAAATATTTGATAATTATAACTTATATATAAAATGACAATTATACCCTTATTCTTACCAAACCAACATTATTCAACCAAATAACACATACTCCATAAATTTATACACATTCTGAACAAACAAAGAAACCCGTTCAACAACCTTACTTCTCCACGTACATCTTCAAAAGACACAATATCGCTGACGAGGTTGGGTGTGTTGCTGCCGTCTTCAAAAGACACAATTAGTCCGTTATCGTCTCGACCGCAACCGTCTTCTTCCCGATCCCTTGCCGTCTCAATATCGCTGACGATGTTGGGTGTGTTGCTGCCGCTTGACCGACCGTTGACCGGCGTACAAGGTTTAAGAGTACGAGGTTGTTGTTGTTGTGGTGGTGACGACGGTGGTGGTTTACGACGGTGTTGGATCTGTAATGATCTTTTACTCCAGTGGACTGTTGCTACAGCAATGACCCTTTATTTTCTAAAAATTGATTTTCCGGTGTGTTTTATGTTTTATTACGAGTAAAAGTCTAGGTGGTTGTTCTTACAAAAACACAAACTAGATATATTAATTATTAAATACAAATAGCTTGGATATAGTTATTTAATTAAATAGAGGAAAAGACTTTAAAAAGACCAACAATGTTGTACTTGTAACTAAACGATGACAAGTATAAAGACGATGATCATTTGTTTTTTTCTTTTTTTGTTTCCTGCAAAAAACTAATCAGCAATCGGTATTTTAAGTTTATGATAATAAGAATAAGGGTATAATCGTCATTTTATTATGAACTAGAATTATTAGATATTTTTTGCTCTTAAATATATGTAAAATAATCATTTGGATATATTTGACAATTTTAAAGATTTGGAAGGATATATATGCAATTATGAGTTTTGGCCGGATATATATGCAATTATTAGTCTTTGTAGGGATATATATGCAATTCTCCCAACACTTAAATTCAATGGATTTGAATTATGTTAAAATATCAAATTAAACTGCTCAAACAATAAGAATGTTAAACAAAATTGATCATATTTTTAAACCCGAGAAAATATAGTTGAAATATTATTACTTGTTATAGTTAGTGTCCGAACCTAATCCACGTTTAATAACCCGTGCATACACGGGTTAAAAACTAGAATACAAATAACGATAAATAATTTATTTTTAATACAAAAAATCTGTAGATGCATGGGATCATAAATATCAAACTCAAAGCCCAATTTAGAAGTATACAAAATAAAATTTTATTTAAAATATAATTATGTACTTAGAGTCCGAACTCGTGCGTGTAATATCGCAGATTCAAAACATTAAACAATCTCAAAGTTTTATATGCCCGTATATTATACTATAAATTTTAAATAAATGTGATTTATGTGTGTTGGGTTTTAGGTTCCACTGAGAAGAATTATACTAAGTATTGGAACCACTGTTAGAGTAAAAGAAACCACTGCCAGAAGAAGGAATCCACTGCTGAAGTTAAACCACGGCTAGTAGTATGATGTAACCACTGTTAGTATATTGTAAGCACTGCTAGTTGATAAGTCGGTTTAAAGTTTTGTATTAGATAAATATAGAAAAGATATTTATCTTGTAGGTTACGTATTGTATTATGTAAAGGACTTCTTAGCCTATAAAAGGAGGTCCTAGGTTAGATTAGATATATGTGTGTTTTGATATATCTAAGGTCGATACACTTCAAGGTTGTAAAACCCTAATACTGTTTAGAGTATTCGTTATTAATATAATTGAGGTGTTTAAGTGTTATTACTGTTCTTCTTCTTAAGGTTAAATATTATATTCCGCGTAATATTTAATAAGTAATTGTTAAGTCAGTTTCTATAAGGATCGTTTGCTCAACTGGGATCAACAAGTGGTATTAGAGCTTGTGATCTAGAAACTGTGATTAAGAAGAAGTCTAGTTAAGTTCAATTCAAGAAAGTTTAAGATTTCTGACGAAACTCACATGGTTACTGCATCAAAGGTGCCCATGCTAAAGCAAGGTGAGTATTAGGTATGGAGAATGCGAATGAGGCAATACATTCACATGATTGACTACACCATCTGGGATGTTGTTGAGAATGGTGATACTCTTCCTAAGAAGGGTGATGATGGTAAGGATATTAGCATTGTTAGTGAGGTTGACAAGGCTAGAAGGAAGCTGGAGATTAAAGCTCATAGTATTCTCAGTATGGGAATACCTAATGAGTATACATTGGACTTTGAGCAGTATGAGACAGCTAAGGAATTAATAGATGCCATTGAAACAAGATTTTCTGGTAATGAAGCTACCAAGAAATCCAGGAAAAACATGCTCAAGCATCAGCTTGAAAACTTCACTACTCTCGGTGGAGAAAAACTTGATGGCACTTATAACAGATCGCAAAACCGATCACCAATTGAAATTGGTGGACTACAAAGTTGCTCAAGAAGATATAAATCTCAAGTTCATCGAAGTTTGTCACCGAATAGGTTGTGCATCTTGTTGTATGGAGGAACAAAGATGACTTTGAAAAGATGACTCGGACAATCTCTACAACAACCCGAAAGTTTATGAGTCCGAAAAGAACATAGTCTCATCCTCATCCTCATCAACACAGAACATTGCTTTTATGTCTACAGGCACATGAATTCTCGTGATGTTTCCATTGCTTGCTTATGAAGTAACCATCGCTATTGCTAATAATACCACTGTTAGTGATAATGTTAGTGATGGTGCCATCTGTGCTTTCCTAGTGACCTTACAACCGTGTTATTGTACTAAATCGGGATCGGATCAAATTGATCCTGATGATCTTGATGAAATTAATCTTCAGTGGCAAATGGCAATGTTAACACTGCAAGCTAGGAAGTTCTTGAGGAGGACTGGTAGACAGGTCAAATATGATGGTCAAAGAAGAGCTGGATTTGACAAAAGCAAGATGGAGTGCTTTAACTGCAAGAAGAAGGGTAATTTTGCTAGGAAATGTCGAGCTCCTAAGAGGATTGAAGGCATCAAGAAGGCTACTGAAGAGCCTATTTCTACTTCCGCATTGGTAGCTCAAGATGGTATTGGTGATTATGACTGGAGTGACCAGATTGAAGAAGGTCCTAATGCAGCTTTTCTTGCTAGTGAAGCTTCAAAAGAGCATAACTTTGCTCTCATGGCCTATGCTTCATCTTCCGTTCGATTCGAGGTATCTAATGATTCTAAAAATTCTACTTGTTCTTTTAAATCATGTCAAGATAACTTAGAATCTCTTAAAGCTATTAATGAGAGTCCGAGAAAGAGGTAGAAAGACTTTCACTAGATAACTTAGGATATAAAGTTGGTCTTGAGAGTGTTGAAGAGAAACTTAAATTCAGATTAAATGTGAGTTTGAGTATGTAGATAAGATTAACATACTAGGTGGTGAAATTGATCTTAAGGACGAGGAAATTAAAGTGCTTAAACAAAAACTAGAAGAAGCAGAGAGTGTAAAACAAGAAGCCCTAGAAGAAAAAGAAAAACATGTTGTTAGGGTTGCTAAAACACAATATGCTTCTGATTTAGTAAATAAGCCAATTGGACAAAAATTGTTCAAAGATGGTACTGGCCTAGGTTACAACAATATGTCACCACCCTCTCTTATGTAACATGCACCACCAACAAAAGAACTGTCATTTAGTAGTGAATTCAGTTTCAACAAACCTATAAGAGAGATTAGTAAGACTGAATCACCTAAGATAGGTTCTGATAAGTCATCTGATGGTCCAATTATTGAGGATTGGGAATCAGATTCTAAGGAAGATAGATATGAATCACTACAGTCTGAGAAGTTAGAAAACATTAAGTCTGTTGATTCTAAACAAGCCAATCTTATGCCTAGATTTGGAGCACCAATTTCTAGGAAAGTGGTAGATTATAATGAGGTACCTAGGGAACATATGAAAAGATACATACCTAAGGGTAATCAGAGAAACTTCAATGGCCTAATTTCAAACAGATTAGGAGATGAGTTTCAATGTATCAAGAATGCTTGTTTTAAATGTGGTAGTTTTGAGCATCTACAGAGAAATTGTTATAATAACCAACCACAAGTTTGGAACCATAAGAGGAGGGTAAATCATCAAAACTTTTCAAAGAATACAATCCCTCATCCTAACAAAAATATGGTTCCCAGAGCAGTGCTAATGAGGAATGGTAAAACAAAATCTATAATCACTGCTGCACCCAAATGGGTTCCAACCACTGCTAAGCAAAACGTATCCACTGCTAAGCAAACTGTTTCCACTAATAAGCAGAATATCACCACTGAAACAAAAGAAGTTTTAACTATTCCAAAGGTGATAATCGACACGGTGGTTGGAAACCATTTTATGTCAGAAGGCCTCAACTAGTCGGCAATGGAAGCCTAAGACCAAGGTTTTACACAATGCCGTGGTGCATCAATGGACCTAAAGAAATTTGATTATGTTGATGCAGGGCGCACCCAAGTCGAGATTGGCTTGGGTCCACAAAAGGAACTAACTTGTTTAATCTCATGTGTAGGGCAATCTACAAGATGAGCTAAAAGACAAAGGAATTTTTGATAGTGGTTGCTCTGGGCACATGACTTGGGATGGGAGCAACCTTGAGGATTTTGAAGCTTATGATGGAGGATATGTGGCATTTGGCAATGATCCAAAGGGAGGAAAGATAGTTGGCAGAGGAACTATCAGAACTGGAAAGCTGGATTTTGAGAAGGTTTATTTGGTACAGGGACTAAAGTACAATCTATTCAGTGTTTCTCAAATGTGTGATAAGAAAAACTAGGTACTTTTTGGGGAAACTGAGTGTGTGGTGTTGTCTCCTGATTTTAAAATGCCTGATGAGAAATATGTACAGTTAAGAGTACCTAGGAAAGAAAACATATACTGCTTTGACATGAAAGATGCATTTCCTAATAGGTCCTTAACCTGTTTGTTTGCTAAGGCATCAGTTGATGAGTCAAAATTATGGCATAGAAGGATAGGTCACCTAAATTTCAAAACAATCAATAAACTAGTAAAGGGCAACTTAGTGAGAGGGTTACCTTCTAAGGTTTTTGAGTGTAGAGAACTTTGTGTGGCTTGTCAGAAAGGAAAACAACATAGAGCCTCTTGTAAGACCAAGACTGTAAACACCATTACACAACCACTGTTTATGCTTTATATGGACTTATTTGGCCCTACCTTTGTTAAAAGTTTAAACCATAAGCAGTATTGCCTAGTTATCACTGATGATTATAGTAGATTTTCTTGGGTATACTTTTTAGCTGCTAAGAGTGAAACTAGTGAGATCCTCAAGAGTTTCATTACTAAGATAGAAAATCAAGTAAACCATAAGGTCAAAGTAATCGATGTGATAATGGAACCGAGTTTAAAATGATGTGATGAATCGCCTTACGTGTGGCTAAGGGTATAGAAAGACAGTTTAGTGTTGCTAGGACACCACAATGTAATGGTGTGGTGAAAGAAAAATAGAACACTAATTGAGGTCGCTAGAACAATGTTGTCGAATCTAAGTTACCAACTACCTTTTGAAATGAAGTCGAGGCACCGCATGTTATGTGCGAGAATAGAAGCAACGTAGTGAAGCCTCATACTAAGACCCCCTATGAGCTGTTACATGATAGGAAGCCTATGATAGCATTCCTAAAACCTTTTGGGTGTCCTGTTACTATCTTAAATACCATAGACTATCTAGGCAAGTTTCAAGAAAAAGCATATGATGGATACTTTCTTGGCTATTCTTCCAATAGCAAATCCTTTAGAGTATACAATAGGAGGACCATAATTGTAAAAGAAAACTTACATGTTAAGTTCAGTGAAGTGACTCCTAGTGTTGAGACAAAAGGACCTGAGTGGCTGTTTAACATTGATATGCTAACCAAATCTATGAACTATCAGCCAATCCCAGCAGGTGCTTCCACTAATGTTGATGCAGGTACACACAAGAATTCTGATGCAGAAACAATTTCTAAGGAAGCTGATTCTCCAAAAGAGTTCTATTTAGTTGAAAAGTGGAAAGCTGGCTCTGTCTCACCCATCATTGAAAAGAAGAGTCCCTCTGATGATGATGTTTTGGATTCTGGAAACAAGGGTGATCATCATCAAGATAAAGAAGAGTTGTTGCAAGCTAACTCAGTGTCAGTAGAAGAAATTGCAAGAAAGAAGAAGAATTCTGAAAGCACTGCTAAGCAAGTACTACCACTGCTTGTACAAGTGCAACCCGGCTGCAGATTCTGATGACAGTACTTTCTTTGGACCTACTGTTAAGCCACTTTTTGGTGAAGATGAGTATCCAACTGATCCTGACATGCCTGGTTTGGAAGAAAGGTATACTCCAACTGATGATGAAAATATGGATGACTTTTTCAACAATGCTGATATTACAAATTTGGATACAGTCATCATAGAAAGTCCAAATCCTACCACCAGGGTACATAAGAATCATCCCAAAGAACAAATTCTTGGAGATCTGAATACTCCAGTTTAAACAAGAAGCAGAGCTGTAAACAATAAAACCTTTCCTGAACAAGGTTTCTTTGCCAGATCACTTCACAAAAGGAATAGTCATAAAGATTTGCAAAATTGTTTTTTTGCCTGTTTTCTGTCTCAAAAGAAGCCCAAGAGAGTTGAAGAAGCTTTATCAAAAGAAGGATGGGTTGAATCAATGCAAGAGGAGCTATTGCACTTTAAGCTTCAAGAGGTATGGACATTGGTTGACCTTCCAAATGGGAAAAAGGGCTATTGGAACTAAATGGGTTTTCAGAAATAAAAGGGATGAAAGAGGTATAGTGGTAAGGAATAAATCAAGGTTGGTTGCTCAAGGATACACACAAACTGAAGGTTTGGACTATGATGAAGTATTTGCACCAGTTTCCAGAATTGAAGCTATAAGATTGTTTTTAGCATATGCTTCATTCAAAAACTTTGTTGTGTATCAAATGGATGTTTAAAGTGCCTTTCTGTATGGTACTATTGATGAGGAGGTTTATATTTGTCAACCTCCTGGTTTTGAAGATCCTGATCATCCTGATAAGGTCTACAGGGTGAAAAAGGCTATGTATGGTTTGCATCAAGCTCCAAGGGCATGGTATGAATGCCTTTCTACTTATTTGATGAACAATGGTTTCAAGAGGGGACTGATTGATAGAACTTTGTTCATAAGGAAGCTAAAAGATGAAATATTGTTAGTTCAGGTTTATGTTGATGACATCATCTTTGGCTCAACCAATAAGGAGATGTGCAAATACTTTGAGAAACTTATGCATGATAAGTTTCAGATGAGTTCTATGGGTGAACTCACTTTCTTTTTGGGGCTACAGGTTCAACAAAGGACTGATGGTATTTTCATTAGTCAAGACAAGTATGTAGCAGATGTTTTGAAGAAGTTTGGGTTTCAGGATGTAAAGAGTGCTAGTACACCAATGGAGACTCAGAAACCACTGCTACCAGATGATGGAAGTCCCAAAGTTGATTTGAAGTTGTATAGGTCCATGATTGGATCTTTGATGTATCTCACTGCATCTAGCCATCTAGGTCATATATTATGTTCTCAGTATGTGTGTGTGCAAGGTTTCAAGTCACACCCAACACAACACACTTGAATGCTGTAAAGAGAATTTTTAGATATCTTAAGGGTCACCTTAAATTGGGCCTGTGGTATTCTAAAGATTCATCATTTGATTTGGTGGCCTATACAGACAGTGATTATGCTGGAGCTAGTTTAGATAGGAAGTCTACTACTGGAGGATGTCAGTTTTTGGGAAGTATACTAATCTCATGGCAGTGTAAAAAGCAAACAATTGTGGCCAATTCTACAACCGAAGGCGAGTATGTGGTTCACGCTAGTTGTTTGTGGTCAAGTGCTTTGGATTCGTAATCAATTGTTGGACTTTGGGTACAATTTTATGCATACTAAGATTTACATTGATAATAACGATTACAATATGCATAATTAAAAATCTGTTTTGCATTCTCGAACTAAACATATTGAGATTAGGCATCATTTTATTAGAGATTGTAATGAGAAAAGTTGATTCAAATGGTCAAAATCCATACCGATTTCAATGTTGTCTTCTTACTAAAGCTTTTGATGTGGGAGGTTTCAAGACCTTGTAGTCGATTTGGAATGATAAATCTCTAAATCTCAAATTTGTTTTGTAAAAGTTTGTAAAAAGTTATGTACTGTTATTAGTTGATCTTAATATTGCTAGTTTTGGTCTATCCACTGTTAGCTTTGTTCTATCCACTGCTTGTTTCTTTGTGTTCCTACTAACTATTTTGCAGAGAAAAGGAAATAAATCTCAACCAGTATGATGCAATGGACTTAAAAGACAAACATGGTGTTATTATAATTGATAGAATCTGCATCCTAAGATGCAGAAGATACAACCATGATACACAAACTACCAGCAGACTACATCATAAGACAACAACCATCTAAAGACACAAGCTTCACAACTTTCTCCCACACCACCTAAGGCTTCTTAGCAATGCCCCACTGTGGCATCTCCTTCTGAACTCTTGGACCTCCAATCACATCCCATACTTTGGGGCATGCAAGCCCAATCACCCTTCCTCTGACAGGTGATGATGATGATGATGGACCTTCTGGTGGAGGATCTGTCAGCAGTGCCTTCACAGGAGGGGCTTGAAGTTCTTATGGTGGAATGACTGCAGCAAGGGGAGGCACAACATGGACTCTTGAAGAAGTTTCATCGTCTGTACCTTCATATGGAGACACATAACTTGGCATGGAGCTTAGGTCTGAACTGGACTCTTTCATGATAGCATCTTGTGGTCTTGGTTAGATCGCAGAAGGTCCAGCAGCTAATGGGTTTGTCTTCACACATGAGAGGGATGTGTTCATTGGTGGAAAGTAGTTGTTCCAACCACCTTTAGAAGAACCTGCATGAGTTCTTTTCTTTGATGACACTTCTTCATCAACCCTACCTATTTTCAGGAACTCTTCCCACACACTGTC
Organism: Chrysanthemum lavandulifolium; assembly: GCA_022545495.1. Lineage (NCBI taxonomy): Eukaryota > Viridiplantae > Streptophyta > Magnoliopsida > Asterales > Asteraceae > Chrysanthemum > Chrysanthemum lavandulifolium. Next base: position 208,034,054 of record CM040244.1, read on the forward strand.
AGAAGAAGAGATGTCTGTTGAAAGATTGATAGGGTTTGAATTACTCATGATTTTTGGTGAGATGGTGTTTGCAAGTGTTTTGTGAGAGAGAAATGATTTTTGGGAATATGTTTGTGGTATGTAAGTAAGATGGTCTTAAATAGAGTAAATATGAAATCAGTGTGGTTAATGTGGGGAAGGTGTGAGTTGTTGAGGAGTAAATGAAGTCTTTGACTTTGGTGGACGGATAATGACTTGGGGTTGACCTTTTGACTGGGTGTTTAGAAGTATTTTAACCACTGCCAGTACAAATTTTTGAAACCACTTCTAGTTATTTCTAACCACTGCTAACCTTAACCATGTTGCAAGTGTTTGGTTTGTGTTTGTGATGTGCAGGTATGAAGGACTTATGTATAATTTGGAGTTTTTTTGGGAGCTGTTGTTGTGTTTTGTGTTAAAAAAAATGTTTGTAATCCTTCATACTCATGCTTGATATCACTATTTTTGGCTTAAATTAGGTTGTTGTGGTCTTAGTCCAAGATTGGAGAGTGATTGTAGTATCCACTGCTAGAGCATTTCAAACCACTGCTAGTGGTTTTCAATCCACTGCCATAGTTTTGCTGTTAATGGATACTTGAGGGGCTGTTTTGTAACTTTGATGATACCTTATTAATTTCCCCAAATCACGGCCAGATCATTTAATTGATCTTCGAATCACTTCCATATTGGCGCCTAACACAAACCTTAACCACTCCCAACTGCTTTATACACAATCCCACATCATATCAATTCACTAATCACAATGCCGTCGATGTATTCCAAAACCCATAACCTAGTTGCTTATTTGATCAAAAATAATCAATCTGAAGGCTTTCATGAAATGATTGATTTCCTTAACCATAGTCCCATCCATTTTGCTTTAATTGTAGCACCAACAATCCTTAAAACATATGTACATCACTTTTGGTGGAATGTTGAGATACAAGAGAGAGATGGATTAGAGGTTCTTAGGACGGTTGTGGATGAGAATGAGATTTTGGCCAATGAGGATGTAATTAGTACTGTCCTGAAGTTAGAGAATACTGATGGGGTGATTAATCTTTCTGATGCTGCTATTTTTGAAGGGTTAGAGAGATTGGGTTATGAAAGGAGAGAAGGTAAAACTAAATTTCATAAAGGTATGTTTTCACCTCAGTGGAAGTTTTTGATTCACACTTTGTTAATGTGTGTGAGTAATAAGACCACAGGGTTTGATGAGTTTCCATCCAAAATTGCAAGTGCAATTATTTGTCTTTCTGAAGGGAGGAAATTCAATTGGTATAGGATGATTTTTGATGGATTTTTGAAAAACATTTGGGAGAAGGGTAAGTATTATTTGTATCCTAGGTTTGTTCAACTGATAGTAGAGAGTCAAATTGAAGAACCTATTGAGCATTCCAGACAGTATGATGTCCACCCTATGCTACCTAAGGTGTTTGCTCATATGAGGCATAAAAATCCATATTTTACTGGTAGAGTCACACCATTATTTCCCAATATGATAACTTTACCAGATGTTTCTGACTTTGATGATGTACCTGAACCACAACCTTCCCAACCCACTGATGCTGGAACCCCTGGTGATACAACTGAAACCCCTGCCATCACTATTGAACCCACTGCTGCCCACCCTGAACCCACTGCTGAACCCTTAACTTCAACCTCTGAACCCACTAGGATTTTGTGTACTAGGAGAAGGAGGAAGGGTACCAAGCTACCTCAGACTGGTGTTAGTGGTGTAGCTGATGAGGCTGTCACAAGGTGTGGAGGTGGCATGATTGGAAGGGCTTCCACTAATGACTCATGCTTAGATGCTGGTCAGGACAGTGGAATCATAAATAAGACTCAACCTTTGGCAACTCCTAATGTGGAGAGTTCCTTGGAACTCAACACAGGTAGAGGAATCCCTAGCCAAATGGCTTATACAGGGTGCATAGATGATCAGGCTAGGTCTGTTGCTATGTTTTCTTTACCCAAGGATTCACCTCTCGAAGCAGGTTACACAACTCGAAGTGATGAGGGTAGTTTGGAACATGATTTTGAATTGACGGATCCTGTTAAGGTACATGATGACTTTTCCAATGAACCACCTCTCTGACCAGTTGACACAGGTCGAAGTGGGGAGGATATTCTTGAACGTTTGAATGAATTGACGGTTAAGTGTACTAAGAATCTAAGATGGAGGATACAATCTCTAGTCTTCAAGCGCTTGCTGTGTTTCAGGGCAGAGAGATCAGAAATTTGAAGCACAGGGTAGTTGTTTTGGAGAAGATTAAGAGACCAGGGATTGCTGTTGTCAGGAAGGTTAAAGAAGGTGCACTCCTCTCAAGATGTGAATTTGGAGGATGTAACCAAACAGGGGAGGAGTGAGTGCATAGATTCAGGGGAGGCTGCTGTAAACATGGATGATGATTTGGATAGTGGAGATCAAGGAGAAATGTATGTGGTGTCTGATAAGAATGGAAATGAAGCAGTACTTGAAACTTTGAAGTGTGTAGTAGAAGACAAAGAGAAGGAAGTGGTGCATACAACAACCACTGCTAGTGTTGCTGCAACCACATCTAGTTCAATTGGAACCACTGCTGCAACTTCAGAAGAGGTAAACTTATTCACTGCTAGTTTGAATACACCCACTTATATAACAACCACATCTACCATTGTCACAACCGCTGCCATATCACCACCCAAAAGTAAAGAAGTAGAGAAGGAGGTTGCTGGTACCTTAATTAATTTAAGTAAAATTTCTGCACCTATCATTACACCTAAACCTTTAAGTAAAAGTTTGACAATTGGTGAGCCTATGAAGAATAAGGAGGTTTTACCAGACATTGGAAAAGGAAAAGGTATTGCTGAGCCTGTTTTGAAATTTAAGAGTAGACAAGAACAGATTGCTTATGATGAAGAGTTGACAAGAAGATTGCAAGCTGAAGAAGAGGCCGCTGCAGAGAAAGAAAAGCAAGAAGAAGAAGCTACTCAGAAATTGTTAGCAACATGGAATGATCAACAATCTTATCTTCAAGCCTGTGATGGGATAAAGGATGAGTATACTACACAAGAATGGGCACAATTATCCATTGATGAAAGGTGTAAAGTGTTGGGTGAATGGGCAAGAAAGATAAGAAAAGAGGAAAATCAAGCTAAAAGGAAGAAACCTCCTACCAAGAGTGAAATGAGAAATGTTATGATGAAGATTATCAAGAACATGGATATGCATGTTGGTGAAAATTTAAGAAAGTGTTCATATGAAAAGATTGAAGAGATTTATATGAGATGTATAAGAAGAAATGATGATTTCCTTCCAATGAATTCTGAAAAAGAAGAAGAGTGGATTAAAAGCAGACAGAAGAGGAAACCTAAAATTCAAGAGACATCTGGATCTAAGAAACTGAAAGAGAATGATGAGAAAGAGTCAGGAGTGGATGATACAGTACCTAGTGCAGCTGATCAACAAATTATCTCATATACATTTGAGCTTAATGGAAGTGAAGGATGTTGGAAAATTCAAAGAGCTAATAATGAAGTCTCTGAGTTTGATAAATTTTCACAAATGCTTCAATATCTGGATAGAGATGATTTGATGAATCTTTGGAAGCTTTACAAGGATAAATTTGGTGATGTATGTCCAGATGATTATCATGAGAGAATGGTGTATCATAATTTGAAGATCTTGTTTGAACCTACTCATGATGAACCTGAGTGGAAAGGACTCTACAATGGCAATGTTACAAGATGGTTTCTATATCAGACTTGTGGAGTTCATGTGTTAACTGTTTCTGAAGAAATTATTCATATGATTGTAGAAGGTGATTATCCTCAGTTGAATAATAATCCAGGAATTATTACTCAGATGGTGAAACCTGGTGGTTTAAAGATGCTGAAACCCTATGATGATCAAGCTTACAGTTTGTTGCTAAAGTATGAGCAAATTCTTAAAACTGTTAAGTGTTTGGATACATCCTCCAATACAGATGATTTGAGCTTAAAGGAAACTTGACAATTCTATTTGAATATATCAAGTTTAGGGGAGGATTGTTGGGTTTTAGGTTCCACTGAGAAGAATTATACTAAGTATTGGAACCACTGTTAGAGTAAAAGAAACCACTGCCAGAAGAAGGAATCCACTGCTGAAGTTAAACCACGGCTAGTAGTATGATGTAACCACTGTTAGTATATTGTAAGCACTGCTAGTTGATAAGTTGGTTTAAAGTTTTGTATTAGATAAATATAGAAAAGATATTGATCTTGTAGGTTACGTATTATATTATGTAAAGGACTTCTTAGCCTATAAAAGGAGGTCCTAGGTTAGATTAGATATATGTGTGTTTTGATATATCTAAGGTCGATACACTTCAAGGTTGTAAAACCCTAATACTGTTTAGAGTATTCGTTATTAATATAATTGAGGTGTTTAAGTGTTATTACTGTTCTTCTTCTTAAGGTTAAATATTATATTCCGCGTAATATTTAATAAGTAATTGTTAAGTCAGTTTCTATAAGGATCGTTTGCTCAACTGGGATCAACAATGTGTAAACTTTATGCATGCAAGGGACTTATAATTAGTTTCTACCGTAACTAATTAGTTTTTAAAAAAGAGAGATAATGAGGAGTCCTACAATAACAACAATATGCACAATACTGCCAAAACGAGATATGAGAAGGTAAAACGTAGAAAAAAAAAATAGACCGCTTCTAGATAACTAGAAGTCCTAAACATATATTCAATTTCATGTCTAAAACTGCATAACAACATCTAATAGTCGTATTTCGAGACACCTTTATTTACAAATCAATAAAACACTCACATGTAAGATCATGCATAAATTAGTTTTATCAATTTTAATTATCTTACAATATTTACATACAAATCTATCTCACATGTTTTAAACATGACTTGAACCCACAACCATTTGGTGTATCATTGAAACATAAGCCCTCTGGTCAATCATTTATCCTTTTTAATTGTTTTGAAAAAAGCTTGTGTGTTATTTTATGTGATTAGCACAATTTGATGCACTTATGCATATAATATATGCAGCTTATTAATTCAAACTAATTTTTATCTATTTCTCTCGGGTAAGTTTTGGATCATGCTCATGCATGCTGATGAAAGTTTCTGTAAACAAGCTTGAAGCTTGCATCAATGTTGATCTCTTTACACAAGCCATCATAAATTGGTAACGTAAACTTGGAGTAAATACGATAGTGAAGTTTGCATCAATTTTTGCTTTCGGGTCAAAAAGGAAAAAAGCAAAACATTTACTATTTGGCATTGGTCACCATTCACCAAAAGCTTGAACAATAAATGTTAGTGTTATTTGATTTCGACTGCAACAACTTTTAGTTTAATAACTATTAACTGGAGACAAAAACTCCATGAAGTATTGAAGTAACGTGAACGTTTCAAAAAAGAGGAGGGTTATATCTGTTCGAGTTTAAGTAACGACATATTTAAAGTCCGTGAACTAATCAGTCAAAAGGTTAAAATCATGATTAACCAAAGAAAAAAGGAAAAAAAAAATGTAGCGAGTGGGATTTGGATTGTTATAAAAATATTTACTCCATAACTCATTTGGTTTTAGAGTTATCTGAGCAAATAGATCGCGGACCAAATCAAATGGAAGAACCGAGTTGGACCGGACAAAACGTATTTTGGTCTGGTCTTCGGTCCACCATTTCCTTTATATTCATTCATTGGTTTGGTTCGGTCTTATGGACAACCGGCCATTATGCTTTGTTGGATCAGATCGACGAACCGACCCGGACCTGAACCGAACATTTCGGTCAAGTGTTTTGGGCCGAATCGGTTTTCGGTCCGGTCCGGGTTTTGAACCGTGCTCAGTTGTCCGGTGCTAGTTTAAGAAATGCCCAGTTTGACCATACGTAGATGCTCATAAAAGCTAATCCTAAATGGTCGGAAAGCTTTTGACCTTGTGATTTTGCCGTGGGATCTACAACTTCGTTCACAAAGACTCCAAAGAATATGCTAGATCTGGATATACGCCGTAGCACTTTTTGTATTTGATATGTTTAAACTATAATTAACAAATAGACACAATCTTAAAATGAGTCTGAACTCTGAAGCATCATTACTAGTGATTAGCAACAACAAGTAAAGCTATATAACAAATTCTTTACATTTTAATTTGAACAACGTACAATAATGCCACCAATAACCGCTAACTAAACACTTCTTTCTATATTTCAAACATAATTATAATTCATTTGTATTGATCATAATACCAAAAAGTACGGTGTTGTTGGTTATCATGTCTTAACGTTTTGAAAAATTAGTTGTTAACGACATCACTAACGACTGGTATTAGCATTTGTCATAAAGTTAGATCTATCGCAATAGGAATTTGAGTAACAACTTATAAAAATACCGGCCTTATTCTATATTTTATTTAAAGTACAATTAATCTGATATAAATTTTCTTTTAGCAAATAAAAGCATTACCCACATTAAGGAAATACAAATTAATAAACGATTAAGGCTGCCTAAAAGTGGAAGTTGGATCGAGTCACTGCACACTATGTTCGGTCAACATTGCCAAATCATTTACACCATCATTGCCTTTAATGTAACTTTAAAGCTTTTGTTACATGATTAGTTTATGATTACAAATTATCATCACCTTTTCAAGATCGAAAATAAAAACATTACTATAAAATTTGTCTTTCGCTTTTACTGTGTATGTTTTGGTCAAAATTTCCAAGACTAGCTTGTATACGTATGGCTTGGGTCGTTGTAAACTTGTAAGAGGGCACGGTACCACCCAACTCGCCATTCGTCCGTTAAACGTTTCTCCGCCATTCGAATGGCTGCAAAGGTAAAACCTTTTTTTTTCTTTTTTTTTTTAAGTTATGCAACGGATGTGGCACACAAAAAATAAAAAAATAATATCAATAAAATGTTATTGGTGTGTTATGGAGGAATGATGTTTTAGTTATTGATGTGTTAGAGCACAAGGTATCGTGTTTACGGATAACATGTTATTGGTATGTCACATCACCGCCACATCATCGCTCCCAATAACTAAAACACCCATTCTTCATAAAACACCAATAACATGTTATTGAGTCCCACAAAATACCCACTAAAAATACCACTCACTCACAATGCAAAAAAAAAAAAAAAAAAAAAGGAAAAAAGAACAACATCACAAATGACGTGAGCCATTCAAATAGCTTGGGGACCTTTGGCACACCAATGGCACATATCATGGTATGGTAATAACATGTTATTGGTTCATAGTTGGGACGAATGACACGTTATCGGTATCCCATACCGAGTGCTCTTATTGAGAGTGGATGATGTGCCGCTGAAGTGACATATCAATTACATGTGATGATACCTTACACTTTAAGAGTAAGTGGTGCACTGCAAAATGGCATACCGGTGGCATTTTTTTTCACCCTAGCTATGATACGCCAAACTGCACCTCTCCTCCAATGTTATCCATCCTAATCATCTCTCTTTATACGTTTTTTTTTGGTGAGTGAGTGAAGTTTTTTTTTTGTGATGTGTTATGAGACCCATTGCGCCTGTAACAGTTATAGTTGAGGACGATATTCCAATTATAGTGATGTCATTGGGTGTGTGTGCTGAGATGACAATCATATAACATGTTATTGGATTGCACTGCACCTAGCTATCTAATAACTTAAACCTTTTAGCTTCTTTAAAGAAAGATAAATTTTGTAGTGTTTGGTTATCAAAACTGATTTTGCGTATCTAATAGTCCTTTAAATGAACAACTTTGTAAAGCGCGCAGTTAAAGAATTGTTTATTTCCTTTGTTTTTAAGCACTTTATAAGTACTTACTTCTAAACGGACGCATAAACAAACCAAATAAAAAAGCAATCCATAATCTGAATACAAAAAAGGGCAAATGATAAAAAAAAATATTATACTTGCCATCATTTCGCTTTTGGAGTGAACAAAGTTTTTCTTTTGTGGGTCTATCTTTAAATTAATTCTCTTTAGGGTATTATGTGACATTTTCGCCTCATAAAATAAAATTTATTAGTAAGAGGCAAAATGTCCAAAAATTTCATGAAAATACCCTAACGAGAATGAATTGAAAGATAAGACTTACAAAAACAAAAAATTTTGTTCGCTATCTACAAAAGCAAATGATGTCAAATATAATATTTTTTCTTATCATTTGCCCAAAAAAAAATGAATGTAACTATTTAGAACCCAGGTTAGACATATGCATATCCATATTGAAATGCTGAGAAACAACTTGTTGCATGATAGAAATTAGCACCGAAATGTATTGAAAATAATTATTCTGTTGAATATAAACAAATTTAATTTGATGAAAGATATGACGTGAACATGAACTTGAATTATATAGTGGCTCCACAAACACATGATGATAGTCGTTTATTGTATAATACAGCAAATTGTATTCCTCAAACAAGAAAATTTGGGACCTCCACCTCTCAATGATATTTGATGAAGTCACTCTTTTAATTGTGAATAAAAACAATATTTCTTTAGAATATAATATCACAAATGTTAAACATATAACAAAAATCTTTTTCTGGTATTATAACTTTAAATATCCTATATATGGGTTTATCTTTAACAATGTCTTTAGTGGCCAACACAAATCCCAGAAACCTTATTTTTTTTAAGCTAATACTAGTATATCTTAGGTATCAATTTGTTTATTTACTTATGCTATGTGCTCATGCATATAATCAAAACAAATTTAGTGATTCTTTTGATGTAATTACAAGATAAAATATACATAAACATATAGCAAGAAAGATTATTATATACACCACTTAAGGAAATAAGTATATAGTATTGTACTTTGAAACTTGATTTAAAGTATAGAATATTTGGTTTAGATTAAGCTTGTACAATTTTATCTTCCATAGATATGGAACTCTTACAATGAGCAATAGCAGCTTGAATGGCAGCATGTAACTCTTCCATGGTACTATCACTTGTTGTGCTCATGGCTGGACTTATAGTTCCTGAAGCAAGAAGTACTCCACTATTTGCTGGAGATGTTCTCATCGAAGCTGGAGCTGTTCTCATTTCCACTGGAAAGCTACTTCTTCTAGAGCTCACCAAGTTGCCAGAAAACGAATGTGGTTGTCGATTAAACTCGTTATTATTCGACTTCTTAGCCTTTTGAAATGATAACAATGGCCTCACCATTTTCATGTACCTTTTGATGAGTTGAGCCACTTCTAGTTTGACTTTCTTTTTTGAGTTGTTTCTTTCTTGTTCTTGCTCTTGATTTGCATGATGATCACTTTGTTTATCATCAAGTGAACCTTTTTTTGCTTTGGGACGGTTAAAAATTGAGAAAGATTTGGACTTTGGTCTTGTTTGATTCATGACATTCTTGTTTGGTAAGTTGAAATCTGAGAAGGTGTTTCTTTGGTGATAATGGAAGCTAGTGTTTCCAATAGGGTTATGTTGGTCTTTTAAGATATCTTTCATGGGTAGGGTAAAACTGTCCACTGAATTTGTGGACGAACGAGGCGATATAGGAAGATGAGAGAGGAGATGAAGAGGGAGAAGGTGGCCATGGAAGAAGATATCATCCGCGGGAGATAGGTCAATGGCAGTCAAGGGTTCGGATGGTGGTGTAGTGGTAGTACTATTGTAGTTGTCATTGTTAGTATTATTAAAAGTGTGCATATGGCCATTTTGAGTGGATTTTTGTGGTGGATGAGGGTGGAGAGATATGGTGAATGAGAATTCATGGGTAGGCGAAGCAGATGCTGATGACGTTGATGTGGCAGCACTGATTAACGGTGGAGATGTGCCGTGGTCCTTGTGGATAGTTTCTTGTAGCATCCCTTCTTGTTTCTTCATGTAACTTTGCTCATTTGTTTCTATATTATCTCTCATATTTACAACTTCCATGCTTAGGCTTTTTTTAGTGTTTGATCAATATATGATCACCAATACAAAAGGGATAAGGAAAGAGAGATGTGTGTGTTGGCAGAGAGAATGAGAACAAGTATAGTTTGGTGCAGAATACATGAGTTTTTGTCCATATAAGAAAAGGGTGTGGTGGATTGAAGACCATGAGACAAAGGGATCTAATCAAAAATTGATCATAAAAAAACATGTTGTGTCCTTTTCAATATTACAGCTATAATTATAAGAAAATATATTACATGAAAATAACGAGTTTCAGTCTCTTGTACTTTAACTAAATGGTACCGTTAAAAATAAAAACCGTTTATACATGACTTACATAGTTACATATTGTATTTGTAATTATTCAAGCACACATATAACAGGACACCAAGTATACTGTTTGTTGTGCATCTAATTTCAGAAAAGGCAACATCGTACTTCCATGATAATCTTGTTTACGTTAAGAGTGGAAGGTGTCATAACGAAGTGAAACTTCGTCGTCGCGTCACCTCAGCGTCACATCAGCATCCCATTTTCTCACAACTAACCACAACAAACCCCCTCCTCAGAGGGCACGGTGAGGTGTGTTTTAACACGCCATTGGTACCCTTTCAAAACCAATAACACGTTATTCCCTTACCGTTGCTTTAGCCATCCGCAGCCAATGGTCACTTAAATGGTTTCGACCATTGCAGAATGGCTTCGCCATTTGCTCTCTTTTTTTTTTTTGTGTGTGTGGTGAGTGGGTATATTTTGTGGGACCTAAAGGGACCCAATAACACGTTATTGGTGTGTTATGAAGGAGGGTGTTTTAGTTATTGGTGTGTTATTAGGAGGATGATATGGCGGGGTGGCATACCAATAACGTGTTATTGGGTCTCACCTCACCCAAGACTCTCACTCATAACAAACCTCAACTTATTCATTCGGGCCCACCACTACCATTTTTTTTTTTTTAATTCAATTTTCACTCAAAATAAAACTAAATAAATTCATTTCATTCAAATTAAAATACAATACATAACACAATAATAAAAACAACACGACGGGAAAAAAACAACACGATACGGAATAAAAACAACACGATTAAGAAAAAACAACACATACTACTGGATTTAATCTTCGACATCCCAATTTGAGCAATTTTTCAAAATCTCCCAAACGTGAACATATTTGAACTCCTTTCTACCAAATTGTTCTTTGGAAGCTTAGTTTCGCATTTTCGAGATGAGTGTGGTCATTTTGAGCACTTCGACATCAGAATCGCTTGTAAATTGCGTTGAACCTTTTGCAATCGACGTTAATCCTCGTCCATTTACCCGTGATTGAATTTTTCGTACGATGGTTATCGGTGGTCTGATTATTGAACATATGCATAACGTCGTTCCAAAAAATATTTTCGGAACGGTTATTTTGCATATCCATAGCTTGCGAAATTTGTATCCAAACTTGCGCAAGCAAGATTTCTTCAGACTTGTTCCACTTCAAATTTTGAGACATTTGTGTGTGTGTTTTTTGAATTGATGTAGATGTGAAATAAAATGGTGGTTGATGTTATTTATAAAGGTTGTTTTCAATTTCAAATTCAAATTCAAAAACCGGGTACTGTTGGGCGGGGTAATTCAAATTTAAATTTTAAATTCAAAATTCAAATTCAAATTTAAAATTTTAAATTCAAATTAAAAAAACGGGTACTGTTGGGCGGGGTAATTCAAATTCAAATTTTAAATTTTAAATTCAAATTCAAACGGTTAAGTTTTCTATATATACTATCATACCAGCATTAGTTTCACACACAAATAACACAATTCACACACAAAAAAATGTCTCGAAAGACTTTACTCAAGAATTCCCAAATTTCGGAGAAGTTGTTTGAACCGCCTTTCCCAAGACCGGATCACTTGTCGGAACCAACTTTCCAACTCGCCGAGTTTGAAGTTTACTTAACACCACCGAAAATGTCTTCCGGTGGGGTTTGAAAACATCCGTGCACTCCCAATTGTTCCAAGTCCACCGTGAGCAAATCCACGGTGGATTTTCAAACCACCCAAGCGGGTTAAGTGAGGCTTCCTCCCAAGACTGAACAAGATGAAGAAAACGTCGGGAGATATCTGCAAGAGCGAGCAAGCGTGAAGAGGCCGTCACGGTGAAAGAAGAAGCGGAGGCTCAAGACCTCCAAGAACTATTTCGACATAATGGAGAGTCGATACATTAATGGGGAGTTTTATTCTCCGCCAACAAGTGATGATGGTTTGGACTCGGATGACTCGTTTTTTTAAGTGTTTAGTAGTTTTATTATGTATTTCATGTTTTTATGTTGTTTTTAGGGATCCATCTGTAGTTTTAATGTTTAAGCTTATTATGTATTTCATGTTTTCAGTTAATCTTTCAAGTTTCAGTTTTTTCTGCTTAACCACGGTAGCTCAAGACTCTCTGAAACTTTCAAATCAATAACACTTCACCTTCACCTTATTACATAAAACTTTACAAATCTTAAAAAAAAAAAAAAATCGCTTGTCGAAGTTACCTTCGTCGTCCTCACGATTTCACACTTCACGGCGAGCCACAACGAGCCAAGCCGGTGTGGCGGCGGCCCACGGCGAGGCTCCACAACGACCATACCGTGCGCTCTAAGTATCTTTGTCACAAGTTTCTTTTTTGATATCCACTTTGAGAGGACTGTGAATCTTGTTTTCATTCTATTTTTCAACTATATTCTTCAACTTGCATAGGATTTTGAGCAGTCCAACCTTCTGACACTAAACACATATTCGTTTTTAAAAACGAATCTAACAATTGTTTTCTATTACCTTTGATGTTTTGGTTATCGTGCTTGTATATTTTTATACATAATTGTTATTTTGGGTTTTAAAGTGAAAGAAATGATTGTAACAAAATTATGATGTTACTTTTTGTTAGGGAATTTGACCCATCTGTGTAGCCTTTGAGGCTCCTACGTAAACATACACAAAGTCTGTGAGGTTATGCATGACGCTATGCACAATGGTGACTCAAGACGATTTTGATTTTGCTTGTTACATCAGCTTTCTTTCTCCAGTGATTTTCAGACGACAAAGTATCCATAGCAGCGACCTTCTTAATTTTATTTTTTTATTTTTACTTTGCAGCACATATTTTGGCATTTTGTGAGTTATACACTCGGTCGAATTTTCTACCGAGTTTCGCAAAGAATCGTTCAACGACCAAGCTCGACCAAGTTGCCACAACGGTGTGACCAAGGGCGACCGAAGATCAACTGAATCACTCGACCTCCCATTGTGCATAGCCTAATTAGCACTAATTGAAACAGATGGAGCCAACAGCAAACTTACTATAACTAGCAAGGATAGACAATACAGTAACAAATACGAAAACACAACACAAAGATTTACATCGTTCAACTAGTCACGAGTAGACTAGCCTGCGTCCACGGGCGGAAGGTGCTCTTTTATGTTACTACAAATGTACAGGTTTACAAAGTTACAACCCAAAAGGAAACCGATTCCCTTTAACCCCACACGACAAGTTGCTGAACCCTAACCTCCGTATGCAATCGGGGAAGCCTCTCTAAGGAACCTCCTGAGGGAGCCTCTTGCACACGTGACAAGTGAAACACCTACGTGCTGTTTGTTTATTAAGAGGCTTCAAATCTGACTCGCACATCTGAATCTGAATCTGAGGCGTAAATGTCTGAATTTGAATGAAATAATATTGTTTTTTTTCCTCGGTAAAAGAACGTCTAAATGATATAAATATAAAGTTATATCATTCTTACGTTATATAAACGTTTTTAAACACTATATAGAACATTTGAGTCATAAAATTAACATAACCTGTCAACGTGAAAATACAATATGTAAAAACAAAACATTCAAGCACATTGTGTCGCATTTTGATCTTGTAAAATAGTCTTATATTGTTGATATGTTATACTCTCATGTAGTTAAATATCTACACCATTTCGTAAATTATCACTATCAATTAGTTTTATAATATACTTGACATTGTCAATTAACAACTAGAAACCCTTCAACGAAAAGAATTCAAGTTAATGCTCCGAATACGCATGCAACAATTTGATTTTACAAACTAGTTAAATATTATTATTCTTTTAAAGCGTTTTATGTTTGAGGATTTTCGTTATCAATGTATTATATAATTTAACACTTATTATTTAGTACAAAAATAATGACGATTCTCTTTAAACATGTTACCAATACTAAAAGAAAAGTTGAGAAAATATATAATAGAAAATGAAATAGAAGAACCGAAGAAAAAAAACTAAATTAACAATGTAAATAAAAGAAAAAATAAAAAGAAAGAAAAAAGAGAGTTAAAAGTCATTAAGAGGTACGAAGACACCCCATTCACATTTTGTTGGGTAAGAGGTTTGAGTCTCTGACCGTCTCTGAACGAGAAAAAAAAACAAACGTTCTTAATGACACAAATGTCTGACCGCATCTGAACGAGTCAGACTAAGAGGCTGTTACGAGGTATTTTTAGAAAAACAAACACCAACCTAGTTTCTCAATTCCATATTAACATAGAAACCAATGGGGTATTTATAATATTTGCACCCTTTACATAAAAACCTATTCTCCCGATGTGGGATTCAACCCAAGTTGGCTAAACCTATAAATACAAAACCCATATTTCCAAATTATTTTCTAACAAATTCTCCACCTTAAATTTGAATTGTCTTCGACATAACTAAAAACTTCCTCCTTCCACTACCGAGTGTCACCTAAGGGCACTCTACCATGCAACCGTTCACCAAGACCAATCAAAGCTTATATTTCCTCGCAGGTATAGGCTCTATCAACATATCCGCTAGATTATCCGTAGCTATCTTCCGAATGTGGAACCTGTCTTCTCCCAAAACACCACAAATGATATTCACAAAAGACTTCTCCACCTTGAGCCCAAGACTCTCCACCAGACCATGCAAACACATGCCAAACGTAATACCCTCCGTCGATAACATGCACTATCCCTCAGTTTCTAGCATAACAAACGTAGATTGCCATGTTACCTTCTAGCTGATAGCACCCTCAAACAGAGTAAAAACATAGCATGTCTTTGAGCTTTCCTTTCACAAGATTACATGCACAGTTCAAATATTCGTAGCCTACCAATCCAACATTCCATTTAGCCACCAAGACCAAACATATGTTACACATACCCTTCGAACATTGCATGCTCCTTTTGATGCTTCTCAGTGAGCTTTGTTAGGATTTTCTATAAACTTGCCTACCATATCACATATGAGGTTTCTTACAACACTAGGGTACGAAACCCTTCTCATGTAATCCTTCTCCTTGCCAATTGTAAGTACACCCCCAAAACCAAGTATAATGTCACACCCCCAAAATGGCCCAACGGAAAGGTAATTGGGGCGTGACGTTCATATCACAAAGATAAGAATATAAAGAATGACCTCTAAATGAGTCGTTTTGAAAAGTACATCATTTGATTAAATTCAAACACATAAGGTTTTCAAAACAATTGTTCACAAATTCATATAAGAAGAACAATAGTTTTAATACAAATAAACCATAAAAACGTTTATTTATATTTTACGATCTTCTAATGTTTTATCGATAACAAACGTAAAATCATTTTAACGAAACAAATAAAATACGTAAAAGGTTTGAGCCAATAGTTTACTAACACACTTATACTAAACATATTAAAACCATATCAAAACATGTTTAGTAAATAAGTTATATAAAACCAAAGACATTTTCATATAAACACTAAACAAGTAATATTGTTTACATCTTATAGAGATGTATATGTATAACAACTAGTGTTTACATAATATGGAAATGAACATATATACTTTGTATATATTGTAATAGGTAATATAATGGGTAAACACCAAAGTCCATGACCCATGACCCATGACCCATTGACTAGGTACAATAAATGTTGTTGGGTAAAAACCAAAGTCCATAACCCATACCCATGGAGCACGATCCATAACCTATGACCCATTGCATGACATCATGCATGAAGTCATGTTGGGTATTATCCATGATCCATGACCCAAAGTCCATGACCCATGACCCAAGATCCATAACCCATTGTCTAGGTACATTGCAACTTGTTGGGTACCCATAATCCATTACCCATAACCCATGGTTCATAACCCATAACCCATAACCCGGTTTGCAACCCGAAATCCAGACTAAACTTACCCAGTAGTCGGATCCCCAGGATTGCACTAGCCGGATCCCTCTGCGGAGGGGTGCGTGGGAACCGTGGGACAGTAGACAATTTTGTCTATAAATAGGTAGCCATTTCTCTCTTGCTCACTACCACTTTTACACATACTCTCTGTTAGTATTGTAACATCTCTAACCTCTGATCCAAAGGATCATTCTATGTAGTTTTATGTTTGTGTGATTTTCTTGGTTCCTCTTAAAGGCGAGATCACCACATCTTGAAGACGTGCAAGCTCAAGGTCATGAGTTGCTAAGCTTCGTCATCATCAAGACCACTGAAGTGTATCTTGTTGATAGTTATTTTCTCCCTCCATAGAAGTGTTGTGTTGAAGGCATTAGTGAAAGGTGCCGAAGGTTCGTTTCAAAGGCATTAGTGAAAGGTGCCAAGGGTGTACATTCGATATGGTTCATCGATGCACAAGATAGTTAGTTTGGGTTAAAGGATATTGACATCCTACTAGTATTGTAATAAGGAGTGTGTCTCCTTTGGGGTAGTTGTGTCGTGGTGTAGTGTTGGGTAGTAGTTCCTCCTTTATTTTGGAACTCGATATCTAGCCTTGTACTAGATAAGGTGTAGGCGACGTTTTGATATGTGTGGTTCTACCTCGTGGAAGAACTCGGTGTCTAGCCTAGTACCGGATAAAGAGTAGGCGACATTGTGAAGCCTTCTCCGCCACATTAAGGAGCTTGTGTTGTGTAGTGCTTACGAACTCTCGAGTGGGGTACTCGGGGAGTGGAGTAGGGCAAGGAAGGTGTCCTTGTAGCCGAACCACTATAAATACTAGTGTCGTGGTTTTGTGTTCCTTTACTCTTTATCTTTACACTACTTACTTATATGCTTATCTATCATTATTCAACACATACATTAAATAGATTGACATAAGTCGATCTAATTAGTTTAAAACGAAGTTTTAATAGGTAAAACTATTCAACCCCTCTTCTTGTTTACCACAATTGGTACCAGAGCTTCGTTACCAAGTTTCTTAGAGTATATCGTACTTTAAAAACTTGATACGATTCGTGTATGTTTGATAACTACAAAGAAGGAAACTTTCTAAAAACAAATACTATGTTTTAAGAATACTTTTGTTGGATGTTGTTTAGATGACAACATTAATTTTCCTACATCTTATTTTGTCTTACAAAATACACTAACCTTTCTTGTCATTTTGTCTAGTTAATCTCATAATAAGCAAGCCATCAGGATTCCTTGGTAATAAGATAACATTTTCAAAAAAAGGTGTCTAAACATACTACCAACTAGATCTCGAAGAATCCCGAGTTATCCATTGATACATTTTGTCAAAAGAAAGGGACACTCAAATTACAATAGAGGTATGATTTTCATAAAACTTATCTCTAAGTAACATTAGCTAAGTATAAGTATGCTTGCATGTCACTAAATGGAAACTTATATGTTTATATTTATTTTTCATTTATTTAAATATCCAATATATATTTATGTATTATACGTGGCTTCATTAGAAAACCTTTGTGCATACGTGTTATCATCCGTCTAAACTAGGTATATCAACATGTGTTGTTTTAACCTAATTCCTAAAAATCAAATCTTTTTAAATACAAATAAAACAAAACACAAATATCAAAAATTCCCCCTTCCCCATAAAATCCCCTCCGATCGTCTAATATCACCAACCAACCTCATTTTTCAAATCTTTCACTTTCAAAATACCTCACATTCAAACTTCATCTACTTCATCATCTCACTTTGAGAAATCAAAACCAAGAAAGATCTCCATCATCATGGTTAACATCGCCCTCGTGTTCATCATCATATCACTCATCACTCTCGTGTATCCCATGATCAAGTTTTCTCATGGAGACATGTACTTTGTCTTATTGATCTACATTTGTATCATCTATCCGATTCTTTGTATTGCTCTAAGCGTTTAAATGAAATATAATTAATGTCGTAGTTTATCTCGTTTATTTCTCGCATAATGTGTTCTTATATTATTTTTCTTTTTCACACATTTCAAACCTTGACATGCTTCAAAATCATTAATGCATGCTTAAGAAGTAACATTGGCTAAAACACATTTCTCTTTATAACATAAAAGTTGCAAAAATCGATTCTACATCAAGATCATTTTTCAAAAATGAGTAAAGTGTGTTATCAATCAAAATGCAAAAGTGAGATCCCCAAAGATCCACGAGTTTTAACTAGCCGGATCCTTTTTAAAAGAGAACCGACAGAACCGTGGATCTGGTAACAGACACTCATGCAACATAAAAACCATTTCGTAAAACTTACTAAAAAGGAAAAATCTTACTATAATATTAAAACAAAGTAAGTTAAATGTCATCGTTAATAAAAATATAATAGTCATTAAAAACATTAGGAGATCATATCATTTCAACTATAAAAGAATGATTAAACTACTTAGAAGTATCACCAATCAAAAACGTTCTCACTCTTGAAGTTTTACTTTGTTCTAACATACTCATGTAAATTATTCGTTCTATGTCTATAGGTTTCATCATGTCTCATGAGTATGACTTTGATCATCAACTCACTTATGTGTACATTCCAAATATATCTCTTGAGCCTAACATACCGGCAATCATGTTCGTGGGTTCAACAATCTCGAAACTCGTCACTTTCATGAAGGACGTATTGTTGACTCACCTCTAATCTTCCAAGAAGGTATCAACACTTCATTCCGCACGATAGGACTAGAAGGTCTTCTCAGAATCAATGAGAAAATTTGTCCGCGGTTTATTTTGGAATTCTTTCGTCAAGTTGAACTCGTTCGTAACGAGAATCGTTCTCTCTCGCTATGGTTTTGGATCAAAAACCAAAAGTTTTTTTTTAACTCTTGAGCAATTTTCTCACATTGTCCGAATTCTAAATTATGGACAATTTGCCTTCACCGAAGATTGGTCACTTGATTCTCTCTTTAACATTCATGAAGAAAACAGTCCATATTGTTCATACATACCCTCTCCTCAAGTGATAACTCAACTTTTATGCATTCCTCAATCCAATTACGCAAATCCAAACATAATTTATACACGTGGTCTCCGAGATGAGCTCAAACCTCTCGCAATCATTCTACGTGAAAATGTTTGGAGTCTTACAGGAAATTGTGAGATACTTCCCGCATGTTGTGCTCACTTGATTTACTGTCTCATAACTCAACAACCATACAATCTTGCCTACTTCTTCGCAAGGCGAATTGTAAACCTCCATGGCAACAAGGACTAACTAATTTCATATGGGATATTCCTAACACGCCTTTATCATCATGTCATGTATTATCACCCTCAATTTCAAAACCCTCAATATATACTTGTGAACAAAATGATGGAACCTTTGAACACATCTCTCATCACTTCATTCTTCGTTCATGAATCGTCAATTACTCACAATCCACTCGACGATCCATCAAACGAAAACGCATGAGAAATTTAGTCTTTTCTTTAATAGAATCAATCCTTAGGATTTGTCTTTTATTTACCTTTGCAACTTGATCATACCTATGAAATGAATCGTTTGTTGATCATTTGATGTTCTTACATGCCACTCTTACCATGTCTTGCTTGTATATATGTATAGTTACTGTGGAAATCATTAGTTTCAAAACTTGACACCTAGAAAAAAATATTCCACGTTCACTGTTGAGTAATCTGTCCCAGATGCCGGATCCCTGGCTTATAACTAGCCGGATCCCGCAAGTAAGGGATCCGTGGGATTCGGGCAACAGTAAAGTTATTTTTAAACATCTTCACATCAATCCAATCTTCCATACATTATTAGACTAGTAAAACATGATACGTAAGGATCACTTAAGTCTTCCTCAAGCTCAGTTGATCTCACATTCACTCATGGATGACTCAAGATCACATTCAAGGTGTTTTTGATTTTTCACTTCTTCAAAACTCACCATATTTCCACTCCAATGTTCACACATTGTTCCTCTCATCCTAAAACACCTATTTTGATATTTCTCTCAAGTTTAGCAAATTGTTTTTACTCATCTTTACCACAAATTAGGATAAAAACTAGTTTTTCATTTCTTATAATTTTTAAGGAATTTTCTAAATTTTTCTTAGATCATCATCTGATAACTAGGATCATTTGACTTCACTTGACTCCCTCAAAATTCTTAGTGTCATCTTTGATCACCCATTGGTCTTCATAAAAACCTCATATCTTCATAAAAGACATCATTAGGTACCCTCACTCATTACACTTGATTATTTAAGTCACATATCATTTAAGACTCCTGAGGAGACTGAAACACCCAAGATATGCAGGTACTAGACCTTACAAAAAATCATCTTTCTTTCTTTTCCTTGGCTTCTGAGAGTCGGATCCCTAGGTTTTGCCTAGACGGATCCCTCATGTGAGGGATCCGTTGGAACCGGCTCCTCAGACAAAGATAATCCTACTTAAAACAATCATTTCAAACCCTCTTTGTAAATTTGAACAATCTACATTGTCTTAATTGACTTCCTAGATCAGTGCAACTTTGTAGTTAACTCTTATGTATGCAAATTATTGCAACTTGAAGGATTTTTGTGGCTTAAGCTTTAATTCACTTACCAATTCTTTCCCTTTATAAACCTCTTTGTTAGAACTTCCAAATCACCATTAACACACTCATTCTCAGTAGCTAAAACTCTCTTTTCACACTTTTCCTTTCTACCACTTTACCATGAGGAAAGCCCCTAGTGTTAACTCATCCACTAAAGGACCTCCCAAGAAACTTGCTCGGGTTGTTCACGAAATATCTTCAACCGAATCATCACCCGTTAAAGCCTCAAACACTAGAACTGCCTCACAACCAAGTCTACCAATGAAACCAATTTCCAAAAGGATTGTTCCCACAAGACAACCCTTGCCAAACACTACTATACCTCCTAAACCAAACACCCCTAAACCATCACCTCTAGTACCTAGAGCTATCTCTTTCACCACTCCACTCTCATCTCCACACCTCTACAACTTAGAGGACTTGCCTCCTAGGCCATCTCATCCACCACCATTGCCAACATTTTCCTCAATTGAGAAAATGATGCAACAACAACCTTCTCACCAAAACTTTGGTGTTGAAACAACACTTGCACCCGTATCCTTTTCTCCATCACCCTTAAATGGTCTATTTTGGGTTATGAGGAATCATCAAAATCAACAACCGGATCACATGGAAGTAGATACCTCTCTACCGCCATCATCAACACATATTCCACCACCTTCACCCTTAGTTGAACCACCACCAACCTCATCAAACATGCCTCCACAAATCCCTCCATCCTTTGTGGAACCTCCACCTTCTTCATTCAACCTTTCACCTCAAACCGCTTCATTCCTACCACCACCATTCCCTAGCCATGACAACGATTGTTATCATTGTCAACATGTTGAAGGCTTAGTACATGAAGTACGTGACGAACTGCGTTTCATGTTCTATCACCTTCTCGAACGTTTCGATGAGGTCAACAAATCTAAACATCCCTAAGCATAGGAATTCAAGTAGTGCTCTTTTCATTGGCGTAACTTAGACTTGTTAGGGATCTTACTTCACGTTTGGACCATTTTCTTAGTTTTAGAGTTATGTACACTATTTCTCTTGTTTTATTGAATGACATTACATGTTGTATGCTATATGGTTATGATAATATGTTTTGGTGCTATAATACATAACTCTTTTTGATGTTAACATCACATTTTACATCTACATTGCTGTCAAAAGAATGCAGGTACACGGTTCCCTCATTTTTGCCTAGACGGATCCCTCACAGGGAGGATCCGTGGGATCCGTACAACAGAAGCACATTTTATCACTAATATGAATCTCATTTGCAGAAAATTTTTCCTAACCTTTGTTTTGTTGATTTTCAAAATACAGATGAAGACTTTGACACCCTCAACAAGGGGGAGCTTATCGTCGAAGCAAAGAAATCGCAAAAACGCTTGCAATACTTTCACTTAGGACTTCTTTACTACTTGACATCCTCCTCAAAAGGGAGCACTCGTCAAGGGGGAGAATTTCGTCAAAGATGAAACCATTTGAAAACATAATTGCAACACACTCGCTTAGAATGCCTAATTACTTGACGCCCTCAACAAAGGGAAGCATCCGTCAAGGGGGAGCTAAGACAAGAATCTTTCTATCTTCTTACTCTCTTTGATTCATATTATTACTTTTCACATGTTTTTCTCAAAACAAGGTGTTAGTTTCTTTTCAACGCTCTTTTTGTTTTGACAAAAAGGGGGACAATGTGTTAGTTTCTTTTCGACAAACTTTTTGTTTCTCTTTGACATAACCAAAATCTTCCTCCTTCCGCTACCGAGTGTCACCTAAGGGCACTCTACCATGCAACCGTTCACCAAGACCAATCAAAGCTTATATTTCCTCTCAGGTATAGGCTCTATCAACATATCCGCTAGATTCTCCGTAGCTATCTTCCGAATGTGGAACCTGTCTTCTCCCAAAACATCACAAATGATATTCACAAAAGACTTCTCCACCTTGAGCACAAGACTCTCTACCAGACCATGCAAACACATGCCAAACGTAATTCCCTCCGTCGATAACATGCACTATCCCTCAGTTTCTAGCATAACAAACATAGACTGCCATGTTACCTTCTAGCTGATAGCACCCTCAAACAGTGTAAAAACATAACATGTATTTGAGCTTTCATTTCACAAGATCACATGCACAGTTCAAATATTCGTAGCCTACCAATCCAACATTCCATTTAGCCACCAAGACCAAACATATGTTACACATACCCTTCGAACATTGCATGCTCCTTTTGATTGATTCTCAGTGAGGTTTGTTAGGATTTTCCATAAACTTGCCTACCATACGAACTGCATGAACCAAGTCATTCTTGTACAAACCATATCACATATGAGGCTTCTTAAAACACTAGGGTACGAAACCCTTCTCAGGTAATCCTTCTCCTCGCCAGTTGTAAGTACACTCCCCAAACCAAGTATAATGTCACACCCCAAAAATGGCGCAGCAGAAAGGTAATTGGGGCGTGACGTTCATAGCACAAAGATAAAAATACAAAGAATGACCTCTAAATGAGTCGTTTTGAAAAGTATATCATTTGATTAAATTCAAAAAACATAAGGTTTTCAAAACAATTGTTCACAAATTCATAGAATAATAACAATAGTGTTAATACAGATAAACCATAAAAAACATTTATTTATATTTTACGATCTTCTAATTTTTTGTCGATAACAAACGTAAAATCATTTTAACGAAACAAATAAAATACGTAAAAGGTTTGAGCCAATAGTTTACTAACACACTTATACTAAACATATTAAAACCATATCAAAACATGTTTAGTAAATAAGTTATATAAAACCAAAGACATTTTCATATAAACACTAAACAAGTAATATTGTTTACATCTTATAGAAATGTATATGTATAACAACTAGTGTTTACATAATATGGAAATGTACATATATACTTTGTATATATTGTAATAGGTAATGTAATGGGTAAAAACCAAAGTCCATGACCCATGACCCATGATCCATTGACTAGGTACAAAAAATGTTGTTGGGTAAAAACCAAAGTCCATAACCCATACCCATGGAGCACGATCCATAACCCATGACTCATTGCATGACATCATGCATGAAGTCATGTTGGGTATTATCCATGATCCACGACCCAAAGTCCATGACCCATGACCCAAGATCAATAACCCATTGTCTAGGTACATTGCATCTTGTTGGGTACCCATAATCCATTACCCATAACCCATGGTTCATAACCCATAACCCATAACCCGGTTTGCAACCCGAAATCCAGACTAAACTTACCCAGTAGCCGGATCCCCAGGATTGCACTAGCCGGATCCCTCTGGGGACGGATTTGTGGGAACCGTGGGACAGTAGACAATTTTGTCTATAAATAGTGAGCCATTTCTCTCTTGCTCACTACCACTTTTACACATACTCTCTCTTAGTATTGTAACATCTCTAACCTCTGATCCAAAGGATCATTCTATGTAGTTTTATATTTGTGTAATTCTCTAGGTTCTTCTTAAAGGCGAGATCACCACCTCTTGAAGACGTGCAAGCTCAAGGTCATGAGTTGCTAAGCTTCGTCATCATCAAGACCACTGAAGTGTATCTTGTTGATAGTTCTTTTCTCCCTCCATAGAAGTGTTGTGTTGAAGGCATTAGTGAAAGGTGTCGAAGGGTCATGTCGAAGGCATTAGTGAAAGGTGCCAAGTTGTGTTGTGGTGAAGTGTTGGGTAGTAGTTCCTCCTTTGTAATGGAACTCGGTATCTAGCCTTGTACCAGATAAAGTGTAGGCAACGTTGTGATAGGTGTGGTTCTAACTCGTTGAAGAACTCGGTGTCTAGCCTAGTACCAGATAAAGAGTAGGCGACGTTGTGAAGGCTTCTCCGCCACATTAAGGAACTTGTGTTGTGTAGTGCTTACGAACTCTCGAGTGAGGTGCTCGGGGAGTGGAGTAGGGCAAGGAAGGTGTCCTTGTAGCCGAACCACTATAAATACTAGTGTCGTGGTTTTGTGTTCCTTTACTCTTTATCTTTACACTACTTACTTATATGCTTATCTATTATTATCCAACACATACATTAAATAGATTGACATAAGTCGATCTAAATAGTTTAAAACAAAGTTTTAATCGGTAAAACTATTCAACCCCCCTTTCTAGCTTTCCATAAATAGTTTTCAGATAAACAAAGTCAAATGACAAATGATGTCCATGTAGTAAAATCCTCATGAATGTGACCGCCAATGATGACTCTATGCATGGACTTCATGTATGCTAAACCACGCATATCTTAAGCACCTGAGAAACACATGCTAAAAATGTCAGCATAACGTTGTTGAGTTTATAGGTTTAAGTAACTGTAAATGTCAAGTGCGGACCACAAGATTTCCATGTATGACCATTATAACAAGTACAATGTTATAGAAAAGTAATATTATTGCCCTAAGCTCATGACCCCAAAGCCTTCATGTGTCTTGTATGCATAAATGCACATATATGTAAATGTCCATGTAGGTGTCTAGCCAGGCACCCAATGTTCCCAAATGATATGTGTCCGTTTATCTAGTTGGAACTACCAACCCGGACAGGGGTGTAAACTCAATATATCTATTCACAAATTCACGCTTACAAATAATTAACGATTCATGATAAATGGGGACGTAATGGCTAATGTGGTAACGTAGGTAATAAGTGAATGTTTTATGCACTTGTGTCCGTATGTACAAGAAAATAATGTATTTTCACCCCGAGTATTTAATAATAAGTAAAAATATATAATCGTGGGGCTATGAAACTCATCTTGAGTAGGTAGTGAATCGGGAAAATGTAACGTGATACAACGGTATGGAAATCTAAACGCGACCTAGAATAACAAGTCGTTTTACGGAAAATGCATATGTAGTAAATGAATATGAGTTTTATAAAGTTTTATCACCCTTATATACTTGTAGCGAGGTTTTAATAAGTTATGTAAGTCAAAAGTTTAATAAAAATTGTCAAAGCATGTTTTTAATAACGAAGACTCTAAAACTAATTATAAAGTTGCTGATTAATAAAGTCCGTCTTTGAGTAGGTGTATCTAGTTCGTTTCTAGTTCATTTTCATCCATTAAACTCTCTAAATGTAAATAAACATGTCTACTTTCAATAAATCAAAGTTCCAGTTTGTGGAAATATGTTTTAGTTATAGATTTATACAAAAACATTTCCAGACTTGCTGTTACATATTTTTAGAAAACTTCCATCTTAATCGGACTATTTCTCACTGGTTTCTAATGAAATCACTTGGTTTAAAAGCCTAGACTCATTTTTTTAGTCTACTTTCCAAAAATATAAGCAACGTGTCTCAGATATAAACCAATTATTTTATAAAATCAAAAGTACACGCGTATGTCAAAGTTGTTAAAAATCAGAAAACTTGACCTATCTTCTAAGGCTTGTATCTCCTTCGTTACTTATTTTCACGATTCCATCTAACTCTCAAAATTTAATTTAAATTCTTGCCAAAAAAAGTCTCATCTAGCTCAACATGACAATTTGCTCTTAAGGTAGTGATAGTTACTAACAGTTGCATATTATTTATTAAAAATACACTAGTACAAAAACGGGATTTGGTCACGCATGGTCGAAATGGAACAGCCACACATTCGCATATTTGTGTGGCTGAAGGTACGAAAATTGACAACATGTACTAATTAGTCAAACATGAAAATTTTAATTGTGTGACCATTAGAACCAGATCGCCACACAATTGAACGTTGTGTGGCTAAAGGTATCTGTGATTTTGTTTGGATCATTTAGCCACATATGAATTTGGAACGTGACAAATACAAGTAACCTTGATCGTTAGTCACATGAAGTAATTTTTGTGTGTCTAAATCATAGAGTCAAGTTTTGTCACACATTATTTAAGGGTGGTGATATGTTTTGCCAACTCTTTAGCCACATCTCGAAATTGGAACAAGTGACAAATGAAAAGTAAGGTTGAAGCATTAGTCACGATATACATATAAGCATGACAAATATATGTCACACACGTGAACACTGTGAACCAAAAGCCATATATGGTCACACTAAATGTTTTGTCACACATTCGTTAAGTGTAGCCAAAATCCGAGACATATGTTCACGTAAGTTAATATGTGTGTTTAAAGTTTAGTTTGTGTTAGCTTGTCGAAAGCTAATCTATAAAGTCACATTTGCTACTAACACCGTGACCAAATGCCATATATGGTCACACTAAACGCTTTGTCACACATATTATTCAAGTGTAGTCAAAATCCGGTACATATGGTCACGTAACTTAATATGTGGCCATTGGATGATGAATAGTCACTCAAAATACACGTTTCCTCACTTTAAACACCATATGGTCACACTTATTAACACTTTTAGCCACTTTATGGTTAATTGTATGTGACTAAATACCCAAAACAAACATGCTTTGTGTGACTAAATGTTAGAAAAGGCCACACAAACATAAAATTCATGTGGCCATTGGATGATCAATAGTCACACAAAATACACCTTTCTTCACTGAAACACCATATGGTCACACTTATTAACACTTTTAGCCACTTTATGAGTAATTGTATGTGACTAAATACCCAAAACAAACATGCTTTGTGTGACTAAATGTTACAAAAGGCCACACAAACATAAAATTCAAGTGGCCATTGGATGATCAATAGTCACACAAAACACACATTTCTTCACTTGAAACACCATATGGTCACACTTATTAACACTTTTAGCCACTTTATGATAAATTGTATGTGACTAAATACCCAAAACAAACATTCTTTGTGCGACTAAATGTTAGAAAAGGCCACACAAACATAAATTTGATGTGGCCATTGGATAATCAATAGTCACAAAAATACACGTTTCTTCACTTTAAACACCATATGGTCAAGTTTGTTGCATTTATTGTCTTTGTTAATGAAAATGTGGGTTTGTAGGTGATGGCTTTTATAGTCACATTGATATGCACACATTAACACTTGTGCAACACCACAATATACTAAACTTGGATAAATCCAAACTAATTATATATATGAAGAACTCTTTAACAACGAGTACTTGATTGTTAATGCGAATCTTAACAACAAGCAAGAAGAACACAAATACTATTTCACTAATAAACTTATTTTATTAATATTTCTATTCGTCTAAGTACAAGTTCATTTCACTATACTTTAGGGTTCCTTTATACACTTAGGAAAACCTAGTATACAAAACGTGTGGAAGGATATAGATATCTCTTCCAAAGATATCTCTACGCCGTACATATGCCTTCCTAAACTCTAATAAACTATTATGTTTTCATAAACAGAACTAACTACTGAATACTACCGACTTAATCATTATCTCGCCAAGATATTGTCATTGAGCTTTTGATTCAATTAACCTCAAAAGTCGATAGCATGCATCATCCTTTCTTTCACCAAAAGCTTCTTCTCAAGCATAGTCCTGCAAATATTGTTTGGAAGTGGATACTCCACTACAGTAAGCATATAAAGAATTGCGGTTTCTAATTCCAAACAGTGCACACGACAAGTGTGGAAATATCTCCATCGATCACTTGTTCTTGACAGCCGACTTCCACATTTCATCATCAACATCGGTGTCTCAAACATGGTCTTCAAGTCACCCCAAAGGACTCTTTCATATTCCTCTTGGTCTCTCGTCACCATGCTTCTCCATCATCACCGGTACATGGTCTTCAAATCATCCTCGGACAAATCACTCAATAAACCGGAAAGTTCACATATATAGTGTCGTGTGATTTTCCTTACTATCGTGTAAACTACCTTTTCCCATTTTGATGATCTCGAACCTTTGCAATCTTAGCGGAAGTCTTGAACACAGTAGGAATGGAGCCCATGGTAAACTCTTCGATGACGGTTCATCAACCTTATCCTTCATGTACTCTTCCACTTCCTTCTTAACATTTGTCTTATCCTTTTCACTCCTTTCTTTCCAAAGGATTTATTCCTTGTCATATTCAAAACGGTTGCTTAACCTCGCCTTCCTCCTCTTTCTTTACGCTTTTGGCTTATCACCAAGTTTTTCGACTTGAAGAACCTTTTCGATCTCGCAATCTTGTGCTTCTTAGCATCCTTTGGTTGAAGATTGTAACCCTTCCTTTTAAACGTTGAAGCTTCCAACTCGAATCCATTGGAATAAAATTTTTATTTTGGTACATTACTTTTTCAAATTTCGCTTTTAGTTCATCATTCTTCAATTTCCTTAATCGGCTCAACTTCCGTGTAGGATTCCTTGACTTTTGACATAGTGGATCATATAATCCCTTTGCTCGACTTTGGTCAAGGGTCTTTTCATCCTTTCTCTTTGTCTCGCTCTCTCGAGAAGCCTCTTCTTCTCATTAATAATCTCAACCAATTTACTTGCATAGTCTTCTCCGCCAATATCGGGAAGGATATCTCGCTTACTAATAATCTTGCATTTATAGTATCCCATTCTTCATCGATGTAGAATTTGGCGATTCGAACTTGACTTTCCTTTTCATTTGTTCTTCATTAATTGTGGTTCCTCCTGCGAGTTTTGGCAATCGACTCATCATCCCTTGTTTTTTCTCACGTTTAGCTTCTTCACCGCATCCTCTGCTTGAATCCTAGCAATCTCAAAGAAAGCTAGCTTCCTCTTCTGCGAGTTGCTTTTGGTCTTCATCGGCTCAAGATTCTTGCACTATTCCTTTGCCTTCCTATGCACAAACTCCTCACCAAGACTACGGATCACTACCGGGATTAATATGTTCGATGATTGTATTAACTTGACATCAAAGCCGATTAAAATCTTCATCAAAAGCGATTTAATTTCGGCACCACCGGACTTATCGTTAGTAAAGTCACCGGACTTATCCACTCCACTAGAACTTGCGACTTCTTTATCCGGTCTCTTCTTAAAGGATTTCTTGTGATTGAAATTCTTAACCAAGATTTCACCGCTTCCAATCCTTGAGGACTAATTTGAGTTTCCTTAGAGGATTCCTCACCTTCCGAGTCCAGTAATGTCTATCCCCATCCGTTTGAATTTCCCTCCAATTTCTTAACTCTTTTGAGTAGTCCCCAGTGACTTCTTGGTCTTCTTCAATTTTTCTCCAACTCATCAACCCTTGAAATCGGTTGTGGAACCGGTTGAAGTAGATCTTCCATAGATAAGGCGGGTTACGATGTAGTAGTGGGTGTTGGAGGTTGTGGTTGAGAATCATGGTGGTTCTTCCTTATGGTGAAGGTGAAGGTGGTGGGGTGTTGGTGTCCTCTGTTGAAACTCGTTTTTCGAGTTCGATGTAGGTTGAGCCCGAGCTTACGATGTAGCGATGGGAGATGGAGCAGATGTAGATGTACCTTGAGGTCGTAGCAATGAAGGCAACATAGCGATACAAAAGTGGCTTGTGTGCCCTTCAAAACCCCTTTTCATATTACCAAATATCTTTTAGTGAAAGGAGAGCAATGTAAGGATGTTTGCTTCTTTGTTTCAACATTTAAGATCATTTGCAAAAATCTTGGGTACATCAAAACTTTTTCTTATTCTTGGAATTAGCAACCATGGCATCAAAAATCATTTTGAAAAATTGAAGAGTCTCGCGGTGGAGAGACAGACCAATGCGAAGCAATATTGCTTCCAAATTGATCCCATCCACCACTTTTAGTGCTCATACAATGTAAAATATAATGCACAAGGAAACGCCATTGTGGCGTAAATGACTCTTCCAAAAGTGAATGTTCCATCGGTTGGATATCCAATCTTTTCCAATCCACGAAAGAGGTCATGATTTGCCAACATTGAAATCCACGAGGCATCGACCAATTGAAGCTTGCTTCGATCGATTCCTCGGTGATTGAATACTCTAACGTATCAATAGTTGCATTTAACTCTAGTGTCCCATCGCCAATAGTTCTAGCGATGGCGATCCGCCGTAACTGTTTGACTAGGGAATCATAGATAGTTGGATTATGAGTAAGGGCATACCGATATGACTAACCTTTAGAAAGTCCACTATCTCGCTCGAAGCACGTGCTTTCAGCAGCTTTTGAGAAATCCCACTTGATTGTGCTTGTCTACAAACTTTAATTGTGCCATCTTTTATGTTAATTGAATTCTTGGTAGTGCGGGGCAATTAGGGTTTAGTCTTTGGTGAGGAGACTTAATCGAAATAAAATAATTAAACATTTAAAGATTAGGATAAAGTAACTAAAGGATAAATATGATTTCTAAAAATAAAATTATCCATATAAATACTTGACCATCTAAAATTAGGTAACGGTACTATTTAAACAAGAAAATCGTTTTTATTTTTTGCACTACCGGACTAAAGAATGGTCAAACAGACTTAAAAATGACATCACACGAATTAACTCGTACTATAGCACATCAACTAGCACGACTTCCATACATCTCAATCTGTGAGAATTCTTTCTTTTCAACATATCCTTAAACAAAAAATATACCTAATGATTTAACTAATATTAAGTCTTGTATTATAAACATAAATTCTTAAAAAGTACAAAAATCGAATGTCTATATGCTTTAAAAGAGTGAAATATGATAAAGGTAGAGTGTGACAACTTGACCATAACATGGTTCACTTGGACTTTCAGATAACAACACCTCCACGATCGGTTCGATAGTAGTCGGTTCGTGATTCGTTACCCAAGTCACGTCGATCCACACGCGGCAATATGTTATCATTGTCTTTGGTGAATGACGGTACTAAATTCCTCATCGGCTTCGTCATACTTATCTTTGTAATTCTTGGGAGGTGTCTTAAACACAATAGACAATTTTTATCTACGGTCTTTCACATAAAACACTTGTCGTGCTTGTGCGGCTAATATGAACGGATCAACCTTGTGGCCTAAACTATTCGGTTCAACCAATGTATACCCAAGAGTAGTATCGCGTTTCACACCACCACTTTGTGATTAACCCATCACATTTGAAAAGAGGAATTTGCATGTAACGGTAATCTAGTTCCCATATCTCTGTAAAACCCCATAATAACATGCTTTTCTTGTGGTTGCAACTTCTTTAGATATGTGGATATCTAATGCCTCAACACTAACCCCACTGCTCGTAAACTTTGCCTTCATGATCTTTCGTGCGAAAAGTATACCCATTGATGTGATATGCATCGTATTTCACTATGGTGGCGCATGGTCCATAGGATATCCACCTTACAGTTTCGATACACTTTCTTTGTCGATTTGTAACTCTCTCTCAACCCGAATTTCATTAGAAGTATATATTAGCTCAAAACAATAAGTACACCAATTTTCGGATCAAAATGAGTGAGAAATAAGGTTTAGAAAGGGTATGTTGAGTAACATAAGATTAATTACTTCTTTGCGTAACCAATTGGCAAAGATTTCTTGTGCTCATTCTCCGAAATGCTATTCGTTTACCGGGTTTCTCGCTTTCAAAACTTGCTTGTGTCGCTGAAACAACGTGTTTGATTATTATATTTGATACATCATTTAATTTTCGATAACGAATAGACATGTGTTAGTAAGATTTACTCGATATACGGTACAATTTCATCTCATTATTTATTACATACAAATGTGCTTTACGAAAGAGTTCCGCGAAACTTGATTGATTTGCCCGCCGACAATGGCTTTCCTTCCTCATTTTCATCTGTTTCATGTTTATCGGTGGGATACCAGCAGTTTTCATGGATTTATGATATTCGCTAAAAACTCTATTGTTTCTTCCGATAGTCTCCTCAAGAATGCATCCTTCGGTCTATTTCATTCCGCACATGTCCTTTAATAACCTTCATACATCTTTCTAATGGATACATCCACCGAAAGCATATGGGACCGCATAATTTTACCTCCTAGTTAGGTGCAGGATCAAATGTATCATAATATCAAAGAGTGATGGAGGAAAGAACTTCTCGAGTAGGCACGTTGTCACTACCGATTACGCTTGCATATTATCTAGTTCTTGCAATATTATTTCTTTGCAACATATTGATTTAAAGAAAAGCAAAACACGATAATAGCATATCGTGTGGGTGGGTGCATGATTGAGCGTATTGCAATTGGCGTAAACTCTTGCATTAGCATGTGATAGTCATGCGATTTTAGGCCAATGAGCTTCCTATCCTTTAGGTGACCAAAGAAGAGAAATTTGAACAATAGCCTTGTGGTACCACGATGTTGTGTAAAGTTTCACAAAAAATATCTTTTCAAAGATTCGTTAATGTGTAACTTTCTTTGGAGGTAGTGTTGTTTTGTCTTGTTCTTGCATAGCAAACAACTCTTGTTTTACCCCAACTCGGCCGGATCCAATCGAGCATTCATCCATCTTTCATCTTTCACGGAACATGTAGCAAAGTTCCGACGAGACTCTCAAGAACATTCTTTTCTACATGCATAAAATCAATACAATGTGGAGCAATTATGCCTCCAATACCTAAGTTTTCGATACCAAATGTTGAATTTCTTCCAATACGCACCGTTTTGTCCGTTTACATGGCTTGAACTACCTCTCTACTGCTATGTTTCTTTTACGCTTTTGAATCTTCCCACCTCTACCTCTCGTATCT
Organism: Chrysanthemum lavandulifolium; assembly: GCA_022545495.1. Lineage (NCBI taxonomy): Eukaryota > Viridiplantae > Streptophyta > Magnoliopsida > Asterales > Asteraceae > Chrysanthemum > Chrysanthemum lavandulifolium. The sequence continues at coordinate 208,067,303 of CM040244.1, forward strand.
TCTTGGTTTTCGATGCATTATTGTTTGTTCGTTTTCCTTTTCCCACTTATTTTCAATATGTTGTACCTCGTTGTATATTTGTTCCCGGTCATTGGGTTTGGAGCCGGAGAAATTCTTGTTGTCCATTAAATGCCTTCCTTTGCCTTCCGAGCGGATGGTCATATGGTAGATATCGTCTGTGACCAACATAACTTTGCTTGGATGAGGCGAAAAGTCTAACACGTTTGTATCTTTCCACATACTACACAACCTTTGAATCCACTGTGCGGGCAGCCACATAATGTACCAAGTGCGGGGTAATCATTTATTGTCCATAACACAACGACACGTAGATTAAAGTTATCTTTTGTGGATGCATCATATGTATCAACCCCAGATCGAATAAGGTTTGCGGATCATCAACAAGCGGTTCTAAAAACATCGATATCATTTCTGGGTATCCGATATTAATACCGAAAGCATGATAAACTTTCTTTTCATACACAACCATGGAGGAAGGTTGTATATGACCGTTAAACCGCCATACACCGTGATGCCTATTTCACGAGTTGACGTCAACCCCATCACCGATATTCCTAGCAGTAGATTTCTTGGATCTTGACAATTTCGAAATTTTTCATCTATGGTGCGCCATGCCTTTGAATCTGCGGGGTGACGTAACACACCATCGGTTATCCTCCGTGTCGCGTGCCATCTTAAATCCTCTCAAATACTTTCTAGCTTAAATAGTCGTTGCGGTCTTGGTATAATTGGAAAGTACCACATTACCTTTCTTTGGAATGTTTTCGTACACTTTCTTAGTCTTATTATCCACCTTCCATCTTGATATCCCACAAGTTCGACACGCAATCAAATCCTTGTCACCCTTCCAAGAAAAAGGCGGTTGTTGATACATACATGTATCTTTTGTATCTGATCCCATCAATTTCAAATATTTTTGGCTTGATAAGTTTTTCCACCATTTCGTTACCGGTGAAATCTTCTTTAACAATCCTAGTAATTCAAGAAAGAACTTATCGAACATCCGTACTTACCCTTCAAGTTGAGTAGTTTAACTATTGCGGACATCTTTGTGAAGTCGGGACATCCTGCGTAAAGAGGCTTCTCTGCGTCTAATAATAATTGTTGAAACTTGACAAGATCATCCTCATCAAAATTATCTTTTGTAGCATTAACCATTTCTCTTGTTCTTTGGGGCATCTGTTGGAATATCTGAAGCAAAATCCGTGTCGTCAACAAACTCGTTGTAGCGTTAACGGTGTTTGGTACTTATTGATGACTCATCCTTCTCTCCATGTTTAGTCCAGTTTAGGTAGCTTAGATCAAACCCATTCTTGAATAAATGGAACCGCACTTTCTCCACTTGATGCTCTATGTGGTTTAAACAATGCATACCGGACATGGCATTGAAAGATCATTTTCTTAACTCGTGGGTCGATGTTCCCCATCTTCCGCAAGTTGTGTAATGCATAATCAATAAACGCTACTCCATCAACATAAGATTTGTTGGTCCTATTAGTTCCTATCCAAGACTTGTCCATGTTTATAAATGTGTCCCACTTATCCGAAAGCGACAATGTTTATAAATGTAGTCCTGCAGCATGTTAAAAATACATCAAGTTATTGAAGATTATACAAGACAACATCAAACTTCAATTGATGATCTTAAAGTTAAAAAGACATTCCAAGTAATGAGGATAGCTCAAAGATTGAATGTCGTATTGAATTATGCTAAGAATTGAATAAAGTCTAATGAAACAGTTCCTAAAGGGATGTTTGGGTCAAGGAAAAATAAGAAATTAACTAGCTAAATTATGGTTCCATGTTCATGTGGTAACAGCTTAACAGGTTTCTTAAATTTTTAACCAATTAACTATCTAAATTTAACAAGAAACCGACATAATTTACAAGAGGATATCTCAAACAAATGTTCAATTATAATAGGCTTAACAGGTTATTTTATGTGTTAGAACGATGTGTACAAAAGGAAGATAACAATACTTACCGGTGGTGACGGATGGTGGGTCTATGACGGGAGAGTTGTGGTGGTGGCGGATTTGTAGTGAGATGAGAGGAGGTGTGGCGGTGCAGGAGGAGGAGGAGGAGGAGTTAATTTTGCAATTAGTTTGAAATGCCTTGATGCAAACTTTGGGGAATAAATTTAATTTGTGGGGAATTTTAAATTTGCTTAAATTTTGAAAATTTTTCATATTAGTTTAAAATGTTTTTCTCTTATGATTTAATGATTTTTTCATTTAATTAGTTTAAAAGGTTTTTATTCATAATAAATATATAATTTAAAATATATATATATATATATATATATATATATATATATATATATATACTAGTTTTAAGCCACCAATGGGCGGCATGACTTATAATTATTTGTTTGTTGTTTTTGTTAATTGAATTACATTTTTAGAATTGTCAAACAATATTATAAAACAATTGTTTTTTTTTTGTTAAAATTATAATTTTTTAGTTGTTTTTAGTTGTTTTAATAAATATATATTTCGTTTTTAGTTGTTTTTTAGTTGTTTTTATTTTTAAGTTGTTTTTGTTGGTTTTTTTGTACATGAAGTCGTCTGTCTTTGTACCCAACTTGTGATAATGTTTGAGAGCCAAATATATATCGAGTTTTCTATAGACATGAAGTAAATTTTGAGTACAAATAACATCTATGTTGCAGTAGTATTTTTTTTGTTGAAAATTTCAAATAGTTGGTGAATCAATTCAATATTCATCGATAATCAATATGTTACAAAATATTATTAGAACCTTTTTTTTTTGCCAAAAAGAGCTTAAATTTTGTTAGTTTCTATATTTTTAGTGTTGGGAGGAAGAGGTACATCAAAACCATTGACTCTCGGGAAGGTCTGTCATCAATGGGTGCAGTAGTAGCTACCATGTTTTCAAGTTTGGCTTCATCTGAAGGAGACATGACCACCATGTGTTGGCAAGCATACCATGTAAGTGATGTCAAATGCTACACAATATGTAGGTCCATTTGATCCAACCAAACCAACTCTATCCATGACGAACCGAACACATAGCTTTTGTAGATCAACATCATGCACCACCTCAATGTAATGAATTATACTTGTCAGTTATCAGGTATCAATTATAAGATTTCAATAAAATTGGAAAGCAAGTACTAACTTGATCATAAACTTGTTGTACCGTTCATGGAATTATATACTCCATACCTTCTAATAGCGTGTTGGCCATCCCACTTAAATGATCAACACGTCACCTACAATATTAGATGATCAACCTGCTAAGATAAGGTCCAAATTTGTAAAAGAAAATTTTATTCAAGTGCAATATATTATGAGCTATAAAGTGATTATTCACCTGATCACTACGTTTTGGGACATCTCTTTGAATGCATGATGCCTATTTAATCTCTTCTTTGACTCCTTATAAAATGCCAATCAAAGTAATAACCTAGTCAAGAGAACACCAAGTACTCAGTATAAGAAGTTAAGGTTATGAGCGAAATGCATATAATAAGAACTCTTATGACCATTTGGATATAAGGTGAGCCACTATCCTTGTTGTGATTCATTTGATACATGCTCCTTCGGTTATCATCTAACCCGTCAAAAAATGACATGCAATGACTTGGTATCTGATGATTTACTTAAAAAAAGATAACTATATGCGATTGTCAAACTAACCTTGTGAGTGACTAACCACCAATCTTTTTATTACCTAGCCACTATCTAAGAAGTAACAGCATCTTGTCAACCTTGTTTCATGTGAGCCATCATCATAGACCATGTACTCAATTTTTCAACCGAATTATGTATTAAATTCCTAAGCGAGAGCTTCTTTTTTGTTAATTCGACATCTACAAAGTCTCCAAATGATGGTTTGTACTTTGTGGGTTCAAAGAGGAAAACAAAAAGAATGTGACAGTTTTGGATGTAACAACCTCCATTAATACCAGAAAGCATTAGAACTACATGAGAAAACAAAAATAAGTATATGAAAGCTTGAGGAAACAGAAAGAAAATGACACATTAGATGCTATGCTTGTGGAGTAACACTTCACAGGTTACTGAATACTGATAAGGATATAAAAACCATGAGCATAACTGAATTTCATTAAATATAACTTTTATAAAAAACCTTAAGACAGAGAACGGGTGCGTAAGTGGATTTCTAAATATGCGCGTGAACACAGTGTTAAAAACTTTATTTGTTTCGTTTGTTTTAATAAATTATAATAAAATGATTCTAGGTATCTTGTATTACTTTTATATCGTCATCCATTTTAAAAGAACTTAAATGAGCAACCATGTGTATGCAAGTATGTATAAACAATGATAGAGACATGAAAATCACCTATCTTTATTCGATTTGAAACATGAAAATCAGATTGAAGTGATACATACATAAACATAAAATGGATGTGATAAACTATTGAATTAATATAAACAGAAGCATAGGATATTGAGTCAAGCCTGATTGTTAATTGATGAGTTGATAGCTTTTAATGATGAGATTAGGAAAACTTCAAGTGAAAGCGTGAAACTTAGCCAGGCTTGTACCTAAAATTATCAAGATTTGGAAAATAAAAACGCATACCCAGTTTGACTCGTATGAAAATAACATGTTCAACCTATACTCATTTTGGCCATTTACACATCTATATAATAAACTTGATACCGCAGTACCACAACAAATCATTTAAATTTTAAAACCACTACCATGGGCAAACTTACGTTTTGGTATGCATAATATCAAAAGTCATATATAGCCATATAATCATTGAATAAAAACACCTCTAGCATTTACATCATCATTGGTTGTATCCACCTACTTCTATATCTTCCCGAACGACCATTTCGACCATCAAAATCCCATAAATACACCTCTAGCATTTACATCATCATTTGTTGTATCCACCTACTTCTATATCTTCCCGAACGACCATTTCGACCATCAAAATCCCATAAATATCGTAGCGGTGTCTTCCTTTTTAAAAATGATCCTACTTTGCTTCTCATTCTTTATCTTTCTTTTTGTAGAATATTTCCTTTACCTCCTTCTGTTTCACCATCCATATCATCCTCATGTGAAATATACGATTGAACTCCATACCATGAGAAATTACATGTCAGTAACTTAAGTACCTACTTATTTATACCAAAGTAAAGAGATGAGATTATTCGTTGTTTATGGACAATGTACCCAGAAAAAAATAATATTCCAATACCATGCACACGGCTAAGTTATACACCAAAATCCATCTTTAAAATGCTTAGGTGAGTTGTGACTGAAATATGGTCAAAAAGAAGATTCCATCATATATATAAAGCAATCAAAATGCCATAATAAATTAAAACATATTTTCCCACCATGATGAATACATCTCATACTATAAAAGTTCTGACTCGACAATGATGATTAAAAATGAGACCCTTGAGCCTTCTAAATTATCTTTGGTGTTTAACGTGTTACATATACGAACCTTTTTTTAGCACCTTATAGATACAAACCTATAAGTAAAAATAAGCACAATTGTATGTAAACGTGTAGGAATTGACACCTTTAGATTATAATATTGTATAGGAAAACCTCACTAATTTGTTATCTTATACACATACATTATCGTGACCTTCGTCATGCCGGAAACGATAAGGCACTCATTGAGCTTAAGGGTGAAAGTATGTGAAACAATAGAAATTACAACGGAGATAATGAATAACTACACAAAAAATGCAAAATGTGTCCATGATGTGAGTTACCTATTTATTGGCCAAAAAAATCATGTGCAGTATCTTCAGAGGATCCAAAATGTTTTAGCAATAATGTAAACCATGCACCCCAAAAACTCTATGGTGGTCATCCCAATTACCAGACATTTCCAATCCTGCTCATAATCCAATTACAAAAGAATATGAGATTGTAGGCCATTGTGAACTTACAAAAGAATTACAAAATGCAACTTTACACACCACAATCCTTTGTGAACTTACATGGGTGTGTACTGATATATGTAGCTTTTTAGTTCTCACGTGTATGTGTGTTTTGGTAAAATATCTAAAACACCAAAACAGCTTTACAAAATCCTATAGTGATTGATAGATAATACATTCTAAATGACATGTATCTAACAGGTTTTAGTGCAACATGCATGGACATACAAAACCGTTCGATCATTTTATGTGTCGAGTCTCATGAGGAATACAATTTGCAAGTAGCTACAACACCTATTGAGTGGTTCACCATTTAATGTTTAATTATATTGTTAACATTTTTTAATGACTATGTAAAGTATCAAACATCATAACAGGTGTACACATAAGGAAGAATAAATCTATATTAATGATATAAACTCAATATATCCATTATAAATAATGAAGTACATAATGCACCATAGGACATCAAAATCCATTTAAGTCATATTAGATTGCATCTAAAGTAGTCACTTAGTTTCCGGCAAAACGGGTTAAGAATAGTTTCCGTCAAAACAGGTTAAAATACTTTTGAACTTCGCCATGATATCTTCAAATAATGTTACAAATAAAATTTAGTAGGGAACTTAATGGAATAGCATCGAGATAGAATAGTAATGCTGGTCTAAAACTCCTCTAAGATGTTTTTGCCGTACCTAGAGTTCTTGCACTTGGTGTTTGATTTGGTAGGTGATGGCGATTCGAGTAAGCATGCGAGACAAAGGCCAAGATGATCGCGAGACATGTATGTGCTACCTTAAATAGACGCTGTGAAAATAGAAATATAAGCGATCAAGATACACAATGAAAATATTTTATCCGGACATGCAACTAAATATAAAATGCATAACTTTCAAACCATGTGCCAGGACTGAGGTAGGAGCTGCCATCGGGATAGAGGTGGAATGACATCGTGTTTAGGTGGTAATGGCATTCGAAATTATATATATGTTCGTTACTAATAAGAAAGTAAAATGTTGTTTTAGCATTAAAATATAATTATATATAGAATAAAGAGATATAGTGGAAAACAAACACAAAGATGACACACGATTTTAGTGATTTTACTGGGGCAGCCTAACGTGCTATCATGCCACTGTGGCACCGCATTATATAAATTACCATGAAACGTCATTGGTGAGTATCATTTACTCTTTTTGCCAAAAACAAAATGCAATTTTCATTCCATTGTTAGTGGTTCTTTTCTTTCTTTACTTTTTTGAATTTTTTTAAGTTTCCTGATGTGACTTGTCCGTTGTAGGTCGTATGATAGCGTGGTGCACTCATGCGACTTACAAAGTTACAAGTGCGCTATCTTTGAAAATATACATACACTACAAATACATCAATGGATGCAAATAATCAAAAAGTAGATCCTCTAGCATAATTTTCTTTGATAAAAATCTATATATTATTATAGTTTGTTATTATCACTATTTATAGATTATAACGGTAACATCGCCAACTTGAATTGATATTAAACTCAAGCCTGTCACCTGTGTGAACTAACCTAATCGTTATCTAATTAATACTCCATGGAGAGTTTAAATATATCTACCGTCTTGATATTAGTAGTCGATACACATGTTCAACTTGATCTTAATTATATCTACCATCTTGAGATTTAATAATCTATACACATGTTCAAGTTGATCATTATAGTTTACCGAGCTCAAAGCATTGATCACTTTTAATTAATTAATCCATTTCAAGACAGCCTTTAATAACTTCACATCGAAAGAGATTAGGAGAACTGTTGATACGTTGTTTATGTTCAAATTACTTTATAGTTTTCGTTTACCTTTCAAAAAACTTTTAATCTATATTTTTGCTTGGCTATTTGATCAAATATTTGTGTTATGTGGAGTTACAAACAGATGCTTTTTGTGTTTTAAAATGGTCACTCTCTCAATGTATATTAATACTTTGTTAGATTTATATTCATTTTTAAGTAATGTAACATTTACACTTTTCAAAGCATCTTGTTAGTTTGCACAAACCATCTCGGTCTTCAAGTGCTAAAATTACGTGGTATATAATCCTACCAAAGCAATCACTTAGCCACATAAAAAGACAAACGGGCCAAATAGAATACGGTAAGCTACCCACTTCATGCGATATAATATATATTTGGTGTCGTATTCGACCTTCAACTATGTTTTTTAAAGAACAGAATTTTGCTGCATACTTGTCATATTATTCTGTTGCATATGACAACAGGTTTCCGTTATCATCAGACATAAAAGAAGAGGACACGAAACCATGTGAAAAGCAATTTATATGAGCTACTAACTTACATGCTGCACTTCGCCAAGAGTTTTCTGTTGCATGTAATTCAAATCATGCAGATAGAGGTACTTCATAACTTTTATCTGTAAGCGGAAGAGAAGAATTAGCTCTACAAAACCTATAATGTAAATATATTCATGTTTTAGAAGTATGGCTGAATTGTAGGTTAAAGAAACATCAAAATTTTGTTCAACCTAAAGCAAACTGTGACGTCGAGTAAGAGTAGAATAAATGTTAAAACTACAAACACTAACAAACGTATACCCCAATCCAATAGCTCTCACGACATCCAAGTCTTTGGTTAGTGTTTTTTTTTAACGGGTCAAAGAGGTAGAAAGTCACCCAAGGTTTTTTTATATAGCATACAGCCTCCAAAATCAATTTATTCACATATATAGATTTAAATTGCCTTTAAGAAAAGTATATATACTGTAAGCAGAATTTAACCTTTTATTGTTTTTTTAAAAAAGTGGATAAATAGTGTTGGTGGGTCAACCCAGCCCATTATGACCCGTACTTGAAATTGACCCATTTCAAGGCAAAACTATTATTATCAGTTACCCAACCGCACATCTTGGCAGCACTAACAGAAAAGAGAGCAATAAAAGGGGAGAACGTCAAACGTACGCGCCTGAAAATTAAGAGCTATTTGATAGTTTCTTGGTAAAAGTTTCTTGGTAACTAAGAGCTTTTGATAGTTTAAATCCCTAACCAAACCACGCCTGAAAATTCATCATCGGATGATATTAGAATAAGATCTTGATATAAGTAATCCATGCATACAGTTAAAACAACAAATAAAAGCATGGTGCTTATTCGTGGTTTAGAATTTTGTCTGGCACATTAGCGTTTGGAATTTGGCAGATCGCCATTGACGTGGCAATAAACATCTCGATAGTGACTCAATCATGTTTGCCCTATAGAAAAGAGCAGGAATGAGCTTTTAAAAGTTTAGATTCTAAATAATGACGACCACATTCTATAGACCTAAAATGTAGCAAGCAGAGGCGCAAACTACAATTAGGTGAAAATCGCAATTAAAATAGTAGACAAATACTGCAACTTCATTTCATAACTTGTAAATATTGTTCTTTCTATCAAATTACGTGAAAATTGCATTTTAAACAGTAGATAAACATTGCAACTTCATTTCATAAGCTTAAAAAATTGTTCTTTCTATCAGATTTGCAATATATAAACAAATTTGCCGATGCAATCTTATCTAATGAACGACACAGAATTGTGAATACTACCTTCTTTGTCGTCGTAATCAGACCCCAATAAATCTAAGAGGCGGACAGTTGATTCCTCGACAGCAACTGGTTGCAGGACTTTAGCAATTTCGGGACATTCTGCTAATGAATAACCACTGACGACATTGACACTATCTTTGGAGTTAAATGGCAACCATGCTGGAATATTCACGCCTTCTTCAAGAAGTCCAACAAAATCCTGTTTATGATAAAATGTAACAATTTAGGGTGCTAAAAATTCAAAAGGCGAACTCATAATCAGTAGTGTGTATAATCTTCTGAAGATCCTTTTTGAAGTCCTCCATATTGCATATGAGATTAAAGATTTATACAGCTGAAAAGCATGTACAACCATTACAAAAAATGAAAAATTGTACTTTTATAACAGAAACTTGATAAAATCTTCATATAATTAAGACATACCACATTAAGGACAAAACTGTTAACAAAAACATCAATAGTCAAAATTACCTAGTTTTGAGCACGAATAACATCATCATGGTCTGGTTGTACTTTGACCTCTTTTGACTTTTTCATTGACTCGAAATATTGAACTGCTTCCTCTCCTCTTCCATGCTGCGCGTGAGCAGAAATCATTGAGTTCAAGAAACAACGTCTTTGAATTTCATCATGTGGAAAACCTTCAGTGACCAATCTAAAACCACACATTTTGCATACAAAGCAATAAGTGCATTCCCTAATGACGTTTCGTGGAAATAGCGAGACTTGAGTATGTATACATGTACCTCTTTTCCATGTCTAAAGTCAGAAATGCCAGCACATATGTTTAACACAATGCTTAATGTATAAACATCTGGAGGTAAACGTGACATAAGCATCTCAGAGAACATATCTAATCCGTGTAATGAACACCCGTTCAAATGAAAGACACAAATCATTGAATTCCATGATATCGAATTTTTGCAATTTGTATCGGTAAAGACACTGTAAGCCTCATCTATTAAATTATGTTTAGAAAGACTTGAAATCAAGGCATTTGACACTTCGGTTTTGAAATAAGACCGTCTTTGATCACAACAGCAAGAATCATCTTGATACTCATCTCAGAATCCAATGTTGCTAATAGGCCTCCAATAGTAAACTCATCTGGTTCAATTCCTTGATGCTGCATCTGCATATAGGCCGAGATCGCCTCTTTTGATAAACCCACTTGAGCATAGCTTGTTATGATGGTATTCCAAGACACACGATCCTTCTCATCCAATGTATTGAAAACCATATGAACTGCCTGCAAGTCCTTACAATTGGAGTACATGGTCATTGCAGCATTACCTACAAACCTGAAGTCATTCAAACCTGTCTTAATGGCAAGCGAGTGTAATTGTATTACCCGTCTATGACAAGTACCCGAACTCATGACACTCACAAAAGTCCGTTCAGTTGGACCAAGACCAACTCTTAACATGTTTTTAAACATAACAAACACATCTTCATCTCTCCTAAGCTCATCAAACCAGCAATCATAGCATTATAAGTAATCTCATCACATACATTCTCTTCCGCCTCTTCAAACACTTTATACGCTTTACAAACATCTCCAAACCCAAAATACATACTAATCAACGCATTAGTAACTGAAGCTCTAACCAAAAACCCGTCTTAATAACCAACGAATGCACCTCCTTACCAAACTCCATCAACTCCAAACCACTAACCAAAAGTATATAAATAGTGAACCTCTTGATGTTTATAATTTATGAGAGAATTCACACTCGAAAAACAGATGATTATGAGAATCATTTTTTTATTGCATAGTGGACATAACATCTGTGCAGAGTTCCATTTCATTATCCGATCATGAGTTTGCAGCCTCTTATTGATGGTCAACCACAAGATGAATGCACACCTTGGATTGGAATGGGAGAACCACACAGCTTTCCACCACTTTGCAACAGGGAGCTCTTCTTTGAAATCCTTTCCTATTTCCCTTGTAGAAAATTTTATAACCAGACCATTCTTGGATTTCCATTTAACACAATCAGGTTTGTTCTCATACATCTGAGGCACATGGATCTGTGATAGCACAAAATGATTCCTATAACAATCTTAAGGCCAATTCCAGTCATTATCATCAATCATCTCATTCAATTTGCACTCACTATCAATTCTAGCTTCATGCAAATTACTATCAGTTATAAAAGCAGACAAATAGCCAATATGATGCATTGATGCCAATTATCATGCCACATAAAAGTATCCTTACCATCACCTATTTCATGAATGATGTGGGGCATGGCTTTCTCTTTAAGATCCATAAGAGCTTTCCAAGTGCCACTATCATTATACTCAAGATTCACAGCCTAAAAGCGTTTACCTTTTAACTTTACCCTATTGATCCACCTACCCATAACCTATCTTGGTCAGACACAAGCTTCCATAAATGTTTCATCAAGAGGACTTCATTCCATAGACCAGGGCTTTTCAATCCCATACAACCTTCCCTTTTGGCCTGCAAACTACAGACCATGCAACTTTAGCTCTCTCTTTACAACTATTGCCTTGATTCCATAGAAAACATTTTAGCAAACTATTGATTTCTTTGATAGTAGCTTTAGGCAGCATCATGACAGAAGCCCAATAAGTTTTCAAGCTGAAAGGACTGATGTATTGTTGTATTATTGTATACAATAATACATATATACAAATGAGAGGAGTCCAATAGCCAAAAACTTATAGGTTGATAAACAAATTAACATGACTCGAGCATTGTAGAAAAGCATATGCATTTGATGTTTTCATAACAAATGACAATGGGGCAACCCTCTCTATTGAATTCAACTATATATAGAAATGCACACAAAGAAAAAAAAATCCTTCCTGAAAATGTAACAATACACCGATAAACAAAAAAGGTGTGCATATATGTTAATGGTTACCTGTTTCAACGTGACCAAATGGTCTATGATCCTGTAAGTATCGTCCTTGCCCCCACATCAGATCCATCATACCAGAAAAGAGCACGACAATGACCATAGACACGGTCAAACGAACCTAAAGAATCATACGTGTCCGGTGGGCCTGCAACAAACAAAAAGGAAATAGTGATCCACATAAGCCACAGCCGAACATAAGAAAGTAACAAAAGAACCATATTGACTATATTAAACAACACGAAAACTCTGGTTGACCAAACCTTGAACGGTGCTCGGCCGCCTGCTAGCCCGTGTATTGACGTTGCGAGAACGCACGTTACGTGCATCAGTGTTACTTATGACAACAGCAATCAGAAGCAGATAAGCACTCTTTAAAACAGTTGGTATTTGAGAGACCCAAAAGAGCTCAAGGTGGAAAGTACACGGCCACATAAATTATGTTACAATAAACACATATAATAACTAACCCCTAGCAGGTACGTATGTGTTGCCCCGACCACTATCTTGCTGGTGTGAATCACCGGCTATGTGCAGGTTGTTATGTGCGAAAGTATCAACAACACCAACACATAATAAATGCAAGAAGTAACGCTGCAAACAGGTAGCATAGAAAAAAGTTATAAAAACATGTTAATAGCTTTGTTGTACAGAAGCACGTAATCAAAAGGCAAACCTTCATGCGGGTAGGTTGTGAGCAAAATTACCCATGAAAAAACAGTCAACTTAGGATTGCTCATAACGTTATATGTTATTTATGTAGCTCTATACGTTAGTTGATTCACATGTTTGAGCAATTGCATACCTGTGATGAAGAAAACAGAAATCATTATATGGGACGTTAATATAATGTATCAGGATCATGGGATTTTGCAGGAAGCACAGATGAATGGCCTTAACATAAAAAGTTGTTTAGTAAAGTAATAAAAAGATTTACAATAAATGTCATAACTCATAACATAGTCGTAGATTTGATTGTGTACCTTTTGATGTAGTCAAAGCTCCTCAGATCCTGTAGATTGAACAGGCAGAACAAATGCCGACCCTTTAAGAAGTGTATGTGGGGCTTAGGATGTTCATGCTTCCATAAGTAATTTATCTCTGTGATGTTCCCATCATGTGAACGTTCCACTTGTTTTCTTACTGGGCAATTAGAATATGTACATTTGTAAATAAAAACGTTCCTAAATTGATGAAGTTTTCTTCATGCAGAGAGTTCTAATGATTAGGGTTTTTTTTGGAAAAATATATTTTTTGTTAATAATGAATGAATTAAGAAAAATATATATTTAAGGAAAAGATATGTATAAAAGTTTTAAAATGATAATTACTTAATATAATTTTTGTGGATAAATTGTATTTATTATAGGATTCCAATATAATTATAGCCATTTATAGATTATAATATGCAACATAATTATCAAAATAACTTGTTGCCTAAGTGGTAAACACACAAGATATTTATCCAAATGACCAAGGTTCAATCCTTGCAAGGCTCCTTTTTATAAATAATTTTCAAAAATAATTACTAAAAATCCAAAATTTATAAAAAAATTATTAAAATCCGAAATTTTTATAAAATTTAATTAAATTAAAAAATTAGTGCTTAGGTGGACAACTTATGATTATGTGGCATTAAATTGAATTACTGGGCAATGAGGTGGCGTTTACGTGGCATTATCTACGTGTAACGCCTCCCATTATATATAATATAGAGATATATATATATATATATATATATATATATATATATAATGGGTCCCAATATCGTCTTCCACAGTGTATGTGGGAGGTTGAGACGTGAAACGACCTTACCCCTACCCAAGGTAGAGAGGCGCTTCAGGTTCTACCAAAGGTTGAAAAGGACCTCCGGCCTGCAAGGGTGAGGATCGAACCCTCGAGAGGCTGCTCTCTTTTCTACCAAAGGTGAAAAGAACCTCCGACCTTGCAAGGGTAAGGATCGAACCTCGACCTCTTTCTCCGGAGGCAAGAGTGTTAACCACTGATCTAACCTTGCTCTTTTTTGTTTTTAGTGTATGTTTCATCAATTTATTCACAAAATCCAAATATCTTTCATTATTCTTTATCACCCGATCACGAACCGAACACAATTTCCAAAACCGTAACATGTGTGACTATATTTTTATATATACTATTGATTGAATGTTTGAATTTCCTAAACCGAGCAATTTCCAAAACCGTAACATGTTTGAATTTCCAAAACCGTAACATGGTTTCGGATATAATTTTATATATACTATTGATTGAATCATGTCGTAAAATGAAACACTAAGCAACTATAACCCAATGCTTTTGACCCATATTATAGTGTGAAGGTTATATGAATTGTATTAAAGTTATTAAAGGTGGGCACGTTAATTTTGACATTTCGGGATGACATAAAATCATTAACTCATGTGTCTTACTCAAAACATTGTGTGAAAGCGTGTTTAGGGTTGCGTTATATCGTTGGGCACGGTAACACAACCCTTGTGCGTTTCGTGCGTTTTAGTCATCTATATGTTTTCGTCCGTGTTCATACATTTTCTTAGTTTTGTACATGTTTTCTTCCGATTTTGTAAGTTTTACGTTTTCGTCTCTTTTCACATGTTTTCGTCCGTTTTATGCGTTTTACACTTTTACACATTTTCATACGTTTTACACGTTTGCGTCATTTTCATACTTTTCCACCGTTTTAAATCGACTTTGTCCTTTTAATAAGTTTTATCGTTTTGTTTTTGTTTACACGTTTTCGTCCGTTTTCATACTTTTCCACCGTTTTAAATCGACTTTGTCCCTTTTAATAAGTTTTATACGTTTTGTTTTTGTTTACGTTTTCGTCCGTGTTTAAACTTTGTCATTGGTTTTCATGTTTTAGTCCGTTTGTATAAGTTTTTGACCGTTTTCGTCCGTTTAGCCGTTTCATCTATTTTAGGCGTTTTGCGTCTGCTTTCATACATTTTACATATTAACGTGCATTTTATTACGTTCTTATCGTTTCGTCCGCTTTAGTTCGTTTTTGTCCGTTTAGCCATTTTCATATGGTTTGAAGACTTTTAAATCGTTTTCATACGCTTTCTTACTTTGTTACACATTTTCATACGGTTTTACGTTTGCGTCTGTTTTCATAGTTTTTCAACCGTTTTAAATGCGACTTTGTCCTTTTAATCGGTTTTATATCGTTACGTTTTTGTTTACGTTTTCGTCCGTGTTTACACTTTCTCATTGGGTTTTCATGTTTTAGTCCGTTTGTATAAGTTTTTGACCGTTTCGTCCATTTCTACTGTTTTCATCTATTTTAGACATCTTCGTCCGTTTCATACGCTTTCATATGTTTTACATATTAATGTACATTTTCTTAAGTTCCATACGTTTCTTACGTTCTTACGTTTCCGTCTGCGTTAGTCCGTTTCTTTCCGTTTTATCCGTTTTAAGACTTTCGGGTCAACCCAAGAAGCGAAGTGAATTCATATTCGGTTTTCGGCTCGCTTGGTTTAATTCTAGTTCGGTTCGGTTCGGTTTTCGTGTTGAACCGAATAAAAGATTACCGATTTAACAAAACCAAACAACACGATAACCAAGCGGATAAACACCCTAATTAATTTATAGTGATAGTTTAAAGCGAGGACTTGTTTTGCGGTTTTAAAGTTTAGGTCTTTATAGTTTGAATTCATAAGGAGTTACAAGTATCTTCTCTATCACACTATCCCCACAACTCTTCTTCAACCTTTCTTTGCAATCTTTCAATAATATCATATTTTACCCAATTTCATTATCAATGGCGGCACCATCACCACAAAACCATTTGGCTAAGCGTGTTATTGATGACCTAATTGAGTTTAGCGGGAGACATCTGTTGATGGTTACATGAGTTTCTTCAGGCTCGACAAATTTCCGGTCTCCGTGGCTTTATAAACCGGATCGCCAAGAGGCCGCCTGATAAAGAATGAGATTGCGCATTTTAATGCTTTAATTCTTGAGATGGTAGCTATTGGAGATGGGGATGAATATTTTGACACATTGATGGATCTTAGGCATGACATGGAGGCTACGAGGACTAAGTCTGCGGGGTTGAATGATCTCATTACTCAGTCGAGGAGGATATCGAGACCAGGAAGAACAAATTAAGTCGATGAATGGTTGAAGGGTTGCTCGCTATGTAAAGGGATGGTTTCTTTTGCTATAGTGTCATCTGTTTATAATGTCTAATGTCTTGGTTTAATATTATGGTTTGTAGATATATTAACGATGAAACATGTATGGATCTTTTGATGGTTTATCCAATGGAATGGAATGGGTTGCGCTCGCTAGTTTGTTTCATCTTTTTTAATGTTGTTTTGCATTTAGGAATTGGTTGTGGTGTTTAAGTTCATATCGGTAGAATGTATTATTGTAGGTTTGAGGTTGATCCAAACTACATTCAATGTTGAGCCATGGATATGCGGTTCATAAGTGCTTTGCTTAGGTTGTTCATTTTTAGGTTGTTGTCAATTTTAGGGTGTTTTTGTTGTTGTTTTGCTTTAAGTTAATTGCATTTACATGATTTCTTGATTTTTTCTTGTTGGAGGATGTTAGAGCTTATTTAAGTGCTTATAAATAGGTTATTTATAGGCTTAAAGTAAGGTATCGAGGTTGTTTGTTGTGTCGATCCTTGGTTGGATTTGATTATTTTTGTGCTTACTTGTTTATATGGGATTGCTTATTAGTTATAGTTGCTTAATTAGTTGCTTTAATTCCATTTTTTATTTTTTCTTCATTTGTATGCGCCATGTGGTGAGATTTTAGTGTAGTCTGCAGTATATGTGCTTTGATCTGGTGGTTTGAAGTTATATGGGTGTTTGGGATGTGGGTAAGAACTATTTCATCATGGGTGTGTTGGTTTCAAAATGCACCAAAATGAAATATTTAAATTCTATATTATCAATTTGGAGCCACATTTAAAATTATGAAATTTGGAGCCAAATTTCATTAAAATTTTAAAAGTACTTAGGAATTTATGGTTTCCTTATTTGAAAAAGCGCCCATAATGAGCCTAATTTTACTCCAATAAATCGAGATTCAAGCAAAACAACGAACTTCAATTTTACACCATTATTTACCAATTAAGTTTACTAATTTTCTTTAACACATTACTTGACGAATCATGGCAACTCAAACCAATTGTCGGGATGATTTGGTTTATTCGATCGTGAAAATGATAACCCATTTGGATATGAATCGGGCGTATTCGATGAGGGTGAGGATCTTGAAAACAACCATTCAAATGCGAATGTTGTTAAGAGGGCATAACTAGGTTAGCTAAGTTTCGCAGGATTATGGAAAACCGACGGAATAAAGGTCGGTGTAACCTTGATGCCTTGAATAGGATATCGAGGAAAAAACAAGGCATTGTTTTCGAGTTTTTGGGTGATTTGGTTCGTGAGCATATAGGTGTCGAGATTCTATCACGGAGGAAGGTTGATTCGAAGCAAGAGATAAAATGTGGGGCGAAATCACGGTACACATATACTTTTTAACTAGTAGTGGCTTGGTCGTCGTGGGTACAAGGTGTTAATAAGTTTATCTCTGCATTTACATTATGTGCAACTAATTAACAACATTGTGTTAATCTTTGCGGCGATATTTTGATGTTGGCTTGACCGTCCGAAGGCGATAATGAATCGTCTTGGTCAACTTCTAAGGAATTTCGAAGGAAATTGACCGAAAACTACATATTGCCCAACCAAAATACCCTTTCAAAACTTAATGAAGTCCGTGATATAGTGCAATTATAAAAGTCGAAGATTGGGTAAATTTTGTAAACTACACGACCACCGAGGAATACAAGGTGTTAATTATTCATTTTATTCAAGTTCAAATATCATCACATTTGATGTTTCCATATATATTAGTTGTATACTATCGGCATTACTACATCTAAACACCTTTTTATTTTGTGTTGCAAGGTGAAATCATTGCATCTAAAGTGGCGCGTTCAAGTCATTTATCGGCATAGAATGGGACGAGGTGGATACGCCCGTGTGATGGATAAAATGGTAACATTAAACATTAAAATTTGCATTTAATAGCATCATACTTTCATTTATATTGGTTTATCTTACAAGTGTATGTATTTGATGTTTATAAGATCGAGAATAAAGAAATTGAACGGATGAAGAACCACCGCGTGGTACGTTGTGGTTGAAAGGAAGGGTGAATAAAGGCGGAGAATTTCACGATGATGATATCGAGCAGTTGGACAAAAATTGTAAGTTTGACTCATTTTATGATTATGTTTATTGTTAGTTATAAGTTAATCTTGATAGTGTATTAGTTAAAGCGATAGTGTATTAGTTAAAGCTGTTAGTTATTAATTAATTCATTGGTTATAAGTTAATCTTGTTATTTATAATTTGATCTTGGTAGAATTAAATAACATATTTCCCATATTGTGTGTGCGAGAAAGAGGCGGAGGAGAAGATCAAACAAGGAACCTTGAAGCTTGATCATGGCATCGATGCCATGACATTTGTATTAGGTAAGGAAAAGGGAGGATATGCGAGAGGGTGGGAGGTGGAGTAACCTACAAGAGGTATTTTGATCGCCTCGAATCGACAAGCATCGATGAAAGAGTGGTGTTACTTCAAAGTGAACTTGATGATGAGAGGCGCCAACGTCAAGAAAAAGAGGCGTAATCTGAGTTTGATGAAACAATTGGGCTGCACAAAGGCGATTGCGATCAACTTCAACTCCATTGATGAAACGGAAGTAAGACATAAGAAAGTAACATTCCATCTTTTTACCCTTTTAAATCTGCTGCGGTCTTCTTAAACAATTTATATTTCGGTGTCTCCGGTGAACATTAATCTTTTAAATAGCGGTCTTGATGAGGATCTTGGAACACGTGTTCTTGGACGTGAGAAAGTTGCGAGCATTGAGAAGTCTAATGGACTTGCAACTTTGGAAAAGGAAATTCAAATAAGTGTAAGTAATAAATCACCCCCACAGGATTTTGAATTCTACATACATTATTTATTTACCGTGTATTATACATATAGGAAGCTGTTAAATCATCGCATCTAAGAAATCGACTAGATCAAAGCGAAAGGATTCTTCACGTCAACTTTACGGATCGGAAGAGCAGAGTCTCCATTAACAAGACTACCACAAGTATGTATTTAAACATTTTCATATGTTCTTTAGTTTAATTACTTACGATACATATATACATGCAACAAATTATCTTTTAGGTAATTAAGTGCGGTGTGGCATAAAGAAATCAACTATTATTGCGGAGGTACAGTGTACAAAGCGATGGAAAACAAATGCTTCATAACAAACCACTCCCAAAGGATTGCTACTGAGTGTCTATTGAAAAATCTTTAGTGGATGCGGCGTGCATACGGATGTAGAAATAACGGTCTCAAAGCAGTTAAGGATGCGAGAGGTGGTTTTATGCATGGCCAAAGGATCAAGTGGTTTCGATGAAAAGGTACATAGATGCATGTGTTTTATAAACCTACATATATCATTCTTCATATTTAATTCGATGTTTGATACCCGGCTTTTGTTTCCTCGGTAACACCACCAAGTACCATAAAGCGATTGGTGAGAACAGAATCGCACCTAAATTACATACTGAGCGCTCGTCTCTAGTCATACCATGCAAAAGGAAGCTAAGAAGATCAAGAGTCGAAGTCGTTAAATTATTGAGAATTTTATTATGTACGACATTACAATTTTATATACATTCCAATTTTATTGTATTTGAATATATTTTGAATATATTTTATATATTAGAATTTGTTTTGATATATATTGATTTCTTATATGTGACTAAAAGATTCATATAGTCACAATTATTAACACTTTTGGTCACAGTTTGCTTAATTCGATGCGTGACTAAGCGTTAGAAAGCGCCACACAAACATAAAATTAATGTGGCCATTGGATGAGCAATAGTCACACAAAACACACATTTCTTCACTTAAAACACCATATGGTCACACTTATTAACACTTTTGGCCACTTTATGCTTAATTTGTATGTGACTAAATACCCAAAAGAAACATGCTTTGTGTGACTAAATGTTAGAAAAGGCCACACAAACATAAAATTCATGTGGCCATTGGATGATCAATAGTCACACAAAACACACATTTCTTCACTTAAAACACCATATGGTCACACTTATTAACACTTTTAGCCACTTTATGGTTAATTGCATTTGACTAAATACCCAAAAGAAACATGCTTTGCGTGACTAAATGTTAGAAAAGGCCACACAAACATAAAATTCATGTGGCCATTGGATGAGCAATAGTCACACAAAACACACATTTCTTCACTTAAAACACCATATGGTCCTACTTATTAACACTTTTGGCCACTTTATGATTAATTGGATGTGACTAAATACCCAAAAGAAACGTGCTTTGCGTGACTAAATGTTAGAAAAGGCCACACAAACATAAAATTCATGTGGCCATTGGATGATCAATAGTCACACAAAACACACATTTCTTCACTTGAAACACCATATGGTCACACTTATTAACACTTTTGGCCACTTTATGATTAATTGAATGTGACTAAATACCCAAAAGAAACATGCTTTGTGTGACTAAATGTTAGAAAAGGCCACACAAATATAAAATTCAAGTGGCCATTGGATGATCAATAGTCACACAAAACACACATTTCTTCACTTAAAACACCATATGGTCACACTTATTAACACTTTTAGCCACTTTATGGTTAATTGCATGTGACTAAATACCCAAAAGAAACATGCTTTGTGTGACTAAATGTTAGAAAAGGCCACACAAACATAAAATTCATGTGGCCATTGGATGAGCAATAGTCACACAAAACATACATTTCTTCACTTAAAACACCATATGGTCACACTTATTAACACTTTTGGCCACTTTATGATTAATTGGATGTGACTAAATACCCAAAAGAAACGTGCTTTGTGTGACTAAATGTTAGAAAAGGCCACACAAACATAAAATTCAAGTGGCCATTGGATGATCAATAGTCACACAAAACACACATTTCTTCACTTAAAACACCATATGGTCACACTTATTAACACTTTTAGCCACTTTATGGTTAATTGTATGTGACTAAATACCCAAAACAAACATGATTTGTGTGACTAAATGTTAGAAAAGGCCACACAAACATAAAATTCATGTGTCCATTGGATGATCAATAGTCACACAAAAGACACCTTTCTTCACTTGAAACACCATATGGTCACACTTATTAACACTTTTAGCCATTTTATGATTAATTGTATGTGACTAAATACCCAAAACAAACATGCTTTGTGTGACTAAATGTTAGAAATGGCCACACAAACATAAAATTCAAGTGGCCATTAGATGATCAATAGTCACACAAAAGACATATTTCTTCACCTTAAACAACATATGGTCACACTTATTAACACTTTTTGCCACTTTATGCTTAATTGTATGTGACTAAATACCCAAAACAAACATGCTTTGTGTGACTATACAGTGTTTATGGTCACTAATACGGATTAATCCAACAAAATTTGTACCTAATTAGTCACACATGTTACGGTTTTGGTTACTCTTTTGCAATGGAGACTAAAAAAAAGTCAAACACGTGTCCATAGGGTACCTATGGTCGCGCGACCTTTAGTCACACACGGCCGAAAAAACATGTGTGACTTATGTATATCGTCACACATATTCGGTGTGGCCAAATCCACTTTTTGTTCTAGTGATACTAAATCAACTCTAAAAATTATGAAATTCTACGTGGAACATCCTAAGATATATATTTATATATGTGAAACTTTTCTTGGCCCATAAAAATGTTTAAGATTCTTTCCTATGTTGATGTACATGACTAGAAATCTTGACAGAATACAAGTTTACCAATTCATTTTTAAATCACATTTTCAACACTCAAGGCATATAATGGTGATATAACAAAGACATGGAATGATATGTAAACATAAAATGAGTCTTAGATACTTACAATCAGTTGGTGGATGAATGGATGAATAAGATCACAAAAGAACCCAATTAACACTAGAAAACCCTAACTTTTAGATCCAAAACCCCCAGTTTTTCAAACCAAACCCTTAATAAATTTTACCCAAGAGTGAAGTACCCTTGTTTTTGCTTTAGAACCAGTTGAGAATGAGTGGATATGTGAGTGTATTTGTATGTGAAAATGAAGGAAGTGGATCTCTATTTATAGTTGAAGAAAGGAAGAAACAACTAGCAAGGTAGTTGTTTTACAAAACCACCTAGACATTGAAATGACTTGCATGAAACAAATATTGTGTGAGTTTTGGTGATGTGAAGGGTAGTGTGGGGATGGTGAAAGAAGGAAGGATTGAGTGTGGTGTTAGTGTTAGCAAGATATTGTAAGATGATCATGACTTAGTTTTTATAATGAGTTATATATTAGTTAGTGGAGGGTTTATGTATTATTTTAGGGGGGGGAGGGTAATATTGGGTGGGAAAATGTTTTAATTTGTAAGTATATATATGTAGTTGTCACACCCTTAAAATATCGTAGCGGAATGACAATCAGGGTATGACTTCATAACACAAACATAAGCTATAAGATAATAGAGAAGTCACTAAATAAAATTCACGCAACCAAAGCCATAAGTCATACAAATCCTACAACTCGGGATAAAGCAAGTCAACATACGACATTAAACAATGAAGTCCAAAATAAGGCACTAATGCAAATCTCCATGGAAAAACAACTCAAGAGTGTACTGGCTTAAGTCTCACTAGGTAAGGCAGAAGCTTTATCCTCCCTAAGCATGATTATCGTTATCACCTAAAAATGGATACTAGAAAACGGCAACATAAAGTTGGTGAGCTCGCAAGTTTAGAATATAAAATGCATTTGTTGTGCATATAAAACTTGTAGGACAATAGTGAGTAAGATATGCAAATGTAAGCACTTAACGAAATCACAAGATAGCAACAACTGAACCTCATGACTGAATACGCACATAATTTGTTCCAGATGAAATTCACCCTCCGTTAACTCACAATATTCATGGGTAGGGGTGTCAACCCAAATAGTACTATCAGTTCATCATTCAGCTAGAGTTAAACAGTTTTGCACGTTCAAGTCATCAAATATATCATATTATAAGGTACATACTGCAATCAAAACACACATCATGTCCAAAAATATGAAAACGTGACACAACGTAAAAGCATGTCATATATCATTTGAGTATCATTTTCCCCCAAGGAAAATACGAGTAAAAATGGGGCTACGAGAACTCGCCTCAACAAAGTATTGCAACAGGGAAAAATAGTAATGTCCAACGTGCAAATAAACCTTAACCGCGACGTAAGAAATAAGTCGTCTTAGGAACGATTCGATATGTACTATATGCATATGAGTTTTACAAAGTCTTATCACCCTTATCTACTTGTAGTGAGATTTTACAAAGTTACGTAAGTCGACTGTTTAAGAAATTAGTCAAAACGCGTTTTAACACTTTTATAAACTCCAAAAACAAGTCTTATTAACTTTTAAGTTCATCTCGTCTTCGTTTGAGCGTAACTAATTCATTTTATTTCCGTCTTTCTTCGTTAAACGTGTCTATTTTCATTATTTTAAAGTTTGAGTTCGTGCAAATAAGTTTTGGGTGTTGTTTTATATCAAAACATTTTGTTACCTGCTGTTAATCAATTTCAGAAAACTTTTGTCGTAATCGGGTTATTTTTCACTCATATTCTAAAGAAGACACTTCTTTCAAGGGCCTAGGTTCAACGTTTTCGAGTCTACTTTCCAAAATCTAAGCCACTAAGCTCGGTTCTTCGCCAACTATTATATAAAGTCAAAAACGTACAAGGGTGTCAAGGCTGTTAAAATCCAGAATGTTAGACCTATGGTTACGGGGTCGTATCTTCTTCGATATTTTTTGTTGCAACTTGATTCAAATCTCTACGGAAAGGTCTAAGAGTGCTCTACAGTATATATTACATCATTTTTACTCAGGTTCGTTTTTCTAAATTATAAACGGTACTCAGATTCTTGTTGGTATTGACTAACATTTTTTTGTGATCTGTTAAAAATACCAAATCGACTCCAAAAATTTTTAAAAAATTCATGGAACATTATAAGAAACATATGTAAGTACACAATAATTGGCGAGGTTCAGAAAATTGTTTAAGTTGGGTCTTTAGGTCGAAACTTACTGCTGTAACATTAGGACAGAATCTGTTTTCTCAACTTAACTTTATTTCAATTTTTCTCAACACCACAAGTGTATACAAGTGCTAATATAAAAATGACATGCATTATATATGTAAATATAATTATGAAAAAGAGTTTACGAAGCTTACAATAGTTGTTGATGATTTGTGCAAAAGTAACCCAAGGAAACTTAACGAAAACCCAAAATCAAAAACTAACACCCTAACTTATGAATCAAACTCTTTAAACCAATGAACCAAGAACTAAGAATGCCCTATCCTCTTACCCTTGGCTTGCCGAAATCAAGAGATAAAAAGAAATGAATTATTTGTTTGATTTTGTGCAAATGAAAGAGTGTTAGGTATACTTTTTTTTATAGTAGTAGTTTTGGTATGGTAAAAATCTAATTTCGTGCATAATAGTTTCTCTTTAACCAAAATTGGCATAATGTGTGTTGATTCATGTGGTCTTGTGTATGTGAAACAAAGGGGGTTCACAAGAAAATCTTGAAATGCCACAAGTCACATGTTTGTATAAAAAAAGAGTTTATCACGTAAGTAACCATATAGTAGATCAAGGATGTTAGCATATCTACTTTGGTGTGTAGGGGGTGGGGGCGGCAAGGAAAAAACAGAAATGGAAAATTATTTGTAATTTTTTTTACTTTAGGGTATAAATATGTGTATAGGTTTAAATATAGGAAGGTGGTGGAGTTTACATGCATGCATGAAAGCTTAAAATGCAAAACGTAAGTGTTTTACGTAAAATTTAAAAAATGAAATGCATAGACAAATAAAACATGACGTAAAAATTCATCTAGTACATATCTCACGTAGACTAAACTTAGTCTAGCCTCGGTTTACATTTAACGTTGTTTTTCGGTTTATGCAATTTAATCTAACGGTTATACGTTTAAGTAAATATGTGAACATCAAAAGTAAATAGTTTTGAGTTTATAGACAAGTAATGACCTGAAAAACAAGAGTTGCTACAGTAGTATAATTATCTCAAAGGTGGTGAGGGTTTCGGGTATGTTATGCATGCATGAAACGCGATACTTGGATGATTTTAATAAAACTTATAAAATCAAATGCAAAGACATATAAACTATGCCTATGAGAGTATTTATGCACATTGTTGATAAAGACTAAACTTAGTCTATTGTCGGTATACGTTAAATGTTGTTTTCCGGTTTATGCGATTTAACCTAATGGTTATGCGTCAAAGTAAATATCCAAATACTCAAAGTGAATTATTTTGAGTTTAAAGTTATGTAATGACCTGAAAACTATGAATTGTGACATATAAATTCACGAGAAAAATAAGGTTTTGGAAAGACTACATCATACCTGAGGATTTTTAAGACATTAGGGCACAAAAGCCTGTTCATGTAACAATTCTCCTCATCAGTTATAATTGTGTTTGACTGACCAAGTTTAACTACACGATCCAAGTCAGGTCTTGTACAGACCATGTCATACATGAGGCTTCTTACGGCACTAGGGCCTTCTCACGTAACACTTCTCCTCATCAGTTGTACGAATAGCACCAGGACCAAGTTTCAATTGTATGAACACAAGCCATTATCACTTGATCTCCTATTTTTACAGATATCCATGCTAAGTACTTTCTTATCTACAGTAGAATCCTTCGACACACACTCACTCTCCAATAAAGGCATTAACCCTTCAGTCCCTGCTTGTTCGCAACAATCAAAATATTCCATGGCAACTGAAAGACTCAGGATGTATCCAAAAGACTCTTCAACTCTTCACCAACTAGCAATGCATATCCAAGAAACTTATTGTCACAACAGCCAACGAAGCCTGCATATTTAGCTAGTGTTCAATTCATGGGCGGAGATAGGGAGGGGTCTTGAGGGTCACATGCCCCCCTAGCAAAAAAATTGTAGTGTAAATTATCTAAAATATTTGGATTTTTTTTTGTAATTTGATCCCTTTAATAACCATTTTGTAATGTAGTTTCTAAAAATTATCAAAATGTGAGTCCTCGAGCAAAAACTCCTGGCTTCGCCCCTCATTCAATATTCTTTTTCAAGGCTATAATAGAGTAATCTCCATTAGACTTCTCTACCACAATCGTAAGCAACCGAAAGGCACACGATGTAACCAATAGACTTCGATTCTTCACCAACTACTAATGCATATGCAACAAACTTATTGTCACAACAGTCAATGAAGCATGCATACTTAGCTAGAGTTCTACATTCTTTCTCCATGCTACAACAGAGTAGTCTCCGACATACTTCTATTCTACACTCATAGGCTCCGTTTCCTTAGGATCCGAAGCCCAGGGCCCCACTACCTTACATTGCCGGCTAGTTTTTCCTTGCTTAGACATTTCTGTCCAGACCTGTTGTTCGATCTCGAATATTACATTGGAGAACTAGTTAGGCGCCTGATCGTGACACAGGTCACCGCCACCACATCGACTTTTTCTCTCCGACGACCAGACACGACCAAGTTGCCACAGTTGATGACCGATTTTTTTTTTCTTTTTTTTTTTAATTAAAATATATTTAACAACAAACTTAAACTTTATTAATAATAAAAATATTAAAATACTAAATTCAAATAAACATTAAAAAATTACGTAAATTATTCAAGTAACATTTCAAAAATTCTTCCTCGTCTTCCTCATCGTCATCGTTACTACCGTCTTTATTCTTTTGATTGACTTGATTTCTACGATTTCTCCAAACGTGTTAGAATCAAATCAGATTTTAAGTGTAGATGAGTTGATGAGTCACTTAGCTTCTGAGTAATTACTAACGATTCTTCGTGCGATCTTAAGGAGTCGTGATCACGATGGCCCTCATCTTCGAACCATGTAGGACATATCGTCCGCTGCTTGTGTCGAATGATCATATTATGTAATATGATACATGTATACACAATATCTTGGAGATCCCGTTTATACAACCCTCGAGCAGGAACTTTAAGCATTTTCCACTCTTTCTTCAGCACACCAAAAGCTCGTTCCACATCTTTCCTTGCTACTTCGTGCTTCCTCTTGTACAATATTTTTTTTTCATCACCCGTGGGAGGATTTGAAATGGACTTAATAAGAACGGATCATTGTGGATATATCCCGTCAGTAAGATAATATCCCCTTTTATAAGGCACATCGTTAGCCTCGAATTCAAGGTCTGGTGCTCTCCCAGATTTGATATCATTAAAAACAGGAGAACGATGTAAAACGTTTACGTCGTTATTCATTCCGGAGACACCAAAGAACGCATGCCAAATCTATAAATCTTGGGAAGCGACCACTTCCAATAAAATGAATGGATGTGGCCCGTGATCACCCCTAGCATATTGACCTCTCAAACTATTTGGGCAATTCTCCCACTCCCAACTTGTACAATCAATGCTTCCCATCATCCCAGGAAATCCATGCTTATGCTCGTGATGAGCATACAATCTTTCAAGGTCAGAATACGTGGGCTTTCGCAAATACTCGGCACCATATAACTCCATGATAACCGTGCTATAGTTACGGAGACATTCAGGGGATGTTGTTGCAGCCAATGCCAGATTCTCGTCAAGAGAATCACGAACGGCCGCGTATCCCAATTGACGAATGGCCGCAGTACATGATGAGTATCTAAATACTCATCATTTTTATACTGTTTAGAATGCCAAAAACACCTGAAAACACTCAGAAATGCATCAAAATGATGAAAATATCACAAATAAGTGTTTTATGTGTTTTAAATGCAAAATATCAAAATCGGATGAAAACGCGTCAAGTTTGCAAAATTGGCGCTTTAGTCCCCAAGTTTCAAAAGTTGTCAAAAACAGGTCCACTGGTAAATCAAAATAAAGAAAAATATCATTCAAGGTCCACGAAATATTCTAAATTGTCAAATATGGTCCTTGAATGATTCTTTGGTCAAATGGCAGGAAAGGTCCTTCAAGTTTGAAAATTGTCATGAATAGTCCTTGGATATTTAAAAAGTGAAAATTATCAAATATTATCCTTGTACTATTAAAGTTTGTCAAGTTTGATCCTTTTGATAAGCTTGGAAAAATTTCAGTTTTGGTCCTTCAAATTTTCAGAAATTGCAAAATTGGTCCTTGTGCTTAACTAATACCAATTGGACCCTTTGTGTATTTTGATCCCCAGCCAACCCAATAGAACCCCTGCTAAAATACCTGTGACCCCCCCCAATTGTGAACCCCCTTCATATTAATACTCGGTCAAATAAGTCAAATACCATCACTGTTCATCCCCTACCTCCTTGTCCCGCCAAATCCAGAAACCAGAGTGGTTTCTCACCACTTTCTCCTACTCCCTTCCACCTGTCTTCCAAGTTGTATACCAACCCCCTCCACCTTCACAAACACCCAAACTTCATTAATTGACTCAAACCTGCTAATGACTTTTTTGGCGCCAAATCTCCACATGGACGAATATGATGAATTTTGAGGATCCAATGGCTGAAATCAAGTGGGAAACAATCAGAGGTCGACAAGAAGTCTCAAAAGTCTATAAAGAAGAGATGAGAAGCAATGTGGGAGGATATCTAGCTTAATTTAGTTTTATGTATGTCGTTTTAATTATTTTCAAAATTCCAGTGTAAATTCAATCTTTCAAGTACTGTTTTAATCAACCTTAGTGTATAATAAAGCTTTTGTGATAATCAATTTCAAGGTTTAGTTTTATTTTCAAGTTTATGCAATTTCAAGTTAAAATTATCAATATGTTCTAATGTTGTTGTTAGTTGTTGTATTGGACTGATAGGCCACATAAGCTCCTAGAAAGCTTATTAAAGCTTTTAGAAACTTTAAAAATCAGTTTAGAATCAAAAAGCAAAAATCACCAAAAATACAAATAAAATAGTTGAAAAATAAAAAAATCCATGGAAATGAAGGTCACAGCTGGAGCAGGGTAAATTGTGGATGGCCTTGGTTTAGTGCTTATTGGGAAGCTTTAGGTTGTGTTTGTGTGCCTCAGTTCTCATTTTTCACTTGGATTCATCTTGTAAGCCTTTTTGCTTAATTTTAGCTTTTCACTGTTAAAGCTACTTATTAGCTTAAATTATTATGCTTCTATGTTTATGAGTTGTATTTAAGTAGAATTAAACAATAAAAAAGTTTGCTTGTTCTTTTTAATTGATAGTTGCTAAAAACTTTATTTTAACAGTCATATTAGCATAATTGTTAATCCTAAGTTTTGTGTTGTTATTTTTGTTGTTTAATGCTCATTTAGTCCCATTATATGATATTATAAAATCTGAAATCAATAGCTTGGTCTTAATTTATGTTTTGCTTTGAAAAATCACCAAATCAGTTTAGTTAAGGGTTGTTTGGTTTAACTTGTTTAACTGTGTTGAAGGTTGTTTAAGTCTTTGTCATTGGTTTCTATCTGTCAAACTTGGTCTTAATAACCCACTGCAGCAAAGAAAACCAGTCCTTATTTATTAAAAAGTCAAAATCATCTTAATCTCACCCTTATTATTTCACTGTTAGGATTTTTAAGTACAAATCTCAGCTAAGTAGCTTAAAACTTGTTAACATAGCTTAATATAATCTTATCTTAGCTTAATATATCATAATTAGTTAGTAGGATTAATCCAAAACTCATAAAAGTCAACATAGTTCATTTTCTTAAAAGTCAAAATGATGCTCGTGCGATTAAACCTATCACTTTCACAAGCTCACACAGAGCTCATCAGTTAGCTTTGGCTTGTGATTCTTGGCTTTTTGTGAAGCTAACCTAGCCATCTTTGAGTACCAAGCTTAATTTTCCACTTTGTAGCTTATTTGATTAGGCTGCACATAGCTTTTTGTTTGTAAAAAACACTCAGCATATACTGAGTCTTTACTCAGTGTTTTTTTTTTTCAGTTTCTTCTCAAGCTTGTCACAAGCTTATTAATGGAAGCCAAACCTTGAAAATTAGCTTTTTGGAAATCTTAACTGGTCAACTTGTTAGTTCCAAAGCTCTTTTTCATTTTCTAGCTTATTTCAGTGCTTAAAAATCATCTTAAAAGTAGCTAGAAACCCAATAAGTGTCATGTGCAACCAGTTTACATTGTGCTTATTTTAGCTTATTTTGTGCTTATTTCTAAGTTATTTTGCTTTTTCAGTTTTCATTTTAGCTTATTAACAGTTACTTAGCTTATTTCAGTTTATCTTTTGCTTATTCACTAGCTTATAAGCCATTTTAACTTAATCTTGTGTTTATTTCAATTTTAGTTCACTGTTAAGTATCATAAGCTCAAACTGAGCTTATTGGTTGTTTTTGTAAAAAGTTCCAGTTTTAAATATTGCTTATTTCATTGTGCTTATTTAGTTTGTAAAAGAAAAATCCAAAAAAAAAAATAGTTTGCAAAAAGACAGTGCTGGGATTCGAACCCTGGCCACCCAGCTCACCACACACACACCATACCAACTGCCCTTGGGTCTTTTTCTGGTTGTATCTTGCAATACTTAATATATAACCCTTGTTTTCATTTTTAGCTTATACGAGCATTTTAGCTTATTTTCAGCTTATTCAATCTAGCTTTTTCAACTTTTGTATTTTTCCTAGATTTGTATTAGTATAAAGTATTTTACAAAAAAGTTTCAGATTTTTCTTAATAGTTTTAGTATTTTTAATCATTTATTTAGTTTAAAATAATATTTAATTCATAATAAAAAATATAAAAGTAAAAAAAAATATAAATCTTTTTTCTAAAATTTTCTTTTGTCATATATTAAGTAAGAAAATTGTTTTTACACTTGTAGGACTTTTATTTCATAAATTTTACGTTTTTGCTTGCGCACTCGCGTAATTTTTATACATAACGCACGTTTTCATTTTAAGTCACGTTTTTAGATAATTTAGGTTTACGTTTTAGTTAAAATAGTTTATTTAAGTTATTTTGTTTTATAAATCATAGAAAAACATCATTGTAAAAATAGTGATAGCATTTATTTAATATATTTTAGCTTTTTAATTTTCTTTAATTTGCATTTAAGCCCCTGTAATTTACAAAACTTTTTCTTTAGGTATAAATATTCCAAAATCCTTACTGATCACTATCCTTAGTGATTATTCGACATCTGAACGTGTTAAACACCATTCATCCTCCGTGGGACTTAACGACCCAGGAATCCACTATATTCCTCTGATCTTAATTGTATTGCTTTCTGAGCTGTTTTAAGATTATTACGGTTGGCCATTCACAAGTGGTTAGCTTGTGTGATTAAACTTGACGGTTTGGGAGTCAATCAGTACACTTGACCAATGGGCTAATACCATGTACGCCCCTAGCATCAAGAGTTTGTTGAAAATAAGGAGAATGATCGGTTACCTCTCGAACAATTTGTGTGAATAGTTTTCGGCTCATTCGAAACCGCCGACAGAATGTTCTTGTAAAGCCCCTTTTATCATGTATACCTTATCACTTTACCAAGCAAACCCAACACAAACACGTAACAGTTATGCATAGAATACTAAACACTAACACATAAGCGTATAAGAAAGATTAAGTAAAGAAGGTGGTGACTTGAATATGAATTCGTATGTATGTTTAGAGAGATAAAGGAAAGAAGATGAAAACAATATTCATATGAAACACACACACACACACACTCAAGCACACCCCTCAAATGAGACTTTGAGGGGTTTATATTGTACAAGACAAAGGATGCCCTAAGGCTTGGCCATGGGCCGTATATGGGCTTGGACATGGATTGGGTTACATGAACTTATACAATGCTAGCTTAACTAAACTAATAACCAATTAGCTTAGCCCAATCCACGAGCCCGTTGACTATTCTATCACGATATCTAACACGCGTTACAAAGTTCCTAAATCTGAATGACCATCACTTCTAATAAAAACTATTAAGGCTAACAATCTCCCCCTAAGGGGTGGTCATTCAAAAGATGCTCCACTTGATAAGATCTTTACTTTCCTTGAGCTTGAACTTTGCGTGTAGATATAGAATAGACTTGATTCTTTGTTTCTTTATGCTTTGTGATTAGTTCATGTGGCTGTCTGCCATTGTCAACTTCGTTGGTTAGGTGTCTCCACGCCTTTCTCCACCATGCTCACTGGTATGTGCTAAAACACATACCTTTTCTTTATCAAAACTGACCCAAAATAACCAAGAAAGAGCCGTTTATTGCTAATATTTGTGGTTTTCTTGAGTTTGTGTATGTGCAGGTATGGATATGTAAAAACACGCGAAAAGAAAGCTAAAATCAAAGAAAACCGAGCACGAGAGAAAGAAGAGTGCAAAAGCTGAGGATTGAGAAAGGAATTTGCAAGATTGGACAATCAATTCTCAAAAGGACAGATTTAGTCCTTGAAGATTCCGAATTGTCATGATTAGTCCCTTGAAGATACTTTCACACTTACATGTTTGGCCCTTGGAGTTTCAGTTTTTACATGTTTATTCCCTATGGTTGCTTATTAATCCTAGTCCAAGTTATATCCATTATCCACCATGTATCCCAAGGCCCAATCCAAAACCAAATAATCCGTCCAATCCAGCAACCCAATAATACTTTCCCAATACCCGGCAACCCTTTAACTATCCAAGACCCGAAATAAACATTTTACCCGAAAATACACCCAAGTCAAAACCCACCCACAACCCAAGTCAACATAATTGAAATATAATTAAAAATAACCAAACGCGCCCTTACAACAGTGCTTCTCCTTCCTCCTCCCAAACACACCCCGACACCACCAATCCCACACCCAAACAATCCACCTCGTACTAAGCATCTTATCCTACCCTTTCCCCTCGACTGTCATATTGAATGCCCACGTGGCCAAACCAAGCTATCTCATTGGACTAGACACATCACAAGAGCAAATGGACGCATTTGATTGGCTTAAGTGATCATGGATTGATATGTGGCTGCTATTTGCCTTCTAGGCTCTTCTGAAAAGGATCCCATGGCCTCTCCTCTCATCAGCTATTTAAACCCTTCTTGGCTCACAATGTATTTCGTCCAATTCCTTAGGCATTAGAGGAATTTTGGCCACTTTATTTACCTGTCATTTACATGTTTTAATTTAGTGTAAACCTTTAAATTCAAGTTTGTAATCGTTTTTCATTAATGCAAGTTTCCTTCTTGAATTTGATTAATTGTCATTTAATTCAAACTACTGTTAATCAAGTGCTTGTTTCTGCTTCATCTAACTCACAAAAGCTCCTATAAGCTTTTGTGAGTTCTTGGTTTCTTAAAAGTTTCTCTAAAACTCAGTTTTGCAAAAAGTCAAGAAAAGTCAAATTTTGTCAAAGGTTAAAAGTCAAACATTTTATGGTAAATTTCTGGTTTAGATCTGTGTTTTGGTTAATTTTTATGCTTATGAGATCAGTTAAACTCAATCTCAGTAAGGATTTGAGTTTTTATGCATTTTCATGAATTTAAAGGACTGTTTGGATTGCTTGTTTTAACTGCTTTAGATGTCAAAATAATAGACTAGCTCAGCTTATTTAGGTTTGCCATAGTTGCTTATGCTCATATCTGTCATTGATTTGTACTTGTATGCATCATTAGTCAACATTTCACCTCAACTGTTCTTGATCTCACCACTGTTGAAATCAGCTTCTGAATTCAGTTCATATAGATGTTAGAGTTGTTTAACTAGCTTGCTAAAGTTTCCTTTCATCATCATTCATCCATCTCAGTATTAAATTTGCATTTGAATTTCATTTTGGTCAACCTAGTCATTGTTCTTAAAAAGTCAAAACTGTCCTAAACATCATGTTTCCTCAGAACTTGCAGCCTCTGTGTACTGCTCATTTTACATAGTCAAGGTCTCAGATTTGGTACAATTGCAGTAGGCTAGGTGTTCTTTAAGACCACATTCATGGTTTTTGTTTTAGCTTATTGAATAAGTTGTTACATTAGCTTAAAGTAGGGTCACTGTCTTACTGTTTCTGCAATTCAGCATACTTTAATGTTTTAGCAGCTTTTGTTTGATCTATTTCTTCTTCATTAATAGTCCTAATAAGCTGTAAATTTGGATAGAGTATCTCTGCCAGGTGGTTTACAGATCTCAACTTGTGGTTTTCCCTCTAGCTTATTGGATAAGTTGTTACATCAGCTAAAATAGTAGGGGGTAGTTGCTTATTTTGCATAATATCAGTTTGCTTAAATCTTGGTAGATGCTTATTTAGGTGATAGGAGTAGTTGAATATGGTTGCTCTAGAGTAGTTATAGGATAATTTAAGCCCTGTATCAGTTTGGTGTTCCTTAGTGCTTATTTGCTTAATTTCATGTGCTTATTTCTTGGCAGTTACACTACAGCTTCAGATTCTCCCACATAGGCCCTAGTTTTTATATTTTTTCTCAGCTCTAGATTAATATTTTAGGATTTCCCTGAATTTTTCATAATTTTTAGTCACCATTTACTATTTTTCTAGATTAAAATCAGTTTTTATTCATTTTTAATTACCTTTAATTGCAATTAATTGAGAAAAAGTCCAAAAAAATAATTTTTCAATTTTAACAGTTTAAGATAAATATAAAAAGCATAAAAAATATTTTTCCTTATTTTTCTCTTTTTATTTAGTATTTTTCATAATTTTAATTAGATTTAAATAGTATTAAATTCATAGAAAATAGAAAATTAATCAGAAAAATATAAAAATAGTTTTGAAAAGTCTTTTATGATATTTTAGATTTTTAGAAAGTAATTCCATATTTTTCCCTCTCTCTTTCATAATTTTTAGATAATTAGTTTTATTTTTAAAGTTAATAATTAGTTTTTTAATTAGAATAAAATCAAGAAAATTTCAAAAAAATATTTTTAATTCATAATTAGTTTTCTAATATCATTTTTAGCATAAAAGTAATTTTAGGTTATTTTTAGGAGTTAGATTAGTCGTTATTGCTTTTTATTCGCGTTTCGTTTAATTCCCGTTTTTGCGTTTTAGCGTAGAATTATGTAGTTTGCCTTAGTTCTTAGGATTTCCCGTAGATTATATGTTCCATTTTCTTTCCTTATCCCGTAGTTTAGATAATATCATCTTATGCCCCTTATATTATTCGAATCCCGATTATTGAGACGTGAGTTGGAAATTCCATTCAACCCTCGTTCGGAACGATCTCGGTGCTCAAACCTAATACGTTTGAGTTACCCATATACTACACTTCTATTATTGATCAGTGTCTGAGCCGTTTTAAGTTTCTTATGGTTAGCCATTCACAAGTGGCTAGCTTGTGTGAGTTAAACTTGACGTGTCTCTTTCGCTGCATATCACTCACACTTCTATTTGACTTTGAGTTTCCAATGATGAAGTTCTCGAGTCTTTACGCTTTGTAGATTCTTTGACATTGACGAAGAATCATCTTTAACTTTGAGTAGCCTATGATTTTGATGAGAACTTTCATGTGTTGTTGGTATGAGCATGTGGAGAGTCTCGCACGATCAATCCGCTCCGAGCTTCCATAAGAAGAAAACATAAAACAAAGTTAGTAATAAGCGGATTCCAGACTTACAAGTTTGAATTTCGAGGTGTTAACAAGATAGTGTGAAAACACGCTCTAATTCTCACAGAGGCCATTCTGAACCTGAGTCCCATAAGTGAGATAACGCGATGTACCAAGTACATCTACAGTTCAGATGAGTCGAGGTACACAAGTATCACCTCACGATCGTAGACCGTTTGAGACACACTAAGCGTAATCCACGGGAGTTACCGGTGACACGATGTCGGGATGCTTGATGTTAACCATGGCGGGAGTTTCCATTCAATCATCAAGATCACGGATGTGAAACTTCTCATAAATGTTCGGAAGATTGCTAAGACTGCGTGGGACTCAAAAATATATCACTTATGTCCTTATTGATTAACAACAAGCGATGTCATGTCATGTGTTCCTATGAGATCTTTTGATGAATCTCGTGGCTCTAGACTCAATAGTGCATTTTGGTTTTCCGACGGAGACTAGGGAGAGGTCTCCTTCTTCAATACCAACCAACTCTAAGAGAAGGTCAATAGATTATGTAGGGTTCCAGTGAGAATGAAACAAATCATTTTAAGAGGAATTGAGTGGTGATGAGTGTGTAAATACTCATCATTTTAATCAATCTGAATCTAAAAACGCCTAAAAATGCTCGAAATGCATCAAAATATCGAAAATATTCCAAAATTGCATTTTATATGTTTCGGATGCAAAATGTTCAAAATCGATGAAAACGAGCAAAGTTTGCATAATTGGCGCTTCGGTCCCGACTTTCGAAAATGGCAAAATCAGTCCCTAGGCATTTATTTTAAAAGAAAAGTCACCAAAGGTCCTTTTGGAATCATAAATTATCATATTTAGTCCTTTGGTGAAAAATCTAAAAGTTTTGAGAAATTACAGTTTTGGTCCCTGAATTTTTAAAATGGTCAAAATTAATCCTTGGAATTTCAAAATTGGCAATTGTGATCCTTGGATTATTTGAGATGGCAAGATAAACCCTTGGATCATAAATTCATAATTTACATGTTTGGTCCCTAGAATTTCAGAAGTTACACTTATGGTCCTTGTATTATTACTTCTACAAACCAAACGGACCTAGTATTAACCCAAGCCCAATATAAAACAAACCAGGCCCAATCCTTTACCCGGTCCAAATAACCAACCCGACCAACCCAATTCCCACGTTTCAAAATAAAACAACCCGCCCCCTATAAACCTGTCTTCCCCGACATTTGTGTCTGCAACCTCCCTCCTCCAGCCACCAACAACCACCCCTACTTCACACCTTGTCTCCCCCCCTCCTCACCTACCCTTCAAATGCATTAAATGCATCCTTGTTCCTGTCCCTGATATCAAAACCCAGTTTTGGCGCCAAAATCCACTCTATGGCCAAGATCATTTTAAAGCATCCAATGGTTAAGATTAGTGCGGGGAAATCTTCAGAGATGAGAGAGAAACTGTTTGGGTGTATAAAAGGCCAAGAGGAAGCAACAAGGAAGAGTAGTTAGTTTTATTTTCAACAATGTATGTCGTTTCTTAAATTATTATGTCTTAATTAGTTTTTAAATGTATTTTCCAGTCAATTTGTATCAAACAAAGTTATCCAAGTGTATTGCAACTCATTTTAAATCTCAATTCAAGTTTTAGTTACAGTTTCATGTTTCTGTGGCCCTATTGGAATTTTCAATATCCAAGTCTCATGTATAAGCTTCAATAAGCTTATTTATAAGCTCAAACAAGCTCAAACTAGCTTATCATAGCTTTTTGTGAGTTCACTTTTAAGTTTTAAGCAATTTAGAAATCTGGTCAATGAAAGTCAAATTTGGAGCAAAACTGATGCAGAAATGGAAAGGGTTGGTTCATAGCTGGAAATGGGTTGATTTGGAAGTATTTGGGTTGGTTAGATTAGGTTAGTGATCATTTGTGTGCAGTGGCAAGCCATAGTGGCTGGGGACTTTAGTAAGTGATTTTTAAAAGTTCTTGCATATACTGTGTTCGTGGTTCTAATCTGTTAAAACTTGCTTAATTAGTGTTCATTAAGTAATCTTAACTCAACTTGATCATTGTTCCTGGTTGTTTCATTATTTAGTTTAGTTTTTGTTTGCAAACTAGTTAATAAAGGTGTGTTTGGCTCTGCTGATTTATCTGTCTTTTAGGCCCATTCAGTGGTTAGGCCTTGTAGTCTCATGTTTGTTTAGTTCATGTAAGTTCTTATCTGTCTAAGTTTTTGCCTGCAAAACACCTAAAGTCAACATCCATTAAAATCTGTCTTACTGCTTACTGTTGTGGATTTTAGAATAGCAAACTCTTGATTTGTGTTTAAAAGTCTTAAACATTGCTTGCTTTGTGCTTGTTCCTTCATATTACATCAACATCAATCATAAAATTGGAATCAAAGTTCACTTTAGTCAATTTTCTCATCTGTTTCAAAAAGTCAAAATGGGGTCAAAAACAGATTTATGCAGAACTTGCAGCATCTGCACAGGGTTCATTAAAGCTTTTTAGGGTTTGATTTTTGGTCTATAAGCAGTCTACTAGGTGGTCTTTAAGACCTCATATCTGTTTCTAGCTTAAGCTCTCTGGATAAGCTAGTGCATTAGCTCAAAGTTGGTACCTGTTTCCTGTTTTGCTATCAAAATCAGTGAGCTCATGATCTTGTGAAACTGCTTATCAGAGGATAGGAGTAGTTGGTTTTAGCTTATATTAGCTTATTTGAGTATAATCTAGGTTCTGTAGAAGTTTGGTTGCTTATTGTGCTTGTTTGCTTATTTCTAAGTGCTTATCTCAAATCAAGTTACATTGCAGCCCTGAATTTTTACACATAAGCACCACATTTCTTATTTTTCATAGAACCAGAATAGCATTTT
This sequence comes from Chrysanthemum lavandulifolium, assembly GCA_022545495.1. Classification (NCBI taxonomy): domain Eukaryota; kingdom Viridiplantae; phylum Streptophyta; class Magnoliopsida; order Asterales; family Asteraceae; genus Chrysanthemum; species Chrysanthemum lavandulifolium. The sequence goes on from CM040244.1 coordinate 208,106,216, forward strand.
AGCATTTTCCTGAATTTTCATTAATTTTGTTCTTGTTTGCTAATTTTCTTGATTTAAAATAGTTTTTAATCACTTTAAATTAGCTTTAATTGCAATTAATTAAGAAAAGTTCAAAAAATAATTTTTCAATTTTCTCAGTTTAAGAAAAATATAAAAGCATAAAAAGATTTTCCTTATTTTTCCCTTTTTATTTGGTATTTTCACCATTTAAATTAGATTAAAATAGTTTTAAATTAGTAGAAAATAGAAAAATAATCAGAAAAATATAAAAATAGTTTTGAAAATTCTATTTTGATATTTTAGATTTTTCCAAGTCTTAATTTTATTTATCTAGCTTAATTTCCTATTTTCTTGTATTTTAGGTTAATATTTAATAGTTAAAAATAGTTTTTAATTAATAATAATTAGATAATTAGTTATAAAAATAATTTTCTTTTTCTATAAATTTTCTTTTATCATTAGGATTGTAAAAATGTATTTTTCATATTTTTAGGATTTATATTGTGTAAGTTTCACTTTTTCTAGTGTACGCTACGTAGTTTTTATTTCAGTTTTGTAAAAACATAAAACAAAAACATCATTTTAATTATAGTGATAGCGTTTATTTAATATTTTTAATCTTTTTAATTTCCTTTAATTTGCATTTAAGCCGTTGTAATTTGTTGGCTTTTTCTGTAGTTATAATCATTATCAAATCCCTTTCTCTGTTCAAATTTCTCGATCACTTTACGTTTGATAATCCATTGCATAGCTCATTTGGGACATAACGACCGGGAAACACTATACTCCCGGATCTTCATTGCATTCGTGCTTGAGCGGTTTAAGGCGATTACGGTGCGCCATTCATGAGTGGCGAGCTTGAGTGATTTAGCTTGACTGTTTTAGGCGCGCATCAAGTGGCAAGGAGGTTTAGTGCGGTCGTCACTTTGGGTCCATGACGTCTTTGTCTTCAATACCGGTGTCATCTAGTGACAACCAAGTAGCATATGTATTGAACCCGGTTTACGCCTAAGGTTGAATATGGAGGGCTATTTCTTTTCACCCTTTCTTTTACTTTTCTTTTTAATTCTTCAACCCCTTCTTTCTCCTTTCTCACATTACTCCTTTTTTCAATCATTCCTAAGGACTTCTAATACTAACTATTTGTGATGTCCTTGGGTAGATCCCTCCGGCTCTGGCGGATCATAGGACGAATATTCCTATCCTTAGTCACCTTATAACTCCATGACCGTCCTATTGTTGCCATAAAACCATTTTTCTTGAAAATCTCTCAAAGTGTTTTTGATAGGAAACATGTTTGGAACACTTAGAGAGTTTTATATTTTCATAAACACTCCCCCTTCACATGTGCTTATGAGTTTTGACAGAAATCTGCACATAGAGGGTAGAGTTCGCACTTTTTGAATTGATCGACTTTAAATGAACTAGACCGATTCGAGACACGTTTACATCACTAGAGAACTAGCTTGAAATTATTACCCGTCCTGGTCAAGTCCATAGAAAGTTTCTCGAGATGGTACATTATTGCTCGTCAATTCATTGGTTTCAACTGAGTCGAGCTCTTTTGAGAATCAAACAACGATCATTAAAATTTTTGATCACATTTTAATCACGTCTCCTCCCCCTCAAAAATAGCATAATCGTGATATTTTTGATATCCACGATTAAAAACATTTTAGAATCTTTTAGGAGACAAACGATATGATTTAAGCATGAATTTGGAACATTTTATTGTATACTCCCCATAATAAAGCATAATCAATTAAAGGGTTTTAGAGGAGTTATCTTGAGCACAAAATATTTTGAAAGATTTTGAAAATCTTTTGAACAATCTTGAAAAGGTGCTCAAGATGATGATGATTTCTCACCGCTTTTAAATGTAGTGCATCAAGCGTACACTTGATTTGTCTTTAAAAGCACGAGTTTTGATTTGAACTATAATCAAAAGTCATCATTTCGGTCCGGGTTTCGTCCTGATGTATACGAAAGCCATTTTTATGAAGAAATTTTGAGAAACGACACGTTTTAGAAAACATTTAAAGAACTCTCGCTCAAGCATCTGTACATGCCCGTATCATTGTTGAATGATATTTCTAGAAACGTACAGAATATCGATTATACGAGAGACATGTCGTGAGAAGAATATTTTTGGATTTTGGAAATTTTTCTAATGTTTTTGTATTTTGTGAAAATTTTCTATTTTTGTATTTTGTTTTTGATGGTTTTTCAAATTTTGTATTTTGTTTTTCAAAAATATTTACATAGAAGATTTGAAGAAAGAGAAATTAAGTTGGGACAAGTAAAAGTGGAGATAAGAGAGGAACTAGAAAAGGATTTCCACATGCGAAATAGGCATAAAGTTCTTCTTTACCACACGGGGTATATGAACCTTCAACACTTTTACAAGTACATGCATCCACAGAAGAAGAATTTTCACAAATAATAGTGTTAGAAGTACATGATTCCTCACGGTGAGGGTGATCACTATCAACGGTTGTAGTGGATCTGACTTCCGTATCCGAATGATTGTCACTATTATCTGTGTTGGTGCAAGTATCAAAAATCTTTCCTGTGGGAATCCATCTAAGACCTATTTTGTTGAAAACTTTGCCCGTGGGAATCCACCTAAGGTAAGATCTAGGAGTTGTTTTCTTATCAGATACAACGGAAGACTCATTTTTAGAAAAACTACGTCCTGAAGAGATCGTCCTATTAGGTGTGTGTTTGTTTGTCTTTTTATCAACGGGCTTGTTTCCATTTGGTTTTTAGTGGATTGTGCCTTGGCAAGAGAATTATCTTTCTTGAGATATTGTGAGACACATGCATCATGATTAGCTGAAAAGACACATTTTTTACATGTAGTACAGACAAATTCAATATTCTTGTTTAAAACAATGCACTTTAACTTTGTCACTCAGGTCTTTTGAAATTGATTCTTGTTCGAAAAAGACTTAGAATTCATAGTGTTGTTTTCTAGGGCATAGCATTTTCTTTTGCTAACTACTCTTAGATGCAAGCCAATCCCTAGTCTTTTGTAGAGTGTTCCTAGGTAATGGTTTACTACTACTAGCGAGTGCCTTGAAATCTTGTAGAATTCATCACCCGAGATGTTGCACCTAAAATTCCGTCTTTTCGAGTCTCGTGCCTTTTTCCTAGCTTCTTCTAGATAGTGATTGTTGACCATGTCGTTAGAACCGATGATTCTTTAAGCGGATTTTGGTCACATTCCGTGTACTATTCCTAGAAATGCCAAGTGAAATAACTTTTGGTGTTTCAAAGAATCGCTTTTTCTTTGTCAAAACCTTTGATAATTCTCTTTTTAATAGGCAAAGTCTGGAGTGACTATTTTGACAAATCATTTTTCTTATTGATTTTGGAGGAAACGAGAAATAGACATTTTAGTTTGAAAACCGGTTTGGGAACATTTGTTTTCTCCTCGGTGAATGGTTTTGCAAACTTAGTATCCACACCTTTCCTTTTAGACATCCAAGTCGAGCTCTCAAAAGATCATTTTGCTCTTGCATGTCCTTGTAGGCACGCTCATACGACGCTTTGTCATACTTGCATTCCTCGGTTTTCGATCAAGCTTTTAAAATAGGACACGTTTTCTTTTCAAGTTTTTCAAGAGCATTTTCATATTTTGAAACAATTTTGGAGGTCTCGGTGGAGTCTTTCATGATCTTCAACGAAATATGTTTGTAAAATAATGGACATGATATCGGTAGTCATCACATCTTGAAGAGAGAATCATTCAAATTTTCCAAAACTTTGATGTGTTCAACACTTTCATTAGCTTGCTTTACGGGATTTATGGTCCTTGACAAAGTCATTGTTTCTTTCAAAATGCTTGTTCAAAATGAATTACCCTTGAGTTGATGGCATTCACCGAGGGCAATTCTGCTTCAAAAACTTTCTCTGTTCGATATCAAAACTAGAAAACCAGTTGTTAGGTGTAATAGTGGTTTTAGTTTTAACAGTCTCTTGAAGTCCCGCAATTCTAGTTTTCACATTTTCTAAAATACTTCTAGCATCACTTGTGTTAAAAAGATTGTTTGAAGACATTTTTTCAATTTTCGAAAGAGATTTTGAGACAACTACTGGTTTTGAAACTGATTTTGAAACTGGTGTTGACACTTTGTTTGAAACACTTGGTGTGATGGAAAACTTTGACTTTTCTTTTTGAGACACAAAAGTAATTCCATTAATTTTGTTCCATTTGTTATAATCAATTGGTTTTAGATCTGGATTCTTTTGTTTCATTTTTGATCTACTCTCATCAGATAGTTCTAACGTTTCAAGAGAGTCACGAACAGTTATAGGTTCATGCAAAGCTGTTCCATTATTCAACACATTCTGTTCTTTCTGAGCTTTCTTGAGGAAACGAGGAGGTGAGTTACCAAGAGCCATTTTTTGTGTTGTATGAAAATACGGATTTGTTTGATTAATCAGCATATTAGTTGATTTGGTGAATGACCCGTTGTAACAAGCAAGTTTTCCAACTTTTTGATCATCTCATTTTTATCAAGAATTTCATCAAGAAGAGAATCTTCTCGTTTTGAAAATCGACAATTAACCGCTTCTTCTTTTTCAAGATCATAATAAGTTGCTTGTTGTTTAGAAAGTTGGTTTTTAGATCGAAATTTCCTTGTTTAAAGATTTTATTTTCAAGTTCAAATTAACATCTAGTGTGGTATACTTGATTTGCAATTCTTTTCTCTTAAAACGAATCTCGATAACCAATTTCTAATTCGACTCTTTGTTTTGTGAAATTCAAAAGCTTTGCGTTCTCCTTGTAACTCTCAAGCTCGGTGGTCAATTTCACATTCGCGGCCTTAACGTCGCGATTGACCGTTCTAACTTTCTCAATCTCAATACCACAATTATTAATTAATGTTTCAAAATAGCACGTGTTTCCTCATCGGTCTCGAGATTTTGTGCCACACACCTCCACTATGATCCACATCCGAGTTTCGAGTTAGTATTGCTACAACTCGGATTGTCGGTATGTATCATAAGTAGGTGTTGATGTCACGAATCGCCGCTCATCATGAGTAAACCGATTAGCAACATTACTATAATTTGGTACCTCATTGAGTGAATCATGTCATAGACGGAGGTGTATCAAAAGTACCGCTTGATGTTGAGTCCTGCTGATTGATTGTATGACTGGAGTTTGCAGTGTTGATTGCTTTATGTGCCCGTCTTGGATTCATGAATTCGTATTCTGCATCAGTCAATTCAATTCCCGATTCTTCTTTTTGTGCTAACATCAACATGATCCTTTCAAGCTTCGTCAGTAGTTTGACACTGCATTCTGGATCAAAATACCCTGAATCTTTGTTGTGATTGTTAGAGGTAGCTTCTTTGAACCAAGTCATATAATGATTATTCCCATTTTGATATCCCATATTCGATTCACAATCGACCCCTTGATGTCCATCAAACCGTCACGCATATTGCATCGATTCCCCATTTGTATACCGTAGCAAATCCATTCGATTCCCAATAACATCAACCATTTGTCCTTCTTGACCCATATGCATACTTGGTTGAGCAAGCTGCGGATTATACGATGAAATCCATTGGTTGTTGTTATTTGGTGTAGTTGGACTAATGTTTAGGTCATTGAAGAATGAATCAAAGAAAGCGCTTTGAGACGATCGCGAGTTGCCATTGATGAAGGTATGTATGATAAAGTTGATGTAGGATCGATTCAACGATAAAGGAGTTGTGTTTGAAGAAGATTAAGCTCGGTTGAGGTGTTTCTGAAAGTCGTACTCGTAACCTTGGTTCTTAGGCGTAAAAAAAAATTTTCTCCCAAATTTGAAATTCACTATAAAAATCAATTCTAAGGTCGTATGAAAAATTTGAGTTATGACAATTTTGACGCCAAATTTGACCCGAAAAATTTGAATTTAGGCCCAAAATTTGAATTTTGACCAAAATTTTCACAGTTAAACCAAAATTTGAATCTCGTAAAATTGAACGTTTAGTCTCCTCTAAAATTAAATTTTACTCAAATTTTCCCGCCAATTTTTTTTTTTTTTTTTTTTTTTTTTTTTTTTTTTAAACCTTTATGCGAAGGAAGAGCTTAGGCGTGACAATGGTTACGAGTAGGATATGATTACGAGTAGGATGGCTTAAGCTTAGGATTCCTTAGGCGTAGGAAATGCTTATGCGTAAGTTTAAAGTTAGGCGTGAAAAACTTATGCGTAAGACAAGCTTAGCGTGAAAATACTTAAGCGTAAAGAGTTCTACGCGTAAGTCTAAGCTTATGCGTAAGATTAGGGTTTTGCCCAAAATCCTTTACACTATCACGATGTAAAAGATATCCAAAAGTCGAAGTGTTCCACAAACTTATTCAAGTGAGGAAGCACCGAGTAATCGTTATAGCTCAAGAATCGCACCAAAAGCTTATGCGTAGAAACTTATGCGTGGTTTGACTTTCTTACGCGTAGAACTAGGGTTTTGACCTACGCGTAAAAATTTCCAATGATTCAAACAATTTCTCTTGCACAAACAAATTTTAAAACACTCGAATAACACAAAAATGTTGACCTTTTTCACCCAAAGTGCTTGGATAGCTTACGGTAGAAATGACCAATGAACCGTAAACGAGTTCAAAATGATTTAAAACACGTAAAGCTTGAACTTTTGCAAAAACTGAAACTTTAGCACCAAATAAACCTTAAACCACAAGAATCTTGAATTTTTAAGTGCAAAAATTAAAGCTTTAAGCGTGACCACTTTGATAACGAAGCTACGCGTAACACTACAAAAAAAACTTCAACCAAAACACTCCTAAACCATTGTTAGGCGATTGATACCAAGTGTAAAGCCCCTTTTATCACGTATACCTTATCACTTTACCAAGCAAACCCAACACAAACACGTAACAGTTATGCGTAGGATACTAAACACTAACACATAAGCGTATAAGAAAGATTAAGTAAAGAAGGTGGTGACTTGAATATGAATTCGTATGTATGTTTAGAGAGATAAAGGAAAGAAGATGAAAACAATATTCATATGAAACACACACACACACACACTCAAGCACACCCCTCAAATGAGACTTTGAGGGGTTTATATAGTACAAGACAAAGGATGCCCTAAGGCTAGGCCATGGGCCGTATATGGGCTTGGACATGGATTGGGTTACATGAACTTATACAATGCTAGCTTAACTAAACTAATAACCAATTAGCTTAGCCCAATCCACGAGCCCGTTGACTATTCTATCACGATATCTAACACGCGTTACAAAGTTCCTAAATGTGAATGACCATCACTTCTAATAAAAACTATTAAGGCTAACAGTTCTTTCGTCGAATTGCGGGTTTTTAGAGAAGTATGCCGCCACTAACGATTATGAGCACCCTCATGATCCCTACGTATGTACCTTCGTGGAACTTTAGGCTGTGATGCTTGGTAAGCTTTCCAAGCAAAATCCGCAAACTCCACAAACTCACTAAAAACTTTATCATCGTCGGAAGACGAAGAACCAAATAATAGCTCGTACGACATATTAAAAGGATGTGTTTGAAGGTATTGATAGAAATGTTGTTTGAAATTGTGTGTTTAGAAGTGTGTTTGAGGTTAGTATTTATCTCTGTTGTAAAAATCGGTCCAGGCGGCCGATTAATCCTCGCATAATCGCTGATCGCTCGCTAAGCGCCTTGATTTATCATAATCGGCCCATTTAATCGGTTTGATCAAAGATCGCTTAAAAATGGGTCAACAAACCGATTAATCGGACAAAATCGGTCAAATCGGATTAATCGGACAAAATCGCTAAAAAACCAGTCAATAAAATTGCTTAAAAATCAGAAAAAACCGCTTAAAAATGGGTGAACAAACCGATTAATCAGAGAAAATCGGTGAAAGATCGCTTTAAAATTGTCAACAAACGAATAATATCTATGTTTGACTTTAAAATTTGAAGAATTATGTATTATGTTTATATTTGAACACTTGAAATATTTGAACTTTGATGACCTATGCTTATCTCATACATATAATATAATATAATATCTAATATTATAATTTTGTGTATAAAAATTCCAATCCGATTAATCCCTGATTAATCCCCGCCTAACCGATTAATCGCTAGGCCCTACCCAACCGCCTCACTAGCGCCTAGCGATTTTTACAACCTTGGTATTTATAGGATGTAAAGTGGTAAAGTTTTTTTTAAAAAAAAGTTTTAAAATTTTGAAAATGAGTAAGTTTGAAATCGGTTGAAAATACAACTGATGTTGTGTTTTTTCTTCCCTCGACCGATATAAGACCCACGTTCCACACTCATGTCGACCGAATTTAAAGTCGGTCGTTACCTTCGACCAACCGATTTGTTCCGTCCCAATGTGACGAGCTTTAGAAACTTCACCTTCGGGTTAAAACTTGGATCCTTCTTCCTTGCGAATTTATCGATCTCTACGAATATATATAAAGTTAACAGTTGACGCGACGGTGCCTATAACTACAACCAGCTCTTCTATTCATTAACTTTTGTTAATTTTTACTTTATTAAATAAGCAAAAGTCATTGAATAGAAAAGCTAGTTATAGTTATAGGCACCGTCAGGTCAACCTGCCGCTCAATAATTATAACTATATCATAAAGAAATGTTTCATTTTTCCTAAAAAATACATTATGTAACTTCTTGCTACAGTTATACAATTCAAATTGAAATTTTCAAATAAATTTTTATGCTTTAAATCTAAACACAAATGACACACATTTTAATTAGGCTTAAATTCCAATAATTAATACTGAGATTATCCAATATACCAAAATGCAATTGTGTGCATGTATGCGGACCTAATTATACTTTACCAGATCTAACTACAACAACTGAATAGACCTAAAAGTGCCTACTTATATGTATGTACGCATGTGGCATGCATAGTTGCATACGTAAGTATCCACATTTAATGAGATTAACATGAATTATATATGCTTACAGTCGTAAATGGCTTTATAGAAACGGAGAATTCAAATAACTGTTCAGTTTTTTCGAAGAAGCCGGAGTCTAATTTTTAGCTTTAATGTATGCGGCATAATCGAAATTCTTGTGTCCGTTTATATGATTTTTCTCTAATCAACCTGAATGTTCACCCAACATGCATATGAAACCTGGTTCCAAGTCCTTATATCCTAAGCGATATTGAATATGGTTATTTATCTGTCTATTGAATCAACGTGAATAGTAACTGTTTGTCGTGATTTGAATTATTGCTAATCAGCTAGTAAGCCTCTCTAAACTATTTTGCTATTCTTTGAGTTCAAATGGATACCGAGTAGTTGACGATAAAATCAATGATAGTAGTTAGGACACACAGTATTTGATAAAGTTTTATAATAAGTAGTACGAAAAAAGTAAATATATCTATTAGGGTTGTACTATTGGAACCCCCATGATGTCACATCATAGGGAATATTCACTGTCACGATTTTTTCTGTGCAATTTTTGTCGGTTTACATTCGTATTTACAGCTTTAAAATTTGACTTATTAAACTTTATATTTATTGTTCGCGTTTTCGATTTATAGTTTTTATATAAACAAAATTATAAAAAATAAAAAAAAATGAAAAAAAAAAACAAAAAAAAATAGAAGGGTCAATCTAAAATTATAAGGGGGTTCAAAATAACCCGACCCATCTATTAAGGCTAATAAAATTAGAAAAGAAAGAATACATAACCCCATACTATGCTAGCTTGTCACTGACTAGGACTATTCATATGTGTTACTTCCAGTTAGCTAGCTACTAGCTAGGACAATGCGAGTGACTTGTTAGTCGATTCATGCATGTTTGTTTTGACCAATATTGGTTTCCACTATCCATTCGATTCTCAACTATATATATATTGTTATCCATTTTGTGCAAATCCAAGAATATGATTATAACTAGAACAAGGACACATCAGACTTGTTAACATCGTTTAGAATTTTCATTTGTCTAAATCTTAGAAATTATTAAGGTTTATCAACAATTATTTCAATCGATACACAAGGAGACAACACATGTATAATGTTAAAAATTAGGGTTAGGGTTGTGATGATAATTTTGGATATCTTTTCAAATCGTGTATGTTCACTTTTCGCATAAAGTATTTTGACTTTATTGATGCTTGGATATCACGAAATCTTTATCAGGATAATTTAAAGAGAACACTTACTTTTCTAGGCACAAGAATACCAAGCAGAAACAAAAGAAAATTATATGTGTTTTTTGTATGTTAGAATGAGACAAATGATTATCCAACAGTCATATATATATATCTGTATGTTAGCAAGGGGCGCTGCCCCTTGACCCCTGTGTCTTTGTCGTGGTAATTAATTCAGATTCTTAAAATAAAGTTTACTAATTTGGTAACTATCACACTTGTCTTAAGGGGTGATGTCGATGAGTTGCGGTTTAAAGATGATGAGCTTAGATGGAGTTGAAAGTATTATATGCAACCAACACAAGGACTTTCAGATTTGTCGAAGGATCACACCGGTGCATATTAATAACAAGCAAGTAAAAATGAGAAACGATTTAAGAAATAAAATGAGAGTAACAAGAAAAATGAAAATATAGTGGTATTTTCATTTGTGGGCTAAATGGTAATGACACGAAGTCTAATATTTCGTGATAAATATTAGAGAGTAATAAACGACAAAACACAAACCCTTTGGGTTTGTTAAGGCGGTCGACCAAAACCCCAAGAGGGGTTATACTTGTTCTACAAGTATTTTAGAAACCTCCTTAAGACCCTATAAATACAAGGGATTCATTAACACTCTTTATAACCCTAAAATCCCTTCTCATCTCCCTCTATTTGTTTGACTGGTCGCACGACACACCAAAAGGTTCAAAAACCATTTGGTCGATCTTTCCTAGTCGACACACAAGTCGACTTCACCAAGTCGACTTCCCTAAGTCGACTACTAGTCGATTTGAGCGTTTACCCGGTTTCGTGTTCGCCTAACTTGCATAGGTTCGGATCCCTAGTTCTACCTGTGCAATACCAGTGGATACCTGACGTTGTCCGAGAGGTGATATTCAAGAAAACCTAAGATGAAATCGTGAAGTATCAAGAACAAGAAGAAGGTGAAAGGTTAAGGAGCTTACGTGTAGCAGGAATAACAAGTAAGTGATCATAAACACCCTTTTTATGTGTTAGATTAGGTTATATCTCTGATTAAAAGATATGACTATTAAGGTTTGGTCTACATAGCTTTATGTGTTTATTTTTCGCTGTGCATGTTTTATTGTTGAAATCACTCCTAACCTGTATTTCAAGTGTTAGTCATTAGTATGTAATAGGTTGCTTAATTAGGCTTTTATGTTAGTAATTATGGCAAGGCTCATGTAGAAAGCCCATGAGCCTATGCAAAAGCCCAATAAGAAAGGAAGGGACTAGATGTATTACCCTAGTTCCTTCCCCTATAAATAGTCTTGTAAACCCTCATTTGAGGGTTGGTTGTTCACACTTAATACATTCCTACGCATAACTCTTCTTCATTATCATACGTGTGTGTTTGTGTGTGTTCATCCGATCATCTCATCTATATTTCTTACATATTGATCCTTGTGTTAACTTATGGTGACCTAACAGTGGTATCATATGCCATCTAGTTGGGTGAAATCTTTTGTTTTTGAAGATTTGGTCTTATACGCTTAAAGTTACACGTTCTACACTTTTCATACGCTTAAAAGCTTTGATTTTTACACTTGTAAACTCAAGATTCTTGTGGTTTAAGGTTTATTTAGTGTTAAAGTTTCAGTTTTTTGCAAAAAGTTTCAAACTTTACGTGTTTAGATAACTTTTTAAGCTTGGTTTTTGAAACGTGTACTTGTTTACGCGTAAGGTTGAAAGATACTTTGGATCATCAAGTTTCAAACTTTTGTGTTATTTTGGTGATTTTGAAGCCCTTTCATCATTAAAATCAAGTTTACAAAACATTTTAGTGCATAAAAATCAAGCTTGGTAAATTTGTCCTTTTCTACGCCTAAGAAAACCCTAGTTTTACGCCTAAGCTCTAAGCCTAAGTCCTGTTGATGCAGGTTTTACTGACAAGATTTTAATATTTATAAAGTCTCGTTATACCTATGGTTTACCCTAATGTACTAACGGGCAGTGTACCCGGTCGCGTGTAGTGTAGTAATCGGTAAAGCCGAGGTCGTCCCAAGAGCTATGTGTGTTGGATTATTACTAAGTCTAGGTGTCACAGATTAATAATGGTTTCGATAGGGATTTAATTAATTAAACTACTAAAGAAGAATAAAACAAATAAAAGCAAATAAATGATAAAGAGAAATCAATAGAGGAGAGTGGTGCTAACCTATTTAATCCTCCTAGCTAGTTATGTCTACGCTACTTACTTCCAATTACTTCAGGTGGGGTCAAAGTCGAGAGGACAACATTTGGTCAATTCGCCTAACCTATCGGCAAAGATGCCACCACAGAGAAGCCGGTGTCCCTCATAAGTCCTGTTGTTCGTGGTCCCCAAGGCAAGTCATTAAGTACCGCTACATGCTAGATTCATAATAGTGAGTGCCCGGCCGTTAGGAACTTAGACACTCACCCCTAATTCTTAAGTTCATCCAAACGATAGGTGATCGGTTGGTCAAATCGCACAAGTAGAAAGGGTCGTCGGTTGGTTATATCTTACCCTTCCGTCTCGATCGGCTCACCTAGGGTCGGGTTGGTCATATCTCCTAGGCAATTGGCCTCTACCGCCATTCAAAACTACCGAACCAAGGGTGGCTACCAATAAACTATGCAAGCATACACTTAGAAATAATTGTACGGAAGTAAAGTAAACGCAAACAAAACAATTAAGGAATCATAACTAGGCTAGCACCAAGAGGTGCTTAGCCGCTCAAATTAATCATACAAACCAATTCAATATTCAAAGGTACGAAATACATGAATTGAAAGTAAAGAAATATAAAATGCTAATGCTTATCATAGGGGAGTGATTTCTCCTTGAGACGACTCCGTATGCTCCTCTAGACCGCCTTGAGCTTTTTCCCACGTTCTCGGTTGTTGTGTATGGAATGGGATGATTAGAAATCTTTGGAATTAGTGGGTATTTATAGGCGGATCCGGTTACGGCGTAACTAATATAAGAGTTACGCCGTAACCTTATATTTCATCGTATTTTGCACTAGATCTGCTGGTTACGGCGTAACCTAATAAGTGGTTACCGTAGTCTTCAATAAACTTGGTTACGTCGTAGTTGATGGAGTAGTTACGGCATAAGTATCGCCGTGGAACCTCATTTGACCTAATATAGTTACGTCGTAACCTTTGGGAAGAGTTACGCCGTACCCTTCTGATAAGTTGGTTTTCTGATTCACGCAATAGTTACGGCGTAATGTGAGAGAAGAGTTACGCCGTAACTTCTTCAAAATCGGCATACTATGATAATTCTTTAGATAATTCTCTAATTCCGCGTCTCTTTAGCTCCAATGCTTGTAATTTACCAGAAAGTTGAAAACAATGAAAAACAAGCGTAAATCCATATAAATGATATAAATTACCAGCATTATCGGGGGAAATTGACACTTAATATTCAGGACTATTTAATGTTATCAAATATCCCCCCACTTGAACTCTACTTGCCCTCAAGTAGACCTTATTAGAAAGATTCCTAAAAAGATATCTCCCGTAACCTGGAAAATACAAGTTTACAAATCCCTTATGCTAGAATAAAACAAAGCCAAACACCTTACGAAAGGGGAACAAAACACTCAAATCTCTCAACTATTCTAAGTGTCAATTTCGGGGTGATCACTCAATCGCACAGTCATAGCATGTATTCTATCATAACCTTGGCGGTTACACAAATCTCCACCACTAAAGTTAAGGGCTAAACATTTCTCGAAGGCAATATGGGTAGACACGACAAAGGTTAAGGGGTGACTCGTCATTACTAACATGTTACGGCGAAGTGGACAAAATCAATGATACATGACCAAATCCATGGACAAGACACCAAAGATTGCTCGTTGCATCACCTAGACACGCTTCATGACTAAAGGGTAGGATAAGCATGGGATATATAAATGGTGTAAAATAAAAAACAAGCAGGTAGTCTAAATCTATTACCAAGTCATCACCACTTACCGTCCGCCCAAAATTCAACCTTTGAAGTCAAGAAACCGGATCATGAATTATAAGATAGATGTGTCATTAGAGGACGCCGTGATGGGCACACTACCTTTTCTCCAAATGTTGGCATAACTACCAACTCCAATCTTCAAATGTGACCGAGGTGGCCTCCTCGATACTAAATCTATAAAGCTCATAGTGCTTATAACATCGCACTTTACAATAACATAACAACTATTTATTTTATTATTATTATTTTTTTTTTATTATTTTTTTTTCGAATCATTTTTTTTAAGATAACAATAATAACAAAACATAATATCCCCCCACTTGAGATGAACAATGGGAATCCAGGGGGTCTTCAATGATCTTCAAGAATGTTGTCGATGAAAGCGTGATTTTCGAATCTTTCCACTTGAACCTTGAAATTAGGTAAATGATGACTTCCCAATCACAAATAAAGACTACTAGGTAGGCTAAGGTGTATAGGTGTAACAAAACAATATATTGGGTTGACAAGATGAAAGGAATGGCTCAGATGGGTGTATATAGGGGTATCTTGCACTAAAGGTGAGTGCAACAAAAGGGTTTCACATGGGGGTCGAGAAGTCGAGGTGACTAATCGATAGACACACAATGGTAGGCTGTTTGGGTGATAATCCTATAATATTGCCTTCTAAAACTGAAAAGTCCAAATACATCGAGCTAACTCAACATACCTCGTCTATGGCCTCGAAATGATGCAAAGGCCAAGTTCTAAAGTTTACAAGCTACTGGCACACTCATAATTTGGTGGATTTGGGGTAAAATATTGGAAACGGATAAGGCTAATCTCACCATATAATATCAAGGGTTGTATATGCTCAACTAAGGTGTAATCTAGTTAGGTTAAGAAAAACATGTCAAAATTTTAAAAATGTCACAATTTTTCAAAATAAACTAGAAAACGAGGGAAAAATAATGTTCAAGAGATAATTCTACTCCCTTCCCCCCACTTGAATTGTACAAAGTCCCTTTTGTACTAAGCATTAAATAAAGGTGAAAAGAAAAGTAGAATTAGAGCGAGAACTTCCCTGAAATTTACTCCATAAAGAAAGAAGGCCCACGAAAAGAGACGTGCCTTCGTATAAGCATCATGAACAAACTTCAATCCCTGAAATCACACTAACGACAAGCATAATTCTAAAAAGAAAAAATAGAAAAATAAAAAATGAAAAACAAACTTAACTCACTTTCTTAGGAATCACGGTTGCATTTAGCGAATGCAACAAGCCTTTTAAACCACTTAGTGTCCCAAGTGGACGAGTGAAGTATCGTGAGGGTTTACAGGGAACACACCCACAAAGTTCATTTAAAATACTAATACAAGGTTATTGTGTTTTAAAATGAAAGAATTAAAGCAGAGGAAGGTTATGTCGTAACTCTTTTGAGGGAGTTACGCCAGAATCGCAAAACCCGCATAAGTCGCAAGCGAGTGGTTACTGGCGTAACCACCGAGATTGTATTACCCGTAATTAGTAATGCGTCAAGAATTCTGCTGCTACAAGGTTGGTTACGGCGTGTCGCATACATGAGTTACGCCGTAACTCGGTCGATCAAGAACTGCGCGATGATTACTTCCTCATTTCCTGCAAAAATGGGTAGAAAACACAAAACCCTACAGAAATGGAAATAAAACAAAAGAAGAGGATAATTCGGGTTGTCTCCCGAAAAAGCACTTTTCTTTATTTACGAGTCTTTAAGTTAGACTCAGAGCCTCGAGGCTTCTACGGGGGCCTTTGGACCCTGCCGACTTCCACCACTAGTTGGCATTCATTCATCCATTTGTCAAACCCCTTTTTCCTCGTAGTGTTACAGATGCCATCTGTTTCAAATTTATGTGAAAGCTATTTGTCACATGATTTTCCCCGGTCCTCATCTTCAGCAATAAGACTACTAGTAATACTGATGCTGGATCTTGCACCGTTTATTGTGTCAGTGAGATGATTGTACTTAAGCTTAACCCGTACCTTATGGATTTTTGAGTTCTCAAATCTTATTTTGTACCAATCCTCTAATGCTAATTCAATATCATGTCTCTCACCCTTGTGAGGGCATATCCATTCATTCACCTTTCTTTCACATTTTTGAGGACGAGTATACGGGGTCCATGTTGTTAATGATTCGTTCTCCTTGGTTGACATCAAGTTGCTGAAATGTTTGTTTGGAACTGGAGTTTCCTTAATGCCTTGGACAATTTCTCCCTTGTTTCTACTTACAATTATCAACATTCTCACTACTATCATCAGTAATAGGATTAGAGTGTAAAGCGGGATCTAGCGATTGAAAATTAACAACATCATCATTATTTGAAATTTCAACTTTTGGTTTTAAATGTTCTTTCATACTAAAAGTTATTCGTTCATTTTCAGTTCCCAATGAAATTTGTTCTTGAAAAACCTTAATTTGAGCCCTACAAGTGGCCAGAAAAGTTCTTCCAACAATTAAGTTGTAAGCCTCCCGCTTTCCCATGTCAATAACCACAAAATCAGTTGGGAAGAAAAATTTTCCAATTTTTAAAAGCACATTATTCACAATTCCCCTCGGTACAGCTTTAGAGGAATCAACCATTTCTATCATAATAGTTGTTTCTTTTAAATTGGTAACTTTTATTTTTTCAAATAAAGTGGTAGAGATAAGGTTTGCCCCGGCCTCCAAATCAGCTAATGCGGGAATCTTAATATTACCAATAGTGCAAGGAAGAAGAAAACTTTCCTGGTATTGCTGTTTCTCAGGAAGTTGGCTTGGCAGGACCTCGTCTTCTTCTAATTTATCATCCTCTCTTAGGTAGTTAATCCCGGAAAGATCATTAGTGATAGAGGATGTGCACTGCTCTTTCTTTGCTTTCTCTTGCGCAAATATGGCTTTGCAGGAAATGGCTTTAGCATTACTCGTTTCAAGGTTTTTAGCCAATTGCCTAATTTGTGTTTTGAGGTTTTTAATCGCAGCATCTTGGTTACGTAGGTTCATATTGATGTCCTCCTTCACTTTGACCATCCATTCTTTGAGTTTATCTCCCTTTTTCATAGATTCTTTGATGTGCCTGTGCATTATTTCTTCAAGCCTAGGTTTAGGAGTATTGTTGTTGACTCTTGTGTAGAATCCTGGGGATTTTTCTCGATATCTGGGCCCGTTATTGTTGTAGTTGTTGAAAGGGGATTCTCTTCCATATTTAACTTCTCCTATCCTTTTAACTTCCTCGTTAGAGGAACATTCTTTAGCAGGTGGAGTCCCGTTTCGCTCTACTTGAATGGAATGCACATTTTCCTTGAGCTTCTTTATTTCTCTTCCTGTGCTTTCTAACTTGTTGTTTATTGCTGCAAGGCCCTCCATATCTCCATTCTTGCTTCGGTTGCTCCCTCCATTGTGCCATTTGTGGGAGTGGTCTGCCATCTTTTGAATAGTTTCTAAGGCCAAAGTGGGTGTCATACCAGGAATCGGTCCCTGAGAATCAATCATTTGTCTTGAGGAGATGTTCAGACCTTTGTAGAAGACGATCACCTTTTGTTGGTTGTTGAGGTCATGAGTAGGGCATTTGTATAATAATTCGTTATACCTTTCCCAAGCTTGGTATAACGTCTCATCACCCTCTTGCTTGAAGTTATGGATTTCTTCCAATTGCTTAGCCGTCTTTGATGGAGGACAATATCTTTGAATGAAATACTTTTTTAGGATAGGCCAAGTGTTGACAGTCCCAACAGGTAATTGATCAACCCATCTTTTAGCAGCTCCCGTAAGATAAATAGGGAATACTCGTAACATGATAGCGTCATGTAAGACTCTGGCTATTTTGAATAGGCTGACGATGTACTCAACGTTGTCTATATGTTCATGGGCATCATCGGTGATGCCTCCAGAGAAGGGAATGGGATGATTAGAAATGCTGGAATTCGTGGGGTATTTATAGGCCAGATCCGGGTTACGGCGTAACTAATATAAGAGTTACGCCGTAACCTTCTATTTCATCGTATTTTGCACTAGATCTGCTGGTTACGGCGTAACCTAATAAGTGGTCAAGCCGTAGTGTTCAATAAACTCGGTTACGTCGTAGTTGATGGAGTAGTTACGGCGTAAGTATCAGCGGCGTGGAACCTCATTTGACCTAATTTAGTTATGTCGTAACCTTTGGGAAGAGTTACGACGTAACCTTCTGATAAGTTGGTTTTCTGATTCACGCAATAGTTACGACGTAATGTGAGAGAAGAGTTACGCCGTAACTTCTTCAGAACCAGCATACTATGATAATTCTTTAGATAATTCTCCAATTCCGTGTCTCTTTAGCTCCAATGCTTGTAATTTACCTGAAAGTGGAAAACAATGGAAAACAAGCGTAAATCCATATAAATTATATAAATTACCAGCATTATCGGGGGAAATTGACAGTTAATATTCAGGACTATTTGATGTTATCACCTGTTTACGCCTAACAGTTTCTTACGCGTAAGAAATTTCTTCATTGATCTTCGAAGCTGTTGGTTTACTCAGTGTTTTCTTGCTTGGGTAAGCTTGAAAACACGTCGACTTGTAGATATCTGTTACACTTGTATAAGTGTAAAGGATTTTTGGGTAAAACCCTAAACCTACGCATAAGCTTAAACGCTTACGAGTAAAATTTTACGCCTAAGTTATTCTTACGCATAAGTTAATCTTACGCCTAAGGTAATCTTACACATAAGGTTCTTACTTCTAAGCATTTAGTTTATGCCTAAGCTTACGTTTAACCTAAAGCTTACGTGTAAGAAGTATTTACGCCTAAGCACTAGTTTATGCGTAAAAGGAAGTTACGCGTAAGAATCATAGTTTACGCCTAAGTATGGTTTACGCCTAAGTCTGGTTTACGCCTAAGTGTACTTCATCAACAAACATTAAGTTTCATTCGACTACAAAGATCCATCATCAACACAAGTTTCAAGATGTCTCAACCACCATACTCTAACTACTTTCCTCATGAGTATCCTCAACAACAACAACAACAACAATTTCAACAATATCCTCAACAACAATTTCAACAACCATCTCAAGTGTACTTTCCTCAAGGAGCACATCCTCTTCCACCACAAATCCTTCAACCTAACCCTCGTCAACAAGTTCAACATTGTAACTACTTCCGATATCAGTTTCCAGCTAAGTATGCTATGAATGTCACTACGCAGAAGGAACCGTCTTGGTTTGCAAAGATGTGTGAAGCTTTAAGCAGCCAACAATCCATTCATGAAGCTGGATACCTTGATAGACCTCCAATGCTCACTCCCAGAAACTATGATCAATGGGTGATAAGGTTTTTTAGGTTTTGTGATCTCAAGAAACCACATGGTAAGTTTTTGAAGAAGGTCATCCTTGAAGGTCCTTTTCAGATGCCAACTGTCACTATTCCCGGAGATCCAACTGCTACTCCACCAAGAGATGAAGTTACCAACATTCTAAGAGTAGATCAACTTACTGCTGGACAACTTCTTCACTTAGAAGCTGATGAAATTGCAATGCAATATATCCTTTTGGGTCTACCCAATTTTATACTTCGTAGTGTTGATGCTCAGAAGACTGCAAAAGCTATGTGGGAACACATTCATCTCCTAATGGAAGGCACTGAACTAAATCAAGAAGACATGGAATAAAAAATCTACTTATCATATGAGAACTTCATGATTGAACCAGGGGAATCATTAGAGTCATACTATCATCGATTCTCAGACATCATCAATGACTTGGAAAAACATAACATCATTATGCCCAGGATTGCAATCAATACAAAGTTCCTCAGCTGTCTTGGTCCTGATTGGGAGAAGTATGTTACATTCATCCGTCAAGCTAAGAATCTTCATCAAGCAACGTCCGGATTGTTGTATGACTATTTGAAGCACCATCAAAAGGAAGTAGACAAAGACAAAATTATCCGTGGAGTCCCTGCTTCTCCAACTCTCCCGGATAATCAAACTCTTGCTTTGTAAACTCAAGCATGTTATTCTCAATTTCCAAAATTACCAACTGTCTTCACAAATCCACCACAACAAACTGCTCAGATTACACCATATGATCCATCACAGCAAGCACAAGAAACTCGACTAGTTCCTTACAACAACAACAATACTGATTCAGCATATTATAGTGAAACTCCAGATGAGGATGCTGAGGCCTTCGATGCATTTGTTAGGAATTGGAAATTCCATGTTAAAGAGTCGGTCACCCCAATAATGGTCTAACATATGTTTGCTCGTAGATATGTCGTTGTTTACGTTATTTAGTAGTTTATTAGTTAGTTTGTAGCGTAGTTTAGTTTAGAGCAACACCGTGGAGGAAGGACGGGTCTTTACCCATCAGTATGCACGATCCACATCCGATAGGAGGACGTATTGTTTGTAGTATAAATACCCTTCCATTCATGGAAGGGGTGTGGCTTCTTTGAATAAACCTTTCATTTTCTTAAGCAACTCTCTTCAAGGAACCTCCTCTCAACTCTCTTCATCTATCTCAAATGGCTTTCTTATTTAATCATTGTCCTAGACCACCCGAATCATCAAACAACATAATATTCACGATCCTTCAATTGGTATCAAAGCCAGGTTGTGTTGTCTTGGTGATTTGTATGGTTTTACATGTTTTTTTTATATACGGTTTGTGTGTATGTGGATGTGGTTGATACGTATGGTTTTTGGCTATGTCTCTTGATGATGGTTATGCATGTTTGATATCTTGTTATAGTCATTTGAATCTAGTTTCATGAGTTGATAAAATGTTTTGTTATGTACTGATTAAACTGTTTTTGGTCTTCATGTTATGAATCTGCTCATGTCTATATTCTAAAATGCGAGTTGACTATTTTTCATCAAATGCGAGTTGACAGTTTTAAGGGTTCTGTCCAGATTATGTGTACTCAAAGCAAGTTGTCCATATTGGTCATAAGCGAGTTGTCAAATTCTCTTGGTCAAATTTCTGTCACATTCATAAGGCCCTGATTCTATGCATCCGGGATAAGTGTTTTCAATGGTCAATATGAGTAAAATATTTACGTGGTCAAAAGGTCAAAGCGGGTCACAATGAATGAGTTCATTATCTTTCTTTGCTATGACTTTCATACATGCGAGTTGGGTTTTCTAATATGCGAGTTATTGTTTTTGTAAAGCGAGTTGACAGTATTGACTATCATTACTCAATGTATTTCTGGATGTGAGTTGTCATGCTGTCCAAATACAATGAACTTTATGCGAGTTGTCAATATTCTCTAAAGAAGCGAGTTGGGTTTATAGAATATGCGAGTTGCTAACTTTAGCGACTTGGCTAAATTTGTTTTCTTGAAAGAGTTGTTATAATGCCCAGATTCATGAACCTTATGCGAGTTGTGAACTCGCATTTTTGAATGCGAGTTGAGTACTAGTAGTTATAAAGCCAGTTATGTGACAAAGAAATGAAGCGAGTTGTGTTAACAGAAAATAATGCGAGTTGTTGACCACTTGAAACAAATACCAATCATCAAGACTCGATATAACCATTCATCTTAACAAGACTTTAAAGATCTCAGATTCTTTTCGGGGTTATCAAAAATTATTCATGACTCGTAAGTCAAGCCACACATGAAAAGACTCATCACAAATACCATCATCAAAACCAAATGACTCACGACCTCTGCCATTACTTCTTCAGTCTTGGTCTACATCTAAGATGGTCAAGTTTCATTCGACTCATTCATTACCAATCACCAAACCCTTCATCTAGACTCACCAAGACCCTCACCATCCTCTCCTTAACTCTCATTTAATTCCAAGACTCTAAACAAATACGAAGATAGATCTCAGAATCATTATTCATGGGTTTCAAAGAGATATCATGCCTCAAAGGGCGTTCCACACGAATAAATTAATCATCACAGATCTATTGTGAAACTTTGTTTCATTTACTATACGAATCAAGAAAGAAAAGACTAATAACAAAACTGTTATTCCCTTTTTCTTTGGCTCGTTTAATGACCAAAACACACAACTAAGACATTAAAGAACCTACCTTGAAGTCATCTCAAAAGAGCTTGTGCCATCTCGTGGCTATCTCTTGTTTCTCGAAGCCATCCCTGTGGCTGAGATTTGCTGAAAATGATTCTTGGTGAATAATGGAGGCGTCCATTTTCGTGTTAAGGATTGTATTTATTTCGGTGTTGGCGGACTGATTATCTTGAGAGAAGTTTGGGTTGAAGTGAGAATGTGGTAGGCGAAAGTTTTTGGTGAAATGAATTAGGGTTTGTGTAACTGATGAAGTTAGGGTTAGTAATGGGAGAAAGTTTAGGGAGTGAGAGGAGGGGGGCGGATGATTTAGAGTGATTAGGGTTAGTATTGTTGGTGTATAAGGTATTATATATACCCCGAATTTTAGGGTGTAATCGGGTATGAACTTCAGGATGAGCCATGAGTGAAGTCTGTTATGGACTTAGGTAATTGATTGGAAATGGGCTTCTCAACCTAATGTTTATCATAGTATGATCTTGAGTCGTGAAGCTTGAGCTGAGATTTCATACGGGCCAAGTTTAATTTGATATACGTGGGTCAATGATACTCTTGGGCCGGGTACAAAATTGATTGTTTGAGCAAATGAGTTGGATCACTCATAAATATAGTGGATATATTTATGGATCGGGGCTACATTGGATATTGGTACAGGCTCATGAATTTGGATTTTCGGCTTATTGTATTTTATGGGATGTGATTTGTTGAAGAAAGTTGACGATGAGATTTGTGTTATGAGATTTGTCAATATTTTGAGATAATGTGTTTTGATGATGTGATTTGGCGTGATTCAATGGGTTATGAGGTTTGGTACTCTGGTATATACATCTTCACAAAGAATATTATGACACGGCTTAATTTATTTGAACAATGTTGACTACGGGGGTTGTTTGTACGGTATTTCTTATTTGACTTTGGAAGTGAAGTTTTCCGGGCGCGTTTACTTATTTCGTCTTCTTTCTTTCTACCCTTCCTTGAAGATGACTTGTTTGAGAATTTACAGAGTGTGATAAAGACTTGGCTATTTAGTTACGGTTGTTATTCTTTCTCACTTAACCCACAATGTAACCATCACTTCGGTGTCTCACGCAGTTGAGAATTCGTCAAGAGGTTTTGTACATTGGGTACACCGTTTCTTCTTCACAAGGATTAGTACAAGTTTAAGTAACAAATCTGGGGAATTTTACTTCATGATCAAGTTTGGCATATCGGGTTTACTTCTCCATGTGGTCACTTCAATAGCCGAGCGAATCGTGATTGATATGTTTTCAGTATTTATTGGATGGTTGATGGTATTGTTGATGTTGGATAATGAACCGATGAACCGTGCATGTTCCCTAAAATGATATTCACCGAAAACCAAAGTCGTCATAACACATTCAAGCTGACATTGTTTACGGTTTTGTCTTGATTGTGTAAAATCCCGCGAAAGAATCTATTTCTCGGTTTAAATCATAGACTTATAAAATCTCGTGACAATGAAAACATCCTGGTTAAAGTAATAAGCATGTCCGGATCTATCTTACGGTTTATTCTTGGTTTTGTAAAATCTCGCGAAAGAAACTATTTCTCGGTTTAAACCATAGAATTGTAAAATCCCGTGATGATGGAACCATCCTGGAGAAAGGAAAGGGTAGGTCGGGATCCTTTCTGATGCTAGTACTACGGTTTCTACTTCGAAGAAGGGATAAAAGGGTGTACTTCATGAATTGGATGTGTGTTTGGATATTCGTCATGGCAGTTTGGTTATTACAAGGTTTTACGGGGTTATGTGTTTTTAACCATGGTCGGGATGAAACCATTATCATAGTTCACTTAAAACGTCAAAGAAGGCTAGATTTGAGTTGTTCAGAAGATGTGACAGAGGCGTTATGTAACACCCCAACCCGACAAGGGCAAAGATGTCACAATACGGTTTCATATCAGAACTTTAAATACTGTACAATAGCGGAAGCCTTTACAAAATATTCAAAAAGAAAACATAAATAGCTAAAGTTCAAAATAAATCTAAGATCTTTATGGTCAAATCTTGCTCTCAGCTCTACTCTCAACCCAGATCAGCTATCCCATAAGCTCATCTTGAATACCTAAAAACCTGCCGCATGAAAAGAAATGCGGCTGAGCTTACAAAGCCCAGTGAACAGATATAACAAAAACGGAAACTAAACATAACATAAATACGAAATGAAATAAAGAAACGAATAACGAAGTCACAGTGAATGAGGATAATGAATCATCGAGGATTCTCTGGAAACACGAGACACGTAATCCGGAAGAACAAACAACAAATAAGAACAAACACATAGCATATTGATGACACAAGTGAAGCACATCATAATCAACAGCAATTAATAAATCGCAATTTAAGTACATATAAGTCAAACGAAATACCAAAGCTAGCGAAACAACTACTAGAAGTAAACATGTCCTTTACACAAGTCAATTAATCTACATTTAACGCACTTATCCAATATCGTAGCAATGAACAATAGCGATCAAGCGTGGCGATCACACATACAAACGAAAACACAGTGGGAAAATTATAACTAAATAAGCAAAAGACTTAGCATAGAAATTAGCAAGTTATCAAGTCGATATCATAAGTTAAACCATTTCCCGGATCAAACTTTAGTATAGACAAAATTTAAACATGGCGGATCAAACATAGCGATCTGAACACCAACGGATAATCAAAGTTCACGAATTATCCGAACAATTATACATAATGAACTTACGAACAATCAATTATACACTAGCATAATCATCATACGGATCAACAAGGTCACATAATGGTAAACTAACATATAATCAGATGACACATTGTGAATCACATTTAAGCATATTAATCATATCCTAGCATGGCAAACGGTAGTCACATAAACATGTCAAAGCATAAACACATTCAATAAACATATAATAATTCGGTATATAAATGGAAACATTGACAAATACGGAATCATAAGCGAATATCTAACACGAAATAACAGATCTGATTTAGTTATCTACCACGAGCCCGAACATATCATATCGAAGTAACTTTCTTATTCGGAGGGTGACCTCGGAATACCTTATATAATATGAGGGAGACCTCAATAACAAATGGAGTAGCTAGCTCCCGAATTTGTGAAGACGCGTATTGCATGCGACATCATTCACCGAAAAATCATATCGGATAACGATCGGATCTAGGATGCATCCATACGCCCAATGCAGACGGATAGTGGCCATACTATCAATAAGCAGATAATGAAAGGGACGTGGCGAGCGTCACTCTCATCGCCCTAGAGTCATGTCGAGTGCATCAGCGACACGGACATGGAACCCCATGACTAGTGAAATATTGGCTCGGGTGTCAAACTAACTTAGGTCAAACAGTTGTCATAAGTGACACGGATCATAATTCATCATAAAGGTCAAACAGATTTAAAAATCGGAGTTTTCATATCATAAGTTCAAATCGGATGTTTCATGGTTCAATAAGCGAGATTTCGAGATAAGCAACGGATCAAACAAATCCGAAAGGGTTCATATCAAATGTTCAAATCAAAGGTTCATATCACGATCACATATCATCGTTCATAATCGAGAGTTCATAATCGAAATTCATAATCAGAAGTTCAGACAAACAGAGATTCACATAAACAGAAGGGAATCATAGCAATGGCATAGGGAATCCTAATAAGCATAAGGAAATGACAAGAAAAGGAGATCATGAGAAAGCCTTTACTAAAAAGGTCAGAATATTTGTACCTTAACGCAAATGAGGGAAAAGCAAATGAATGAACGAACACGAAGATACGACACCACGACTTCTTCAATGAATCTACACGGATTACGATTCGTATAATACTTATTAGTTCCTTTTATAAGCTTCTTATGCCTTTGTAAGTGTGTTACTTATTGATATCATGTTTTATCTTTCATTTTCTTAAACTCATATTTGGACCAGACTTTAACGATTTTTATAAAATACTTACTTAGCTCAAATGAAATCAAGCAAAATCCCAGGGGTTCCCATATGAGTTAAGAGACTCTAAAAAAATTGGTGGGTTCTATTTCCATGCTAAATGGCCTATGGAAAATCATAAGTCCGACTGTCCGAACTCATCCAGTTTTACACACACCAAAAGTATGGCCCCAACAAACACACTCACCCTACTCAACGCATCAAACCAAAAGCTACAGGTGTCACACCATATATAAATATCATATACACCAAAGGAAAAGTTCCAGAACCTCATAGATTAATTATTAAAAATCATTTACTACATCATAAATTTCAACTCAGCAATTCAGATTCAGACACCCTAACTCCAAAAATATAAAAATCATACTTCCAGGTTTACAAATGATACAAGACTTATATTTCCAGAAAGCTATTTCAAAGTACTAACATTTAGACTCAAGAATCACTCAAAAACATGCAGGTATCATCAGATAACACCTAGATGAATCCAACCTAAATTTCAGACCCGTTTTCTCAGCTTTGACACTTGATCTTGTAAAATTCAAAAATATGACTTAGACAACTACAAATTCGACCAAACCACTTGGAGAACTTAACTAAGACATAAAATAAACTTTTCCAACAAAAACCCAGATTATTGCACTTGTAAAATTTGATCTATGACACACACAAGTTCGACATATGATGCTGTCCAGTTTTAGGGTTTATTAAAACCATTATAATCACATGTTTAGACCATTAATTACACTTAGGGTTCCATTCCAATTAGGGTTTCGAATTTATTAGGCATGATAACATTTATATATGTGATTTTATGGGAAGATAACCTGCGACCAAAGCCAAGAAACAAAGGAAACAAGGAGCGAGGTGATGGTGCGTTACCCTAGTAGCGTGTCTGAAGAGCAAGGCAGTACCAAATCACCAAGAGCCACGACAAGCCTTCCATGGCTTTCAAAAACCCACGACCATAATACCAACCCTCGACCTAGCTTCTTCTTGAACCAAAAGATCACAAACATCTCAAATCCATCACCAACGATTACGACTTCTTTCTTTGTCTTGAGATCGAATGGAATGGAGAAAATTTCTTGTTGCCGTCACTTTAGGATGGAGAGGAAGTTAGGGTTTTGCTTTGTTCAATGAGATGGGCGTATAATGAAAAGGAAGAGGGAACACCGGTTTTGGTATTAGACGGCCAAAGGGAGAAAGTTGGGCCAAGCTCAATTTAGATGGGCCATAACTAAGTAGTAGTGTCTAGTTAAATTTCGGTCCATGCCCATTTGTAACGTGCGGTTTATATGTAAACGTGAGCATAAGCATTTTCAATAATCTCGTACACTAGGTTTGCCACCCATTTATAAGTTAGATTAGAATTAAATTTAATGAGCGCTGACATATTTTACGTAATTTATAAGTTTTAAAAATTTGAGGGCAAAATGGTATTTTCACGCGTTTAAGATTTTTGGGGTTTTACACGTTAATTCGGTATTATTTATTGAGGTTGAAGTGAAATATCACGGGCGAGTGTACTTAGTATCTGAAGGTATCGGGGATGGTTGGATGAAGATTCTTCATGATCCTTGTTCAAGCTTATTATTAAAAACGAAGACTTGGAAATCTAGTTATTGTTGGGTGTCTTTTACCTTTTCTTTTACCACTTGGGGGAATTGGGCTCATACCACCACAAAATAACTATCACTTTAAGGAGTTACGTTGTAGTGCTCAGTGTCACATTGAATTGTGGATTCTCAAGAGGTGATGTACGTCTAGTACTTGATGGTTGGTTGGATGAAGAGTATAGAGTACTTAGAGATTCAATGGAGGATGAAGTCTCGGCACCGCTCTTTGTTACATATGTGCAAGTTTAAGTCACGAGTTCGGGGTAGTTTACTTCAGGGTCAAATTCATTATATCGGGTTTTCTCCATCAGCTGTCACAACAAAGAGCCTACTGAATGATAATGGGGTGATTACAAGTTTGCCAAGAGTAGATGAAAAGAGAGAGATTTATGACGTATGAACACAACAGTTCATGCCTCGTACTCTAAAGAAAAGAAAAGTGTACGTGTCAGTGCGCTTTATCTTCTGAAGAAGAGAAATCTTCTTATGACGTCTGTTCACATAAGTTCAGGACTCGTACTTCATCATAATGACGTTTGTTCACATCAGTTCAGGCCTCGTTCTCCAAAGAAAAGAAATGTGTACGTTTCAGTGCGCATTATCTTCGAAAGAAGAGAAATCTTCTTATGACGTATGAACACAACAGTTCATGCCTCGTTCCCTAAAGAAAAGAAATGTGTACTCCTCAGTGCGCATTATCTTGGAAGAAGAAATCTTCTCAATTATGACCATTCTCATCAACATGCTTCATACTTTTCCATGCGCTTGGTCATCAAGTGAACAGACTCTTGTTGATTGTTTTTGATTCCACTTTCTCAACTATAATGACGATGGCGACATCCCGTGCTAATTTTATGGGGAGAAGTGTGAATAGACTACATTTGGATGATGTTCACTTATTTAGTCAAGAATGGCATCTTCGTATGCAATTCTTGAGGGGAGAAGAAGTGTGAATTTTTGCATTGTTGATTGATATTTGAGAATATAAATGGTCATACGGCTCTAAACTCATGTAAGAACCGAGCTTCTTCTTATCGGGTTATCTTCACATGGAGTTTTTCTTCTAAGAGCCGTTGGTTGACATCTTCACTCGGATTGATGAGTTTATCGACAAAGTGCTTCCGGTTAATGCTTCATGTATACATCAACATGATGATTCGAACAATCTCTGTTCTTGTTTGATGTGATTGGTAGTTTGGTGTTACCATCTTGTGTGTTCGTTCTGCCCGATTCTTTGATTTCCTTGATGAACATCTTTACGTTCTTGTTTGATTGGGAGGATTTTAGTTAAGGGATTTGCAAGATGTAAGTTGATTGGGATGCTTTTGGTGATGTTCTTGTTTTGGTAAGTTGAAGATGTTAACTATCTATTCCCCAACCGGACAATCTTGAAGAAGGTCGAGTCTACGATCGGTTCTACATTCTACGCTACATGTTAGAAGGCGAAGGCGAGTTGCATTTGATTATCTAAAGACTTCTTCTTAATCTGGGTATTTATCAAACAGTTGTCGGTTTAGGGAGAGCACTAATTGGGGAGAGTGAAATGTCGATTTAATTCCCAATTAGACTTGCTCACACTCTGCACAAGTTGATTCTCACGAGATACACGAGCTAATGATGTTCTTCTCAAATGATTTCTAGTACATAGGCTTATATGTTGCTGATTCTGAAGTATCAAAACCAGCAAGGGGAAGGAGACACGTATCTAAACGCGAGCAAACTTGATGAACTTAATACTTCTAAGTGATTGAAGATATCCCGGGAAGACAAATGTTATTACCGCAGAGAAAATCAAGGTTTGACTCATGGCGAGTAAACTTGATGAAATTAATACTTCAAAGTGATTGAAGATATCCCGGGAAGACAAATGTCATTACCGCAGAGAAACTCAAGGTTTGACTCATGGCGTTTAGTGTTTATTCAAACTGTGTGGGGGAAGAGATGTTAGAGAAAGTTTCTGAAGATAAAAGAGGTACACAAGTGTGTGGTGATTTCGATGGTATCGCAATGACCAGGGGAGAGAGATTGTGTACATTGGGGATGCTCAGCTGTTTCACTTGAGTGCTTAATCAGTGATTCAGAGATATAATCACTTATTCGGAGTTGACATCCGCAGATTGTCACCCGCATAGATAATCGGTGACTTGGCACGCTTCTTCAATGTTATCGCTATTCATTCCTTGTGTATTGGTATACTGGATACTTGAGCTTCATACACAATCATCGGGGAAGAAAATGTGAACATGGGAGGTGTTTTCATTCCCTCATGATGTGTATTCGGAGAGCTCTTGGATATTGGTGTGCTTCGTGTTCTTGAGCTTCATACACTATCATCGGGGACGAAAGATGTGCACATTGGGAGGTGTTCTTCATTACCCTCATGATGTGTATTCGGGAGAGTTCATGAGCATTATACAAAGAGACCGATCGCATCAATTCAACTACTTGGGGAATTGTTCTCTTGACACCTTGTGGAATGGATCGCTTGACGTCGGTTGAAAAGGAAATTTGAGAAGATTGTTTTATGTGTGGGATGATACGATGATGTTCTTATATTGGATGATATAACCTCGAGCGAAGAATCACGGTGATTATTCTTAAAAGGAGCGGCGGGATCGATGATAATGGTGTGCTTCTTTGTACACAGCTAATGGAAGCTTGAAAGAAAGCTTTGAATCGCTTCGGCTAAAGGATTTTCGGTTTGGGGAAGTCGCCAAAGTCTCACTTTCAGATGGTTCAATTTCTTTCTTCAATACAAGAGCCTCGGAAGCTTTAGTGGTGAAAGTTTTAGGGATGATGACTTTTATCTTCTACAACGGGGCTGCTTGATATCCTTATCTCGGTACTCGTATCATCATCTTCTTAAACTATATCATCTACTCTATCCTTGTAAATATTTATTCGAAAAACAAAATACAAAAATATAAAACCAACAAAAATCCATAAAAATCAGAAAAGTTTGAAAAATTCCAAAAAAATATGTTTTCTCAAGACATGTCTTCTGGTATCGATAACATCTACGGTCTTAGAAATGTCATTCAATAATGGCACGGGACTTTAGATGAAGTTCGAGCGGGAGGTGTAAATATTCTTTCTTAACATGTCTCAAAAAAAAAAAAAAATTAAATTTTTTAAAAAAATGGCTTCTGATTATTTCAGATCAGAACCGGGCTTCAAATGATGGCTTCTGCTTATTTCGATCAGTAACCTGAAGCTTCAAATGATGGCTTCTGATTATTTGATCAGTAACCAGCTTCAAATAATGGCTTGCGATTATTTCGCATCGCAACCCGTGCTTAAAACTATGGCTTGCTATCATTTTAGATAGCAACCCGCTCTTAAAAGGAAGGAAAGTGCTACGCTTAAACGTTTTCACAAATTTCATGCACTTATCCTAAAACAAAATGAGGAAAGTATGTCAAGGATCATTGTTCCTACACAAATGTTTTTCCGTCTAATTCTTGAAATATATTTGTTGTGTTCAAAATGGTGGTAAATGAGTTGCTTGAAAAATCAATCGATTGATTTTTCAGTATTAATTTGCAAACTCAATCAATGACTTCGCTTTTAAAATTTTCAAAAATGAGTCATTGATTGAGGGAGAATGTTTTCAAATCTATATCATCTAACGAGCTTTCTTAATTATCCTCGTGCTTAATTAAAATGATATTTGCACGTGTCGAAGGACTAGGAATTTAGGATATGATTGTTAGGTTTAGATGATTAGAGTTTGATTAACACATAAACCCCATGCCTTATATGATCTGATTGTTATGTTGAATTGACTTTAATTAGTCTGTTGCTGTTATGGGTGATGTCAACCACCATATATTTGTATGTGTGTTCACTAACGTATGCAGGTATATTGGTATATAATAATGTTCCCGATCCGGATCCCACAATTAAAGATGATTGGATGCCAAAAGGAAAGGGTGACTATTTCTTGGGTTGACAAATGAAGAAACGGAGCTTAATTGGACTTCTATGGAGAGTTGGCATAAATGCAACGTAAGAGGTCTCACCGCATCGTGAGATGGTTTTCTTCTAAGTGATTGAAGAAGCGGAGCTTAATTTGACCTCGGTTGGCATTCAAAATGCAACGTAAGAAGAAGTCTCATCGCATCTGCAGACGGTTTTTCTTCTAAACCCTCTGAAAGAACAACAACGGAAGCTTCTTAACCACCTAACGTATCTTTGTGCAAGATACCATTTTAAATAATTTTGAATAATTTAATTAAATTGTTTTGAAAATGGAAAATATTGTTTTGAAAATATATTGGACTAATTTTGAAAATCACCGGACTTCATGTTATCAAAACCTAAGTCACTCAATTATTGACTTACATCATGGATTGAGGGAAGAGTGATTTAAAATAAAATATTTTCAAACGATGTTTCTTCACAAAAGTTTCGTCTTGTACGATAATAAGTGGTGATCTAAAGATTTAATGTTATGTCATGGTATGATTTTTTTGAATCAAGGTCTTTCAAATGAAATTTTTTCTGCTCTTGTTTGATTGTGAAATTGTTTTGTTTTACTTAAAAGATCTCTTAAAACTATCATACGACACTAACAATCTTTAATGTCTTAAAATGGTCCTTATCATCATCTTTCAAAATTGAATCTTGCCACGTCTTTCCCCAAATTTTTCTAAATGATTTAAATCAATTGGGATCACAAATCTCAAATGGTTTGATATTTCTGATCGGGGTAGAGATCGTGATTTAAATCTCAAATCTGTTTTAAATGGAATTGGTTTTAGTCCTTCAAAGGCACTCCTGCCTCCATGTGCCAAACGATTTCAAATACACAATGCACATGTTGAGGAGGAGGATTTATCCAAAAACCGATGAGTATTTAAACACGCCACATTCTCTCCTGTTTTCTAAACCTTATTAAATCACTTGGGATCCAAAATCTCAAAGGGTTTGATATTTTTGATCGGGGAGAATTTGTGATTTAATAATGAAATTTGATAAAGGTGATCATTTTGATTCAATTGTGCAGTCGCTTCTCTCATATGTGCTAAACGCTTTGAATCTTGAAGCACATATTGAGGGGAGCATTTAAAGGAAAATAAACTATCGAGGTACAAAAGCTTTTATGTTTTAACATAAAGTACCTTGATTGAGTTTTCAAATGGTTTTCTTAATGGCTTTTGTGATCATGGATGTGCTTCAAAGAACTCTTGCCTCTATGTGATAAAATGATTTCAAATATCCTATGCACATATTGAGGGGAGAATTTTACCAAAGAAATTCAAATGGCTTTTCTAAGGAAATTGTGATCAAGAAATTATTTCAAAGAACTCTTGCCTCCATGTGCCAAACAATTTTAAATCATATGCACATGTTGAGGGGGAGCATTTCTAAAATGATCAAAACTATTAAGGTACAAAATGCTTTGATCTCGTATCACAAGTACCTTGATTGTTTTTCCAAATGATTTTTCGATTGGTTTCATGAAGGAAAGAACAATACCAAAAGACCGACCAATTTACTTTATGCATGGTGTTATAAGGATGGTTAGGTTAGGTATTCGTTCCCATGATCCGCCGAGCGGACGGATCTACCGAGGACAATCCACTAGATAGTGTAGAGTCCTTAGGTATGATGAAAAAGGAGAAAATGAGAAATGGAAAGAGTGCGGATCGAGACGAGCTAGTCTTGGAATAAACCCAACAAGGTTCTAGTTATGAAGTCGTAAGCCTTGAAGGGGTTGAAGAATGAAAAAAATGAATATGAAAAGGGTGAAAAGAAATAGCCCTCAAATAATTCAAACTTAAAGGCGATGTCGGGTTCAATACATATGCTCTTGGTGTTTACTAAGGTAACACTTGGTATTGAATACAAGACATCATGGACCCGTGATGCATTTGCATTAAACTTCCCAAGCTACTCAAGTTCCTCTTAAAGGGCTTGTTTCATTCTCACGGGAACCGACATAATCTATCGACTTTCTCTTAGAGATTGTTGATATTGAAGAAGAGACCTCTCCCTAGTCTCCCACACAGAACCAAATATGCACAATTAAGTCTAGAGCCAAGAGATCATCCACAATATCTCGTTAGGACACTAAATTCGTGAAGACTTGCTTTTTCACACAATGTGGAAAGTAAGTATATATTAAGAGTCTGTTAGGAATTAGAAATTCCAGGTGTTAAAGAGTCGGTCACCTCAAGTATATGTAATCGTTAGAAAGCTCGTAGTCGTAGTTCTTTTAAGTTAAGTAGTATTTAGTTAAGTAACACCGTGGAGGACGGACGGGTCTTTACCCACAGTATGCCTGGTCCACAGCCCGATGTGTGGCGATTTATGTAAGACTATAAATACTCTCTACCTCCTAAGGTAGAGAGTTGGAGCTCATAATAATATCTTTCACTTTCGCTCACTAAGTTCCCTAAACCTCTAACTTTCTCTCTCTAGAATTCCACTTATATGCCACCTTGTTGTTATGGTTTGATGTGTATGTGAAAACTAATATCTTACAATTGGTATCAAGAGCCATGGTTAGATCATATCTTGCACATCTTTGGATTTCTAGTGGTTTTAGGTGGTTTTGAGTTTGAAAAGTTTAGTGGTTTTGCATCATTTGGTTGATTTCTCGGGTTAAAGTTTGGATTTTGTTAGTACTTTTATGTTTAGAATCATCACAAGTGTGTTGGTTATCATTTGGTAAGCTTAAATCATCTTGGTTGGGTTGTTTTGGATTGAAAAGTGATGTTTATGTGGTTTTTCATGCTAGCGACTTAACTCACTGGACTAGTTTCTTCGTAGCGACTTGCTTTACAAATTTGTAGCGAGTTACGCCTAAACCTAGCGACTTAGATCTAGCGATTTACAATACAAGTAGTGGACTCTCCACTACGGGTAGCGACAGTGATAGCGACTTGGTGCATGGCGAGTTGCTCTTTAGCGACTTGTATCTTTAGCGACTTGAGTAGCTTAATCTTCGCCAAAATTTTGCTAGCGACTTGAAGCTTAGCGAGTTACTACTTAGCGACTTGCATTTGTCTAGCGACTTGGGACTCTAGCGACTTAGTGGTGTAGCGAATTAAGGGTTAGCGACTTAGTGCATTATCTTCTAGCGACTTAGTGCATTATCTTCTAGCGACTTGAGTGATTGTTTACGGTTTTCTCTTGATTTTGCAAAATCCCGTGAAAGAATCTATTTCCCGGTTTAATCATAGAGTTATAAAATCCCGTATAATCTGTTAACATGTCTACCAACGTTCCTACTATCATCTCCACTGCTGTTGAGGATGTTCAAGCGGTGGCTCGGATACTCGCCCACCCATGCTTGACAGAATCGACTACGATTCTTGGGCTCAACGAATCGATTGTATTGCCTTGGAAAGGAAAATGGTGTCAACATTCTCAAATCCATTGATGAAGGACCATATCGAGTTGAGGCGACTAGAGACATACTTGATACTAATGAAGATGGTACTCCTGCTTACGGAATGGATGGACCTAAGATGTATGATGAGCTTGATGATAAGGATAAAAGAGATTCGATGCGAGATATCGGGGCTTCAAACATTGTTCTTCAAGGTCTTCCTAAAGACATCTACAATCGATCAATCATAACACCGATGCAAAGGCGGTTTGGGATAATGTTAAGATGCTTCTCTCGGGTTCGAAATTAACTATGGAAGACAGAGAATCCCAACTCTATGACGAATTTGAGCACTTCAAGATGAAACCGGATGAGAATGTCTATGAGTACTATGTGAGATTTCATAAGTTAGTGAATGACATGAGGAACATCGAATGACTATGCCTAACATTCAATTTGAACTCAAAGTTTGTGAACAACATGAATCCCGAATGGCACAAGTTTGTCACATTGTGAAGCTCACTAAAGGATTGAAGAATACAAACTATGAGCAACTCTATGCCTTCCTCCTTCGAATGAGAGACATGCTATGTTTGAAAATTGATTCTCAATCGGTTCAAAACCAACCGTGGAGAGACAAGCTCGTCTAATGACTCAACAAATTTCTACTCAAACATCGAATCACAACCAAAGCATCACAAGTCATACCTTGGGTAATGGTAATCACAAACTCATTCCCGATCCTATGTTCAAACAAGTCGATCTTTGATGCACACGTGGTAACTTCATTAATCAACTAGCTCTTCTCATTAGTCAAAACATGAATTCTCTCCACAAACCAACAACAACCTCGTAGCGACATCTAACCCACACAATCAAGCCACCGTTAAAGATGGAAGGATCGTGGTGCAACCGATTCAGAAAGACAGTATGAGCAGGGAAGAGGTGGGCTGGGAGAGGTTATGTTGGCAACCGTAATCGAGGAAGGAATGGTAACCAAGGTCAAGCTAAGCCAATCAAATGTTATAACGTGGTGGTGAGGACACATTGCAAGGAACCGCACATCTCCAAAGCGTCCACGCATCGCCGATTACTTCGTAGATAAGATGTCGCCGCACAAGCTCGGGACAATGGTGCTTTGCTGATGAAGAGGAATTGTTGTTTCTTCTTTGGGCAATGCCAAGACCTATGATGCGAGATGTGGATGAGCGGCCTATTCGGAGATAGGTCACAATCATCGAATGCCTTTCAAGTCGCCGACCGTGATGCATACGACTGATGTGGATGATGGACCTCTGGCACACACAATTTTTATGGCTAGCATTTCTCCAATGGTTTCTCCCAAGGTCTCTTCTTCACCACTAGTGGCCCATCCCATGACAAGCTCATCTCGGAGGTATTAAAACTATACGATGATCTTGATGTGCAATGATTCATGACAAAGTACAATCAATGAAACTTTTGAATCAAATGTTGAAAATATGGGTAATATTGATATTGTCCCATATGATCAATATGTGAAACAAAGTGAAAGAGAAGTTGTACCAAGTGATGCATCTTCCGCATCAACAATGACTATGTTTTTGATGAATACACCGCATGTGCCCCGATGATTACGTAATTTCGAACTAAATGCCTATAAAGAACGTGTTGCTATTTATGAACAACGTGCTAAATTTGAGTTGACCACTCGTGAGCGAGGAAATGGATGACCAAGTGAGTACAAGAATTAGAAAAGTAAGTTTAGAGAGAAGTATTGAAACAAGAATTAAATTCCTTGCAAGAAAAACTTTCTAAAACAAATAAGCAAAACAAGAACTTCAAGAAAATGTGAAAATGCTTAAGCAAGAATTTAATGCAAAGGAATCAAAACTCTTGAGAGATTTTTCTAATCTGAAAACATTGAAAAAACTTGAAAACAAGTTGTACATACAAGGAAACACCATTCGATCGCTCACATGGTCACTAAACATCGAGTCTTAAGCGATAAGCATAGCATTCCCCTTGTTGAGGAACCAAATCCAGAGGTAATTAAAAAGGCTAGAAATGCTCATAAGGTGCTTTATGATGGTAATGAAATCCTTAAACCTAGGCGAAACCTAGTTGCGTTGAGT
Organism: Chrysanthemum lavandulifolium; assembly: GCA_022545495.1. Lineage (NCBI taxonomy): Eukaryota > Viridiplantae > Streptophyta > Magnoliopsida > Asterales > Asteraceae > Chrysanthemum > Chrysanthemum lavandulifolium. The sequence goes on from CM040244.1 coordinate 208,143,392, forward strand.
GCACCGAGGAAGATAAGAAATCAAATGAAATCACTAGGAAAAGATGAATAAGAAACAAAATGATCCCAAATGCAAAGAGAAAAAATAATTATCACTCCTCATGACTACAAGAAGGAAACTGGATTTCCTTGAACAAGTTTAAGCCTCGACATTGTTGACTCCCGAACAAGTCTTCTCGAAAAGGATTTAGATAAGCGAAGCGGAAAATATTGTTGAAACAAACCCTCCCTTTGGAAAATGCCTAGAGCGACGTGTGTATCCTCCTAATACACCAATGCATCTTGTACCTAGAACAATTGCCACCAAAAGCAAGACACTAATTAGCCAATACGTTATATTTCAACTATTTGTTGATTTTGAAAAACTTGCAAGAAAAGGATCACACCCATCGGTATAATCAAGGAGAAAGGGTTTTGAACAAATGAAAGAATGTTATTTAATCGAGGTCATGCCTTTCTTTAAACTTCGAAGATCACTTTGAGAGTCTTAAAAGGGGTAGAATCGATATCAAGGGAATGGAAAAGGAATTTGATGCAATGGTAGTTGAAGTTAGTGATTATGAGCGTGCACTAAAATATAATGAGATTGAGAGGAAGAACTTGCATACCTTAAATGAGACTCTTATTCTTGAATGTATTGCTCAAGATATCTTTTCATCGCTTCAAATTGCTCTATTAATGTTTCCCAATTTCATGAACTATCACTTGCCCCGAAAGTCTCTCATGATCGTGTCATTGAGCTTGAAAAACTAATTCTAAACTAAACGAGAAAATTGAGTGGATGATCACGACAATTTGGTTAAACATTTTCTAAACTAGAAGTGAGCATTTTAATTTACAACCGAAATATCAACATCTTAAAGAAAATGTCAAAACTTCAAATATCAAGACATCATCGGATGCTCCGAGTTTGATGCGAGTTTTCAAATTAACAAACGTGATGAATGATTCAAGCTCGGTGCAACACGATCGAAAGTTGAAAGCCCAAATTTCTCAATTAAAGGGTCAAACGAACAATATGACAGCTCCCAAATGCCTCCTCCTTAGATTCTCGAATTCTCAAACGTTTCATCTTCAAAACCTAGTAAATGCTTTACAAAAGGAAAACGAAAGTTTTTTGGAAGAAAACGAAAAGGTTAAACGTCATTTCAATGAGTTATTTGAATCAATTAAGGTCAATCGTAACAAAAACAATGAACAAATAGCTTCATTGCAAAAGGAAATTGAGAATCTGAAGAGTCAGGTAAAAGGGAAAATGCCAATGACCAATGGGGAGAGTGGTGGATCAAGGGTTCACTCTTGTAATAAATATGCTTTATCTCGTGACTTATGTCCTCCTCATCTAAGGAACAACAAACTTGCTATTCAAACATACTTCTCATCCCTTAAGGATTGCCTAGAATGTCTGCGTGAGATTGTTGAAGAGGATAAGTTAGAGAAACCTCATGATAATGCAATTGGACATGCATGCTTATATGCCAAACAATCTCAAGAAATCTTAGAATGCTTGATCACAATATGCCCAAAGTCATTAGGTGAGAGAGTTAATCCTTTGATTCCATGCTCGATGCCTAATGCCAAGTATGATATGCACTCGATTCCCAATGTTTTGAATGTGAACCGTAGTGTGTCCTTAAGTAGTTCAGATTCTAGATCTGTCAATGCTAAGAAAGAGAACTCAAGTGTGCATTCTAGGAGTACAAATCTCAGTACCTCTAGTTTTAAGAAAGTGAACCTTAGTATGCCTGCATGTAGTTCAGATCCCAGCACATCTAAACAGGTAATGCAAAGAGTAGTAAAACCAACTAATGTTCCCATTCCCTCTACAGGGTAATCAGTGACATTAAAGGGAGCGGTCAAAGTCTCAAGACAATACAAGGAATGATAGGACCTTGCAAGCTAAGAATGTGCCTTTGGAAAAGAGTAGAAGAACAATCTAGGAACTTTAAGTTTGAATCGAATAAAGCGAATCGTGTTGATTCTAGTATTAGCCATAGGCGCATCGTAATTAATTCAATTCGATACTATTTGCAAACCTTGTACCGATGTCTCTTGAATTTCGCTTTCTAATCATGAATGTGGTGTTAATGTTATGCCTAATGATGTTAATTGTCCGATTAATATTGTTAATGCTAAAATTCATGCTAAGAAGGCTAAAAGGCAAAAGCGAATGAAAGTTAGAAAACGGTGGAAACCCACAGAAGAACATTCAAGAAAATAGGCTTCTATTGGATACCGCTGGTCATAAGACTAATCGATAATGCCCACTAGAAAATGGATGCCTCTTGGTAGAACTATTCCTTTAAGAAGTGATCACACCGTGAGCAGGCTAATCTGAGACACTAGTATCGCATCTATTCACAATGATTCCATTGCCTCACTTTCGATATGAATGCTTCTATTTACGATGTGGGTGTTCCAACCATTGTAACTAACCAAATGGAACCCATTCTTGCATGGGGATCCCAATTATCCAGCTTATCCATTCTCGTCATGTTCAACCGCAGATCGTTCAAATCGTTACGTGGTACCGGACTCAAGTTGTTCCAAGCATATGATTTGGAGACCGATCATGCTCATGAACTTCGTGAGCAAATTCATCGGGATCGTTAGATTTGGTAATGATCATTTCGGTGCTATTATGGGTTATGGAGATTATGTTGTTGGTGATAGTGTCATCTCTAGAGTTTACTATGTGGAAGGTTTAGGTCATAATCTGCTCTCTGTTGCTCAATTACGTGATTCGATCTAGAAGTAGCCTTCGAAAACATACCGCTTTGTTAGAGATCTTAATGGTAAGGAACTGTTAAAAGGAACTCGTGGCTCAAATCTTTACACCATCTCTATCGATGACATGATGAGTGCCTCTCAATCTGCTTGTTATCAAAGGCTTCAAAACAAAGTCATGGTTATGGCATCGCCGTCTCAATCACTTGAACTTGGCACCATCAACGATCTTTCCGAAAGGACTTAGTTGTAGGTTTACCTAGACTAAAGTATGAAAAGGATCATCTTTGTTCAAGATGTCAATTGGGAAAAAGCAAGAAGTATGCCCATAAACCCAAACCTACTAACTCGTCACGAAGTTCTTCATATGATTCATATGGATTTATGTGGACCAATGAGGGTGGAGAATATCTTTGGGAAGAAATATGTGTTAGTTGTGGTTGATGATTACTCTAGATTCACCGGGTCAAGTTCCTAAGGACAAAGGATGAAACTCCCGATATCATCATCAAACTCATCAAACAAATTGCGAGTTCGACTAAACAAAGCCGCCGAATTATCGAGCAGCACAATGGAACCGAGTTTGTCAACAAACAACTTAGTGAATTCTATGAAAGCGTTGGGATCACCATAAAAGAAGTGTTCCACGAACCCCTCAACGAGCGGTGTAGTTGAAAGGCGAAATCGTACTCTTGTTGAAGCCGCTAGAACAATGCCGATCTACTCAAAGGTTCCAATATTTCTCGGGTGAAGCAATTGCCACCGCATGCTACACACAAAATCGTTCCACGATTCACACTTGCTCATGGAAAAACTCCATATGAACTTGTCCACAACAGAAAACCTAATCTATCTTTCCTTCGTGTGTTTGGTGCATTGTGCTATCCAACTAATGAGGTCAAGACTTAGGCAAACTTAGGGCCAAAGTCGACATTGGGGTATTTGTAGGATATGCATCAAACAAAAGGGATACCGAATCTACAACAAAAGAACCCGAAATATCATGGAAACAATTCACGTTACGTTTGATGAGTCGACCGGTCAAATGGCTTCGGACACTCCATTCAGGACCCGCACTTCAAAATAGTCCCATTGGTTCATCCCTTGTTCCAAAGTCTTCTCAAGAAACTCCATATGTACCTCCATCGAAGATGATTTAAAGAAATTGTTTGATCCTATGTTTGATGAACTGTATGATTCAATTACTAATGAGGTGTTGATCCCACAATGAGGATGTTCATATTCACGTGAATGATGTCAATCCTCGGTCTCAATATCTTTAAGTCAAGAAGCACTGCTGCGATCCTTGATCTCATCAACAAATCATCATTCTTCAAATGTACATCATGGAAATGTTTCGCATCAATGATGAAGTTAATCCCTTTGCGCTCCCGAAGATGCTCCATTTGAAAACATATTTGCTACTCTCGAATCATCATCGAACCATCTTCTTGAGAGACATCGACTCACCTACCTCGGTTCCTCAACAACCGCCACATGAACACCTCGGAAAATGGACTCACGATCATCCATTAGAAAACATCATTGGAAATCCTCTCGTCTGTATCAACCCGGAAACAACTTGCAACCGATGCCTTATGGTGTTTCTTCAACTCCGTACTATCTAAGATCGAACCGAAAGATGTTAAAACCACCATGAATGAAGATAGCTGGTTCAATGCCATGCAAAATGAAATTCATGAGTTTGATCGACTTGATGTATGGGAGTTAGTACCTGCTCCAGACTATGCTATGATTATTGCTCTTAAATGGATCTTCAAAGTGAAACTTGATGAGCATGGTGATGTGTTGAAGAACAAGGATCGATTAGTTGCTAAAGGATATCGTCAAGAGGAGGGTATAGACTTTGAAGAATCTTTTGCTCCAGTTGCTTGAATCGAGGCAATCGTAATCTTTCGCTAATCTTCGCTAGTAAGAACATGGTAGTCTATCGATGGATGTGAAGACGGCATTTACGAACGGAGATCTTAAAGAAGTCGCTCACGCCGACCAACTGAAGGATTTGTGAATCAAGAGCATCCTACTCACATTTATCGTTTGAAGAAGGCTCTTTACGGTTTAAAGCAAGCTCCAAGGGCATGGTATGATACATCACAAAGTTTCTTCTATCAACCGGATTCAAAGAAAGGAGCGATTGATCCTACTTTGTTCACCGAAAGTCGAGCAAACATTTAATTCATGTTCAAATTTATGTTGATGATATTATTTTTGCCTCGATGGACCCAATGGATTGTGATCGTTTTGAATGAAATGAGTTCAAAATTTCAAATGTCAATGATGGGACAAATGTCATTTTCTTGGGATTACAAATTTCACAAAGTCCGGAGGCATTTTCATAAATCAATCTAAATATACAACCGAAATCTTAAAGAAATTTGGATTTGATTCAAGTGACACCGTTGACACCCCATGATTGACCGAACCAAACTAGATGAGGACCTCTCGTGGATCATGATTGACCAAACGAAATATCGTAGTATGATTGGATCCCGATGTATCTCACTACTAGTAGACCGGACATCTTGTTCATTGTTTGCATGTGTGCTAGATACCGTGCTAAGCCTACTAAAAGCACCTTGAAGCGATTAAACGGGTCTTCGGTATCTCCAAGGAACCATCAATATGGGTCTTTGGTACCAAGGACACCGGTATGTCACTAACGGCCTATCACGGATCTTGATCATGCGAGTTGTCAAGATACACGTCAAGCACGTCTGGAGGTGCTCGATTTTGGGTGATAAGCTTGTGAGTCGGTCTTCAAAGAAGTAAATGAGTACTTCTATTTCCTCTACAGAGGTGAATACATAGCCATGTCATCTTGTTGTGCTCAAATCTTATGGATGAGATCTCAATTATCGACTATGGCTTTGAATTCAACAAAATGCCTCAGATTGTGATAATAAAGTGCTATTGCTCTCTCATGCAACAATGTTCAACACTCAAGAGCAAAGCATATCGACATTCGACATCATTTCATCCGGAACAAGTGGAAAAGGTGTGGTGGAACTATATTTTGTGAGGTCCGAATATCGCTTAGCGACATCTTCACAAAAGCTCTTCCAAGAGAACGTTTTGAGTTTATTCTTCCACGTCTTGGTTTGAAAAGCCTTCAACCAGAAACTCTCAAACGTCTTCAGGAGGAAGTCGAGGAGTAAAGGTCTATCTTCATCTATCTCTTGTATATATCTATTCTCAAAAATCAAATAGAAAAATATAAAACTTTCAAAATCCATAAAAATTTGAAAAATTCGAAAAATCTTCAAAAAATATTGTCATTTTGTCATGTCTCTCTCGATTCGATTATATCTACGGTCTTGATGCTGTCATTCAAAGAATGACACGGACTTTAGATGTTGTTCGAATTAAAAAAAAAAAAAAAAAAAAAATCAAAAATATTTTGGGAGAAAGAGAAACTATGGTTTATTGTCATCTTCAGGCAATAACCCGGTTTTAAAAGAAAGAACAGAGCCATGTTTTATCATATTTTCAAAATTCCATGCTCTGATTCTATAAACATTTATCTGCTGAAAACCAAATGCTTTGAAATATAACTCGGTCTCTATTTTTGATAATCATCAGGACTTATTGTCAAAATCTCTATCTCTCAATCAACAACCTATGTCATTGATTGAGGGGGAGAATGATTTCAATTAAATTAAAAAGTTATTTGGCATTAAATTGTTTTCAAAAGATATACATGCATGTTTTATCAATGGAGTTTAAAGTCTTAAAATCCGATCCTTATCAGTTCAAACGCTTTCATAATCAAGTCACAATTCCCTTAAAGCTTTCAAAATCAATTTAAATCAATAAGAGATCACAAATCTCAAATGATTTGATAATTGTGATCGGGGAGAATGTGTGATTTAAACTGGATTTATCTTGATAATTAGGTAAATGGTTTTATAAGGATGTACATGCTATCCTCGCCCACATGTGACAAACGATTTCAAATTTTCCATGCACATGTTGAGGGGAGCATCTATCTTAAACCTATGATTTGAAATGTGATCAACTTTTCTCAATGTGCAAGTTCCTCTAGTATGTGCAAAACTCTTTTCAAACCTCGAGGCACATATTGAGGGGAGCAAGTTTATGGAAACCTCATCCTTCCCGAAATGCTATATCTACTTGATTTGATGTGGGAAGTGATGTTGATATCTTTAGAAAATGGTAATCAAAGAAGTTAATTCTTTCTCTTGCCTCCGTGTGCAAAACATTTTCAAATACTTGATGCTCATGTTGAGGGGAGTTCTCGTTCTAAAAATATCAAAACAATTCGGTACAAAATGCTTTGATGATATATCACAAGTATCCGAACGATTTTCAAATGGTTTTCAATTGGTTCCAATGGCGGATGAACAATACCAAATAGACCGACCAACTCTACTTTATGTACGGTGATATAAGGATGATAAGGTTAGGTATGTGTTCCCATGATCCTCCGAACCGGAGGATCTACCGAGGACAATCCACTAGTTAGTGTAGAAGTCCTTAGGTATGATGATAAAAGGAGAAAAGTGAGATATGGGAAGTGTGCGGTCCGAGATAGAGCAAGTCTTCGGAACAAACCCAACAAGGTTCTTGCTATGAAATCTCGGTAAGCACCAAAGGGTTGAAGAATTAAAAGAATTGAATGAGAAAGGGTGAAAACAAATAGCCTCCATTTATTCAACCTTAGGCGTAAGCCGGGTTCACTTCATATGCTACCGATGGTAACATCGGTATTGAAGACAAGGCGTCATGGACCCAAAGGACGCACCGCACTTCAACTTTCCAAACCACTCAAGTTCCTCTTAAAAGGACTTGTTTCATTCTCACGGGAACCGACATTATCTATCGACTTTCTCTTAGAGATGGTTGATATTGAAGAAGGAGACCTCTCCATAGTCTCCGCACAGGGATCCAAATATGCACAAATTGAGTCTAGAGCCACGAGATCATCAATAAATCTCATTAGGACACTTTCAATGAAGACTCTCTGTTTCACACAATGTGGAAAGAGATTATATCTTGAGTCCTCGCATTATCCTTGTGGTATTGCCGGAACATCCGAGTGATGTGTATACATATTCACTATGAAGATGGAAAGCCTTCGGAGCCAACATCAAACAAGCTCTGGTAGGTGGCATGTGAGATCTATTCTATAGACCAACCATGTGACAACCGAATGTAAACAATGGGCGATTCAATCTCTTAAATCAATCCTCGGTTCGAGTTATGGATTGACGGATACCTTTGAAAACCGGTCTTTGTGCTTAACAACTCTTTTCTCCAAGCACATCGACCGTGTACTCATTTTTTCAAACCAAAAGGTGTTTTATGATTGATAATTGATTTTCAATAAAACCTTCGTTATATTGCAAAAACAATTTCTATTGAGCCATACACGATTGTTTTTCAAATCTCTTTTCATCAATCGGTGGACTTAAAATTAGCTAGTTCACTCACTCCGTGTTGTCTTCTTTGAGATGTTCGGTTTGAGAACAACTAGAGCATTGCGAAACCCCGTCAAGGAAATTCTTGAATTATACCGATCACAGCGGTATTTGTAATTGATCAACGGGGAACCGTGGGTCGTGTACCTCAATTCAACGAAGTGATCAAAGACACTTTCGTGTGATTTATTGCTAACTTGTATGCGGTACACCCGACGTTTGCGGTGATCGTAATGAAGCGGTCAATCCATAGCCGCATGCTCACTTAACACATTCATCTCAAAAGAAATCATGATTAGTGCATTAATGACTCGATATTTTCACTCCATGCTTCGCTACTGCTGCGCTAATATCATGATTCAACAAAAGATTCCGCTACTCGATGAGAAGATATCATGATCCGAATGTGAGCATGTCGGTCCTAAAGTCACAACATCACATAATACCAACACCACAAAGGATATCTCGGAGATTTTTGATAGTGATGATATCAAAAGATGGCTCAAATTTATCATCACGTGGATCAAGAAAGACCTCCACTTGAAGTAACCAAACATGCAATGTGAAGAATCAATGACTACGAGCTTAGAAGCAAAGGACTACGTCAAGAATGCAAGAACAATTCTTAATGTAAAATCTTTTTTGTATTCAATGTAATTTTGGTACATGATTGAGGTGACCTCCCTTAGGGGGAGATTGTTAGGAATTAGAAATTCCAGGTGTTAAAGAGTCGGTCACCTCAAGTATATGTAATCGTTAGAAAGCTCGTAGTCGTAGTTCTTTTAAGTTAAGTAGTATTTAGTTAAGTAACACCGTGGAGGACGGACGGGTCTTTACCCACTGTATGCCTGATCCACAGCCCGATGTGTGGCGATTTATGTAAGACTATAAATACTCTCTACCTCCCAAGGTAGAGAGTTGGAGCTCATAATAATATCTTTCACTTTCTCTCACTAAGTTCCCTAAACCTCTAACTTTCTCTCTCAAGAATTCCACTTATATGCCACCTTGTTGTTATGGTTTGATGTGTATGTGAAAACTAATATCTTACAGAGTCCTACGCATTATCCTTGTGGTATTGCCAGAACATCCGAGTGATATGTAAAAATATTCACGATGAAGATGGAAATCCTTCTAGAGCCAACATTCAAACAAGCTCTTGGTGGGTGACATGTGAGATCTTCTCGTAAGATCAAGCTTGTGACAACTGGATAGAAACAATGGGGCAATTCATTGTTGAATCAACCTTGGTCCAGGAATGGAATTGACGAGTACTTTTGGAAAAACCGTTCGATTAGCAAATCTTCTTTTCTCTAGCACGTCGAATGTGTATTCATTTTCAAACACAAAAAGTATCTCTGATTGAAAAATACTTTTAGAAAAACCGTTCGATGTGCGAATCTCTTCTTTTCGCTAGCACGTCGAATGTGTACTCATTCTCTAATACAAAAGTATTTTGATTGAAAATTGATCTTTCTCATAAAACCTTCGTCAGATTGCAAAACTCTTTCTTCAAGCAATACGCGATTGTTTTCAAATCATTTTCATCAATCGGTGAATCTCAATTATTGGTTCACTCACTCCGTATTGTCTTCTTTGAGGCGTTCGGTTTGAGAACAACTAGAACAATCTGCGAAACCCTGTCAAGGAGATTCTTAGGAATCATACACGATCACAGAGCGATTTGTTGTCGATCAACGGGAACCGTGGGCGTGTACCTCAATTCGGTAAAGTGATCAAAGACACTTTCGTGTGTTTTATTGCTAACTGTTGTTTGCGGTACATTTGGACGGTTGCGGTGATCGTAATTGAGCGGTCAATCCAAAGCCGCATGCTCACAAAGATCCGCTTAATTGAAGAAATCATGACGGTGCATATCTACATAACTCGGCTCGATATTTTTATACTATGTTCTGTTATCTTCACGCAAATATCATGAGCCAAGAAAGCTTCCGCTACTCGATGGAAAGATGTCATGATTCAAAAGTGTGAGCATGTCGGTCCGAAAGTTACAACATCACATGAAGGCAACACAACTATGGATGATCCGGAGAGATTTCTTGGTGGTGATGATCTCAATGAAAGCTCAAGATCATCAAAGATGTGGATCGCTTAAAGGCCTCCACTTAAAAGTACAAATCAGTGCGGACTTTGAAGAATCACTACAAAAGCACAAAGATTGCAGATATTGAAGAATTCAAGTGTACGAGCACCAGAACGAAGTCAAAGATAGAATGCTAGAAAGCAAAAATGTATTTCATGGGGTGACCTCCCTTAGGGGGAGATTGTTAGGAATTGGAAATTCCATGTTAAAGAGTCGGTCACCCCAATAATGGTCTAGCATATGTTTGCTCGTAGATATATCGTTGTTTACGTTATTTAGTAGTTTATTAGTTAGTTTGTACCGTAGTTTAGTTTAGAGCAACACCGTGGAGGAAGGACGGGTCTTTACCCACTGTATGCCTGATCCACAGTCCGATAGGAGGACGTATTGTTTGTAAGTATAAATACCCCTTCCATCCATGGAAGGGGTGTGGCTTCTTTGAATATACCTTTCATTTTCTTAAGCAACTCTCTTCAAGGAACCTCCTCTCAACTCTCTTCATCTATCTCAAATGGCTTTCTTATTTAATCATTGTCCTAGACCACCCGAATCATCAAACAACATAATATTCACGATCCTTCAGCATTGAATCAAGGATTTGTAATGATTGCTAGAGCCTTTGGGAGATTTGCTAACAAATCCAACAATCGCATTCGTACCTCATCAAACACAAGAAATCAAGCTGTTGTTAACAATGGAAGAGTTGAGGTTCAGAACCGTGGAAATGGTCGTCCGATGGGTTGTGGTCAAGGGTTTAATGTTAATGGAAGGAATAACATGGGTGCTCCACAACAAAGGGTTCAAATGGTTGATCAGGGAGATGTTCAGACTGGAGTTAATGGTTTTCGATGCTACAACTGCAACGATAAGGGTCATCTGGCTAATGCTTGCCCAAAGCCGAGAACAAGAGGTAGCGCTTATCACAAGTAGGCTTTACTCTTGGCTCTCAAGGATGAAGCTGGTGGAACACTTACCAACAAGGAACATAGCTTCATGGCCAATGTAGATTCTGATGATGACATGGAGGACTTGCAAGCTAATGCAGCTGTGATGTTAATGGCAAACATGCAAGAGCTCCACATGAGTGACACAGGCCCAGTGTATGACACTGATGGCTTGTCTCAGGTACCGGATCCAAACATACTTATACATGATCTGATATCTCCGCCTACATCTGCATCCAACGAGGCACAGAGTGTTCAACATGAGCTTTCTACATCACATTACGATGATAATCAAATGGATCCCGTAATTACATATGACGATCAAGATGACCTTATGGTAAATATTGATAATCAAATTGACTCCGTGATTATATTTGAGGATCTAAATAATGATTATGTTGAGACTCAAGTTGAACAAAATGAACCTTTGTCTAATCCAGATCCAGAGCTCATGACCTTATGTCAGACCACCGTATCTAAATTGGAGAAATGCACTGAGAGAAATAAGAAACTGCAAGATAAAATTGCACTGTTGACTAAGAATAATGAATGTTATAAGTTCCAACTCAACATTTTTGAAACTAAAGCGAAATGTGAACAAATTTTTGAAATCGCTTTTGCAAAATCATACCAAAATGAAAAATCTTTGGAAATACAGATACGTGATCTAGTTGAATCCAAGAATGTATTGCTTTCTCAAATAGAACAACAAAAATTTGATCATCAACAACAAGTTAACACTCTCACTTCGGAAATTCAAAAAGCCAAGTCTGAATTGTTAACATGTCAAAAACAGTTTTCTGAATACAAAAAACATTCGAGGAGACAAATAGATCAGTATCTTGATGAAATTGTCGATTTACAAAACAAAATATAAGATTTTTGAAATGTTGTGTATAAACATGGTGAGTCAATCACGACAATTCAAAAGTTTTCTTTTAAGCTAAATCCAGATGGATATGGACCAATTCTTGTTGATTACAAACCAAGTTTTTCACATAGAGCATTCAAACCAAATCCTCAAGTTTACAGTGCAAAACATAGAATTGATGATTCAATTATGAGTGTTGTTGAATATAATCGTGATGAGGAATCAGATGCTGATACTGAGAGTCGATTAAAAATGGAAAATGTTGAAAATAACAAACCATTTGATTACTCAAAAATCATACCTTTTGTTAAACAACAGGATAATACTAACACATATTGGGTTATAACATAAACTCCTAAGTCCTCTTCTGACGATGGTCCCCGAAACAATGTTGCACAAATTAGTGGTCCTTTACCTTCCTTCAATGAAGTAAAATCATTACCCGAAAGATGTCAAATTCTTAAATATTTTGATGCATTCATGTCTGACATCAAAATTTTGGAACATGAAATTAAAGTTAATTATGAAATAAAAGCTGAACATTTTCAATCGCTACATGCGCGAAATCAAAGAGATATTTTTCAGAAAAGGATTTTACCCCATGTCCGAAATTTAAAGATGTGTGAAATATATTGGGAACGGGATCTTCAGAAGGAGATTGGACTTATGAAAACAGTTTTCGAGAAAACAGAAACATCGATTTCAAATACTAAACGGAAAAAGAAAATATTATGAAATCATGTTGATAGACTCTTGGAAGATGTTATTTGTGCTGATACCATAAATGTTGTGTTGTTACATACTGTTGCATATGCATTTGATTATATTGATGTTGATTATGTTGAGAATATCAATATTGTGCCTCAAATCGAGTCTTTGAAAATTGAAAATGAGGGGTTGTTAAATAAACTTTCAAATGCAAAACGTCATCTTCAATAGTGTCAAAAAGATTGTCAAAATCGAGAACTTGGTTTACAAAACAAAATCAACTAGTTGCGTGCAAAATCTTTTGAACTAAAACTTGAACAACTGGATGATGAAAACGTGTCTTTAAAATGTCAAATTTCAAAATATGAACAAGAAACTGCCAAAGTCAAAACTGAATATGGTGTCATATTTGATTTGCTCAATAAGACTCGTGCTAAAGCATCACAAGAACTTGATTATCATCTTGCATACACTAAAGAGGTCTTAAACGTTAGTGGAAACATTCGCTCTGAAAATCAAGATTTGTTTCACACTATAGTTGAGTTGAAAGAGAAGTTAGGGAAATATGAGAAAGATAAGTCTAGTAACACAAATGTCCTTGCACCTGGAATGTTTAAAATTGACACTAGAATGCCTAACGACAAACTACAAGATACTAATTGACACTAGAATGCCTAACTACAAACCACAAGATACTAATGTGCTTCCTTCCACTTCTACAAGAATAGTTGGCTCTAATCCTAACGTTAGCACTTCACAGCTTAAGAGCAAAAACAGGAAGAATAGGAAGTTGCAACGTAAGAGAAGAACAATAAAGACCTCTGAAGTAGAAGAACACCTTAGGACCTTGAATAAAACTTATGTTGCACCCACTTTAGACATTGCGTTAGAAAAATGTAATAGAAAAAGTGATGTAACGAATGTTACATCTTTAAGTACTTTGAATGTTTTGTTTGAAGCATCTTGTATTGGTTGTCGTAAAAGCATGTTTTCTGGTTGTCATGATAAATGTGTTGCTAGATATATCTTATCTCGTAAGCAGAACAATAGAAATCGGAATACCTCTAGGCCCACTAATGCTTCTAAGTCTGTGCTAGGTAAACCGCCTTCTAGTATTTCTACAAATATCATTGATGTACCTATAAAACCCACTTCACCTCCTAGGAAGAGAATATCACCTAGTGCATTCACTAAGACCAAAGCACAAACTAGTTAGACTTGGCAGAGATGGTTACAAAATACACCAGGATTTATATGGATTCCTAAAATCATTAACATGTGTGTTTCAACTGTAACTGTAACGGAACCCTCTAACTCTTCGGGTTCCACCTCTACTTTTATTCCACTTGTGTCGTCTATGTGTAATGCAGGTGATACAGATCATCCTTGATTGTTGATAGCGGATGTTCCCGACACATGATAGGCAATCTCAAACTGTTATCAAACTTTGTCTCAAAGTTCATCGACACTTTCAGGTTCGGGAATGATCACTTCGCAGCTATCATGGGCTACAGAGATTACATCAATGGTAACATCGAAATTAGCAGAGTTTATTATGTGGAAGGTCTCGGTCACAATCTCTTTTCAGTCGATCAGTTTTGTGATGGAGATTTGGAAGTTGCTTTTCGGGATAAAACTTGTTTCATTCGAGATCTACAAGGAAATGATCTTATGTCTGGAAACTGCACATCAAGCCTTTACACAATCTCAATGCAAGACATGATTGCTTCATCTCCCATTTGTCTACTTTCTAAGGCTACATCTACAAAATCTTGGCTATGGCACCGACGTCTTTCACACTTGAACTTTCAAACCATAACCAATCTTGCACGATACAAACTAGTTGAAGGTATTCCAAGGTTTAGGTATTCAAAAGATCACTTATGATTAGCCTGTGAACAAGGGAAAAGTACTTGTGCTCACTTTCCTTCAAAGAAGGACCATAACTCTCAGCATGTCCTTCATCTTCTTCAAATGGATTTGTGTGGTCCGATGTGCGTGCAGACAATTAATGGCAAATGCTACATTCTAGTAATTGTTGATGACTACTCAAGATAGACTTGGGTTTATTTTCTTCGAAGTAAAGATCAAGCTCCACAAATGATCATCACCTTTCTCATGAAAATTCAAGTTCAGCTCCAGAATACAGTAAGACAAGTAAGAACAGACAGAGGAACTGAATTTGTGAATCAAACTCTTCGAGAATACTATGAGAAAGTGGGAATTGAGCATCAAACATCAATTGCACGAACACCGTAACAAAATGGATTTGTCGAAGACGAAACCATACATTAAACCGTGTTGACGTTAGTGGAAGCTGCAAGAACGATGTTAATTAATGCAAAACTTCCATATTACTTATGGGCAGAAGCCGTGTCAACTACATGCTACACTCAGAAACGTTCAATGATAACCAAACGCCACAACAAAACACCTTATGAGCTTATCCATAACCGAAAACCGAATCTTAAACACTTTCATGTATTTGGTGCTCTTTGTTACTGATGCAGGTTTTACTGACCAGGTTTTAATATTTATTGTCTCGTTATACCTATGGTCTACCCTAAAGCACTAACGGGCAGTGTACCTGGTCGTGTGTAGTGTAGTAATGGTAAAACCGAGGTCGTCCCAAGAGCTATGTGTGTTGAATTATTACTTAGTCTAGGTGTCACAGTTTTTAATATGATTTCGATAAGGAATTTAATTAATTAACTACTAAAGAAAATAAAAGGCAAAGGTTTAACCAATAGAGGAGAGTGGTGCTAACCTAGTTATTCCTCCTAGCTAGTAATGTCTACGTCTAATTACTTCCAATTACTTCAGGTGGGGTCAAATTCGAGAGGACAACATTTGGTCAATTCGCCTAACCTATCGCCAAAGATGCCACCACCGGAGAAGTCGGTGTCCCTTCATAAGTCTAGTTGTTCCCGGTCCCTAAGCCAAGTCATTAAGTACCGCTACAAGCTAGATTTATAATAGTGAGTGCCGGGCGTTAGCAACTTAAACACTCACCCCTAATTCTTAAGTTCATCCAAAAGGTAGGTGATCAGTTGGTCAAATCGCACAAGTAGAAAGGGTCGTCAGTTGGTCATATCTTACCCTTCCCGTCTTAATCTACTCACTTAGGGTCAGTTGGTCATATCTCCTAAGCAACTAGCCTCTACCGCCATTCAAAACTACCGAAACAAGGGTAGCTACCAATAAACTATGCATGCATACACTTAGAAATAATTATACGGAAGTAATATAAACGTAAACAAAACAATTAAGGAATCATAACTAGGCCAACACCAAGAGGTGCTTAGCCGCTCATATTAACCATACAAATCAATTCAATATTCAATGTTACGAAATACATGAATCGAAAGTAAAGAAAAGATAGAATGCTAATGCTTATCGTATGGGAGTGATTTCTCCCTTGGAGACAGCTCCGTATGCTCCTCTAGACCCGCCTTTGGCTTCTTCCCATGTTCTTTGGTTGTGGTGTGTGAAATAGGATGATTTCAAATGCTGGAAATCGTGGGGTATTTATAGGCCAGATCTGGGTTACGGCGTAACTAATATAATAGTTACGTCGTAATCTTCAATTTCATCGTAATTTGTACTAGATCTGCTGGTTACGGCGTAGCCTTGTAAGTGGTTACGCCGTATCTTCAATATATCTTGGTTACGCCAAAGTTTATGCAATAGTTACGACGCAGTTATCAGCGGCGTGGAACCTCATTTGACCTAATATAGTTACGTCGTAGTCTTTTGTGAGAGTTACGCCGTAATCTTCTAATGAGTTGGCTATCTGAGTCAAGCTTTAGTTACGGCGTAATGTGAGAGATGAGTTATGCCATAACTTCTTCAAAGTGAGCATACTCTGATAAATCTTTGATAATTCTCCAATTAATGCTCGTAATTTACTTGAAAGTGGAAAAAAATGGAAAACAAGCGTAAATCCATATAAATGATATAAATTACAAGCATTATCGGGGGAAATTGACACTTAATATTCAGGACTATTTGATGTTAACAAATATCCCCCCACTTGAACTCTACTTGCCCTCAAATAGACCTTATTAGAAAGATTCCCAAAAAGATATCTCCCATAATCTGGAAAATATAAGTTTACAAATCCCTTATGCTAGAATAAAACAAAGCCGAACACCTCACGAAATGGGAACGAAACACTCAAATCTCTCAACCTTCTAAGTGTCAATTTCAGGATGATCACTCACGCACAGTCATAGCATGTATTCTATCATAAGCTTGGTGGTTACACAAATCTCCACCACTAGAGTTAAGGGCTAAACAATTTTCGAAGGCAATATGGGTAGATACGACAAAGGTTATGGGGGTGACTCGTCATTACTAACATGTCACGGTGAAGTGGACAAAATCAATGATACATGACCAAATCCATGGCCAAGACACCAAAGATTGCTCGCTGCATCACCTAGACACGCTTCATGACTAAAGGGTAGGATAAGACATGGGATATACAAATGGTGTAAAATAAAAATCAAGCAGGTAGTCTAAATCTATAACCAAGTCATCACCACTTACCGTTCGCCCAAAGTTCATGCTTTGAAGTCAAGAAACCGGATCATGAAATACCATGTAGATGTGTCATTAGAGGACGTCATGATGGGCACACTACCTTTTCTCCAACTGTCGGCATAATTACCAACTCCAATCTTCGAATGTGACCAAGGTGTCCTCCTCGATACTAAATCTATATACAGCTCATAACACAGTGCTTATAACAATGCACTTTACAATAACTGAATAACATAACAGCCTTTTTTTTAACATAACAATAATAACTAAACATAATATCCTCCCACTTGAGATGAACAACGGGAATTCGGGGGATCTTCAATGATCTTCAAGAATATGTCGTCGACGAAAGCGTGATTTCCGAACCCTTCCACTTGAACCTTGAACTTTGGCAAATGATGACTTCCCAATCACAAATAAAGACTACAGGGTAGGCTAAGGTGTATCGAAACAATATATTGGGTTAACAAAATGAAAGTAATGGCTCAGATGGGTGTATCTAGGGGTATCTTGCACTAAAGGTGAGTGCAACAAAAGGGTTTCACATGGGGGTCGAGAAGTCGAGGTGACTAATCGATAGACACACAATGGTAGGCTATTTGGGTGATAATCCTATAATATTGCCTTCTTAAACTGAAAAGTCCAAATACATCAAGCTAACTCAACATACCTCGTCTATGGTCTTGAAATGATGCAAAGGCCAAGTTCTAAAGTTTACAAGCTACCGGCACACTCATAATTTGGTGGATTTGGGGTAAAATATTGAAAACGGATAAGGCTAATCTCACCATATAATATCAAGGGTTGTATGTGCTCGGCTAAGGTCTAATCTAGTTAGGTTAAGAAAAACATGTCAAAAATTTAAAAATGGCATAATTTTTCAAAATAAACTAGAAAAACGAGGGCAAAATAAAGTTCAGAAGATAATTCTACTCCCGTCCCCCCACTTGAATTGTACAAAGTCCCTTTTGTACCAAGCGTTAAATAAAGGTGAAGAGAAAAGTAGAATTAGAGCGAGAACTTCCCTGAAATTTGCTCCAAAAAGAAAGAAGGCCCATGAAAAAGAGATGTGCCTTCATATAAGCATCCATGAACAAACTTCAATCCCTGAAATCACACTACCGACAAGCATAATTCTAAAAAAAATGAAAAATAAGAAACAAACCTAACTCACTTTTGTAGGAATCACGGTTGCATTTAGCATATGCAACAAGCCTTTTAAACCACTTGGTGTCCCAAGTGGACGAGTGAAGTCTCGTGAGGGTTTACAGGGAACACACTCACAAAGTTTATTTAAAATACTAATACAATGTTATTGTGTTTTACAATGAAAGAAGTAAAGCAGAAGAAAGTTACGTCGTAACACCTTGAGGGAGTTACGCCGTAACTGGCAAAACCTGGCTTACGCTGTAAGAGTGTAGCTACGGCTTAACCACGGAGATGGTATTACGCCGTAATCGGTAATGCGTCTGCAATTTTGCTTCAAGGGGTAGGTTATGGCGTAACCACTGAGATGGGTTACGCCTTAACTATGGTCGGATCAGCAAGCTGCAGCAGCAATCACTCCAAGTTTCCTGCAAAAATGGTTAAAAACACAAAACCCTACAGAAATGGAAAACAAAAGAAAGGGATAATTCGGGCTGTCTCTCGAAAGAGCACTTTTCTTTATCTACGAGTCTTTAAGTTAGACTCAGAGCCGCGGGGCTTTATGGGGGCCTTTGGACTTGGCCGAATTCCTCAACTAGTCGGCGGCACTTATTCTTTCATTTGTTAAAACACTTTTTTCTTGTAGTGTTACCGATGCCATATATTCCAAATTTTTGTGAAAGCCACTCATTACATGACTTTTCCCAGTCATCACCTTCAGCTATAAGACTGCTTGTTATACTTATGCTTGGTCTCTCATCATTAGTTATTGCATTAGTAGGACGATAGTCATTGTACTTGCATTTTAATTGCCTAACCAATCCCTTATCGATTTCTGATTCTCCAAATCTTATTTTGTACCAATCTTCGAATGCTAATTTCTTAAATGTAATATCATGTCTTTCAGTCTCGTGAGGGTATATCCATCCGTCCGCCATTCTTTCACAAGATTCTCAAAAAGGATTACACGAGGGCCATGCTGTTACCGATTCGTTATCCACGGTTAATATCGGGGTTGCAGAAATGTTTGTTTGGGATCGGAGCTTCCTTAATACCTTGGATCTGGACAGTCTTTTCCTGTTTCTGCTTACAATTATCAATATTCTCTCCACTATTATTAGTACTAGGATCATAATGTAGAGGAGGATTGGGTAATTGAACATTAACAACATAAACATTATTTGAACTTCCAAATTTTGGTTTTAAATGCTCTTTCATACTAAAAGTTATTCATCCATTTTCAGTTCCCAAAGAAATTTGTTTTTCAAAAACCTTAATTTGAGCCCTACAAGTGGCCAGAAAAGGTCTTCTAACAATTAAGTTGTAAGCCTCCCGCTTCCCCATGTCAATTACTACAAAATCAGTGGGAAAAAAGAATTTTTCAATTTTTAGGAGCACATTATTTACTACTCCCCTAGGTACAGACTTAGAGGAATCAGCCATTTCTATCATCATTGTTGTTTCTTTTAAATAGGTAAGTTTTATTTTATCAAACAAAGTGGTAGAAATAAGGTTTACCCTGGCCCCCAAATCAGCTAATGCGGGAATCTTAATATTACCAATAGTGCATGGAGGAAGAAAAATTTCCTGGTATTGTTGCTTCTTAGGGAGTTGGCTTGGCAGGATCTCGTCGTCTTCCGATTTACCATCTTCTTTCAGGTAGTTAATCCCGGATATATCATTGGTGATGGGAGATGTGCATTGTTCTCTCTTTGCCTTATCTTGCTTTAGCATTACTGGTCTCAAGGTTTTTAGCTAATTGCCCAAT
Organism: Chrysanthemum lavandulifolium; assembly: GCA_022545495.1. Lineage (NCBI taxonomy): Eukaryota > Viridiplantae > Streptophyta > Magnoliopsida > Asterales > Asteraceae > Chrysanthemum > Chrysanthemum lavandulifolium. The sequence goes on from CM040244.1 coordinate 208,163,663, forward strand.
TTGTGTTTCGAGGTTTTTAATTGCAGCATCTTGGTTTCGCAAGTTCATGTTGGTGTCTTCTTTCACTTTGACCATCCATTCCTTGAGCTTCTCTCCCTTTTGTGTAGATTCTTCGTTGTGCCTATGCATTATTTCTTCAAGGCTTGGTCTAGGAGGATTGTTGTTTTTCTTGTGTAGAATCAGGGGGACTTTTCTCGATATTTGGCCCCGTTATCATAGTAATTGTTGAAAGGGCCCCCACTTACATATTTTACTTCTTCGATCCTTTTAACTTCCTCGTTGGAGGAACATTCCTTAGTACGTGGAGCTCCATTTCGTTCTACTTGAATGGAATGCACATTTTCCTTGAGCTTCTTCATGTCTCTTCCAAGGCTTTCTAATTTGTTGTTTATTACTGCAAGGCCTTCCATATTTCCATTATTACTTTGGTTGCCCCCCATTGTACCATTTGTGAGAGTGGTCAACCATCTTTTGAATAGTTTCCAATGCCAATGTTGGAGTCATCCCAAGAATCGGCCCTTGTGAATCGATCATTTGTCTTGAGGAGATGTTCAGACCTTTTTAAAAGACGTTCACTTTTTGTTGGCTGTTGAGGTCGTGAGTAGGGCATTTATATAATAATTCATTATACCTTTCCCATGCCTGGTACAACGTTTCATCACCCTCTTGTTTGAAATTTTGGATTTCTTCTAATTGCTTAGCAGTCTTAGATGGAGGACAGTATCTCTGAATGAAATACTTCTTTAGGATAGGCCAAGTGTTGACTGTTCCGGCAGGTAATCGATCAACCTATCTTTTAGTAGCTCCCGTAAGAGAAATAGGGAATACCCGTAACATTACAGCATCGTTTGAGACTCTAGGAATTTTGAATAGGCTGACAATGTATTCCACGTTGTCTATATGTTCATGAGCATCATCGGTAATGCTTCCAGAGAAGGGATTTGCATGCAATTCCCTCATGAATTGAGGTTTGATTTCGAATTGAGGAACTTTTCCGATAGTCGGCCTAACAATCCCTGGTCCTTGTTCTTCCCTTGTTAATGCTAAGTATTTCTCAAGAGTGAGGTTATCAATTTTAACAACTTCCATGGTACCTGAAAACTTGAATAGTGATCGTGAAAACTTAAGAAATTTTAAAACAAAACGAAAATGAAAGACTTAATATCAGTCCTAATATAACTCCTCGGCAGCGGCGCCAAAAACTTGATGCATGTTTTACTGACCAGGTTTTAATATTTATAATGTCTCGTTATACCTATGGTCTCCCCTAAGGCACGAACGGGCAGTGTACTCGGTCGTGTGTAGTGTAGTAATGGTAAAACCGAGGTCGTCCCAAGAGCTATGTGTGTTGGATTATTACTAAGTCTAGGTGTCACAGTTTTTAATATGATTTCGATCAGGAATTTAATTAATTAACTACTAAAGAAAATAAAAGGCAAAGGTTTAATCAATAGAGGAGAGTGGTGCAAACCTAGTTATTCCTCCTAGCTAGTAATGTCTACGTCTAATTACTTCGAATTACTTGGTGGGGTCAAATTCAAGAGGACAACATTTGGTCAATTCGCCTAACCTATCGACAAAGATGCCACCACCGGAGAAGTCGGTGTCCTTCATAAGTCCAGCTTGTTCCCGGTCCCTAAGCCAAGTCATTAAGTACCGCTACATGCTAGATTTATAATAGTGAGTGCCCGGACGTTAGCAATTTAAACACTCACCCCTAATTCTTAAGTTCATCCAAACAAGAGGTGATCGGTTGGTCAAATCGCACAAGTAGAAAAGGGTCGTCGTTGGTCATATCTTACCTTTCCGTCTCGCCTACTCACTTAGGGTCATTGGTCATATCTCTAAGCAACTAGCCTCTACCGCCATTCAAAACTACCGAAACAAGGGTAGCTACCAATAAACTATGCATGCATACACTTAGAAATAATTATACGGAAGTAATATAAATGTAAACAAAACAATTAAGGAATCATAACTAGGCCAGCACCAAGAGGTGCTTAGCCGCTCATAATAACAATACAAATCAATTCAATATTCAATGTTACGAAATACATGAATCGAAAGTAAAGAAAAGATAGAATGCTAATGCTTATCGTAGGGAAGTGATTTCTCCTTTGGAGACAGCTCCGTATGCTCCTCTAGACCTACCTTTGGCTTCTTCCCACATTCTTTGGTTGTGGTGTGTGAAATGGGATGATTTCAAATGCTGGAAATCGTGGGGTATTTATAGGCCAGATCTGGGTTACAGCGTAACTAATATAATAGTTACGCCGTAATCTTTAATTTTTTCGTAATTTGCACTAGATCTGCTGGTTACGGCATAGCCTTGTAAGTGGTTACGCCGTATCTTCAATATTTCTTGGTTACGCCGGAGTTTATGCAATAGTTACGGCGTAGTTATCAGCGGCGTGGAACCTCATTTGACCTAATATAGTTACGTCGTAGTATTTTGTGAGAGTTATGCCGTAATCTTCTAATGAGTTGGCTATCTGAGTCACGCTTTAGTTACGGCGTAATGTGAGAGATGAGTTACGCCGTAACTTCTTCAAAGTGAGCATACTCTGATAAATCTTTAATAATTCGTAATTTACCTGAAAGGGGAAAACAATGGAAAACAAGCGTAAATCCATATAAATAATATAAATTACAAGCATCATCGGGGGAAATTGACACTTAATATTCAGGACTATTTGATGTTATCAGTTACCCAAATAATGATCGTGATGACTTTGGAAAGCTCAAGGCCAAAGCTGACATTGGAGTCTTCATTGGATACTGTGAAAACTCAAAAGGATACCGGATTTGGAGTCGTCGTAAAAGGGAGATTATGGAAACGATTCATGCCAATTTGGATGAGCTTACAGAAATGGCTTATGATCAAAACAGCTTGGAACCTGGACATAACCGTCTCAACTTCCCCCAAACCCCATCATCAGCTGAACCAAGCTTACAGCTTACTCATCGTCAAATGGAAACGTTATTTGCTCCTCTGTTTAGTGATAAAATTGATCAACGTGCTCTAGATGTATCAAATATTTCCGTTGCTCAACCTGATAATATTCCAATTCCTGATACACCTGACACAACAAAAACAGTTGCTGACGCACCTCCAATTTATTCTACAACAACAGCCGAACAAACGGCTTCTAATTGCGCTGATATAGCTGATGATCTTGTGAATCAAGATGTACCTGCTCCAGCGAATTATGATGGAAACGCATTTTTCAACCCTTTTGCTACTAAAAATGCAAACTCAGATGTTGCTGAATCATCAACCAGCAATCTGAATCCACCAAATCTGCACAACGTATATCAACATCAACCCTCCACACATCTTTGGACTAAATACCATCCTCTTGTTAATATTAATGGCAACCCGAACCAACCAGTCGTTACTGGACAAAGCCTTCAGACTGACGGTGAACATTGCATTTATGCCCTCACCGTCTGTCAAACAGAACCCAAAAACATCAAAGATGCAATGACCAAAGAAAACTAGATTGAATCCATGCAAGAAGAGCTAAACCAGTTTAAACGTTTAGAAGTATGAGAATTGGTTGAAAGACCAGTAGGGGTCTATGTCATTGGTCTCAAATGGATTTGGAAAAACAAGTTAGATGCTGAGGGTACGGTTATTCGAAACAAGTCACGTCTGGTGGCTAAGGGTTATAGACAGGAAGAGGGGATTGACTTCGAAGAATAATTCTCACCGGTAGCTAGACTTGAGGCTATACGGATTTTTCTGGCATTCGCGGCTCACATGAACATCTTGGTCTATCAGATGGATGTCAAAACGCTTTTACGATGGTAAACCAAGGAAGCAAAGATATGTTAGTCGACCGTAAGGATTCGTTGATCCGAGTTCCCTAATCACGTTTACAAAACCGAATAAGGCTCTTTACGGTCTCAAACAAGCCCCTCGGGCGTGGTATGATGAGTTGTCCTCCTTTCTCCTTTCTCATAATTTTGTCAAAGGATCGGTCGACCCAACATCGCTTTATTCAATATCACGGGCACACATTTTAATTGTTCGATTTATGTGGATGACATCATTTTGGTTCTACCCACAAAAGTACTCAAACGCTTTTCAAAACTAATGAAAACAAATTTTGAAATGTCACTGATGGGTGAACTTACGTTCTTTTTAGGACTACAAGTTCATCAATCACCCTGTGGTATTTTCCTAAGTCAGTCCAAATATGCTCTTGAAATTTTGAATAAACATGGAATGCAAAGTTATGACACTTATGCAATACCAATGGCACATACCAACAAACTGGATGCTGATTTGCATGGGAAATTAGTTGACCCTACCAAATACCAAAGTATTATTAGGTCTCTCATGTATCTAACAGCCAGTAGACCCGACATTGTATTTTCTGTATATCTTTGCTCCCGTTATCAGTCAAGAACAGCTGAAAGACACTGTTGGGTTTTAGGTTCCTTGGATTTGATGAGACAAAATAAATACAAGAATGAAACAAAGGGACTTAAAGTGACAAAGAAGAAACCTACAAAAAGATGGAAGGACTTGCTTGCAAAAGAAGATTTATTATTTAGTCCTTCGTAGTATCTTGTAAACCCTAATCCTCTACTATATAAAGAGGACATGGGGTGTAGGTTTTAAATATATAAGTCTTCCATAATGTAGTTATTAAAGGTGTGTGTGTGTGTGTGTCTAGGCGTCAAGTCCTCTAAGTGGACGCCTAGGATTTGTGTAGTTTAGCCTCAAGGATCTTTGATCCCTGTTACAAGTTTAGTGTAACCGTATTATTCCGATCAAATAATATTTGAGGTTTGGAGTGATTATAAAGATAAACCTTGTGTCAATAACTATGATTTGTTTTATTCCGCTGCATGTACAAGTTTATTATCATCGTTATTGTTAACCCTAGAGGCTCAAAACGATCTCAAGGAGTCATAACAAACTCCACAATTGGTATCAGAGCTTGGGGAGCTCGTTACCTAGGGATTCACAAGGTTTTATTGGTCGAAGAATGGCGAAAAGAAGAAAAAATTCGAAGCTGAAATTTTTCGTATATGTTTCTATGACCTTTGTTTTGTAACGATCATAACTTTTTCGTTAACCGTTGGATTGTGACGAAATTTTCGTGAACGTTCTCTATATATTCATCTAACTTTTCACCAAGGAATTTTTGATCCGAGCTTCCAAAGTAAAAGTTATTCATTGTCGAAGTTGGTCAAAGGGTTTGCGTAAACTGGTTTAATAATTCGAATTTTGGGTTTTCATGCATATTCAACTTCTTGAATTTGTGTTATTTGTTCTAATTCTTGATGGAGGTTGTTTATATATTGTGTGGTGTTTATGATTCATGGTTAGAAGCAGCTTTCCTAGTGTTTTTACGAAACCACTTCTAGTGTTTTCTCAAACCACTTCTAGTGTTTTTGAAACCACTTCTAGTGTTTTCGAAACCACCGATAGTGTATTCTTGAAACCATCGATATCGTATTCTCGAAACCATCGATAGTGTTTTCTCGAAACCATCGATAGTGTTTTCAAACCACTTCTAGTGTTTTTCGAAACCACTTCTAGTGTTTTTCCGAAACCACTTCTAGTGTTTTTCGAAACTACTTCTAGTGTTTTTCCGAAACCACTCCTAGTGTTTTCTCGAAACCACCGCTAGTGCTATCTCACTTCCACCGCTAGTGTTTCTACTCTTGTTATATGTTCCTCCGCTAGCATAATTCGTTTCTGGATGAGGTTTTGGAATTGAGGGAAGTCGTATATGTTTTTTGGTCTTGAGATTTTGGTGACACACATGGGATTTTGGTTCACACACAAGGAGTTTGGTTATTTGATCTTAAAGGTTTTAAAAAGCTCGTATTTGGTTTATTGGACTAGTTGATTACGAAGACGGTTGAATATCACTAATTTGATGTTGTAGTTGAGTTTCACAGGTTTGTGTTCTTATCATATCTCAAAGTGGGTGTTACACTTTGTAGATAACTTGTTCGTGCTTAAAGGATGTTGACGAAGACTTGCAAAATCTAGTTTTCATAGGTCAAGGGGTGGATGGATGAAGACCTAGTTAACTATCACTTAAAGGAGTTACATTGTAGTGCTCAGTGTCTCATTGAAGATGAGGATTTTGTCAAGAGATTGCGGTCTACTTATATGGTGTTAGTATAAGTTTGGAGTCACGTGGATAAACAAGACATAAGATACAAGTTTGGGTTATTTTACTTCTTCATCAAATTCGTTATACTTGGTTTTCTTCACTAGTGATCATTACATAGAGCTTCTCGATTTGAAGGATAATTTTCATGCATCACTCAAGGGAAGTTTCTCTCGCTTATATTCTCTATTTGTTGATAACAAAAGGGAAGAAATATTGAGTGCGATGGCATGGATTAAGGGAAGACAAAGGAAGACAAGATTTGTTTCATTTAGGGAGATGTTTACATCTCAACTTCGCTACCGTCTAGGGAAGTTCGTACACGACTTTGTTTGTTTTGTCATCATCAAATAGGGAAGATTGTTGGGTTTTAGGTTCCTTGGATTTGATGAGACAAAATAAATACAAGAATGAAACAAAGGGACTTAAAGTGACAAAGAAGAAACCTACAAAAAGATGGAAGGACTTGCTTGCAAAAGAAGATTTATTATTTAGTCCTTCGTAGTATCTTGTAAACCCTAATCCTCTACTATATAAAGAGGACATGGGGTGTAGGTTTTAAATATATAAGTCTTCCATAATGTAGTTATTAAAGGTGTGTGTGTGTGTGTCTAGGCGTCAAGTCCTCTAAGTGGACGCCTAGGATTTGTGTAGTTTAGCCTCAAGGATCTTTGATCCCTGTTACAAGTTTAGTGTAACCGTATTATTCCGATCAAATAATATTTGAGGCTTGGAGTGATTATAAAGATAAACCTTGTGTCAATAACTATGATTTGTTTTATTCCGCTGCATGTACAAGTTTATTATCATCGTTATTGTTAACCCTAGAGGCTCAAAACGATCTCAAGGAGTCATAACAAACTCCACAGACACTTCACTGAGGCTAAAAGAATCCTCCGATACGTAAAGGGAACTATTAATTTGGGGATCTGGTATCCGAAGGATTCTGAGTTTGAACTAATAGCTTTTTCAGACGCTGATCACGCAGGATGCTTAGATTCACGGAAAAGTACTTCAGGAGGTGTAGAATTCCTTGGTGATAAACTGGTGTCATGGCAATCGAAGAAACAAGACTGTACATCGTTGTCCTCAACTGAAGCAGAATATGTAGCCATGTTTGCGTGTTGTGCTCAAGTCATTTGGATGATAACACAACTCAAGGATTATGGTTACGTATTTGATAGAATCCCGGTGTACTGTGACAATCGAAGTGCTATTGCGATCTCGTGCAACACTGTTCAACACTCGAAGTCAAAGCACATCGATCTTCGATATAATTTCATCAAATAGCATGTGGAAAAGGGTACCGTTGAATTATACTTTGTAGGTACTGAACACCAACTGGCGGATCTTCTCACTAAAGCCTTGGCTCCAGCAAGGTTTACTCATTTGATTCACCGGATTAGTATGAGGTGTTTGACTCCAGAAGAACTGGACGAACTTTTAACACATTCTTGAAAACAGTCAAACACCAAAACCTCTTTCGTAAATAAATTTTTCAAAAACAAAATATAAAAATATAAAATCTGATAAAATCCAAAAATATTCTTCTATCTATATTTCTTCCAAACATGGCAAGTACAAATCTACCGTCAACACTTTCTTCCTTCAAACCTTTCACCATTTTTCCCGAACAAATGTTGAGGTGCAGAATGTAAATATTTTTCAGTTTCATAAAACCTTGTACTTGCATGTTACCAAATATATGTTGTTTTTTCAGAAATGGTGGATACGTTTCTTGTTAAATACTCTCCTCGGACTCAAATGTTTTAAAATTTTATCATTTCAAAATTCGAGGGGGAGTATCGTCTTGTTTCTTTCCAAAATATGTTTTGTCTAACCAAAGTGGAAGTTTTTTTGGTCTTGGTTGAAAATGGTTGAGGTGGATGGACTAATATTGTCATTTTTGAAAATTCATTTTTAACAAAACACCTCACCTAACACATTCAAATTCATTTACTACCATCATTTATTACCACAACCACCTAAATCCACGCCTAAGATTCAATCTTCTAATCCGTTTGTCAAAATCACAAACTGTAAGGTGTAAAAGCTTTCAATCATGATTTCAAACATTGGTTTTAAATTTTATTTAAATCCAACGATTAAATTGTTCTATATGGATGAATTTGTGGTTTACGCGTATGCATAAGATTATGAATCTTCAAAAGTGTGTTGTTGATGAAATGGGTAGTACCAAAACGTTTAAAACTTAGTGTTATACCTATTTCCATCAACAAATTAAACCCATAAACTCGTTGTATTGATTTTTGAATTTTAGGGTTTATGTTCAAATTTGGGCGTTTCTTTGTTTGAATGATTTGACTTGATTAGATGCTTAAGATAGGTTTATAACATGGTTAATTACTCATAAACACTGGTGAATCCTACCCAGAAACAATGGAAATGAATAATTTGATTCTTAGGGATCTTGAGTCGTAGAACATGAAATCTTTGATTTAATAAGAATTTGATGTTAAAACATGTTGTAACTGGTTCCTTTACCATCTAAGATAGTGCAGAAACATTCTTGGTGACTTTCCATGGCTAGATTAGTTATGCGTAATGTTAGGGTTTAAGGTTTAAGTACAAGTTTAAGCCTAAGCATTTCTACGCATATCTGATTTGATCCTTGACATGTTTTGTGGTCTTGAAAGTGTTAGGGATAAATTGTAATCAGTTTGTTATGTTGAAATTGTTACAGGTATCTACGCGTAAAAGATCAGAATTAAGGTGTTCTTGGATTACGCTTATGGAATACCTTATGTGTAAAGGTTACGCAAAAGAGCAATCTTACACGTAACACTTACTGATAACGCTACACGCGTCGTTCGGGGTCAAGGAAACTTCCTTTTCTTCGAGCAAGTTTTATAACACCCTAGGCAGTGAACCTAATCGTTGTAGTGTAGTAATTAGGGTAAGCCACGGGTATTGATATCGTTCTCTAGGGGAATAGGAATGCTAGTAAGGAGTTACTACGCTAAGGTTAAGGTTGAGGAAGATTATTTTTTATCTTTTTATATTTTATGAAAAATGGAAAGGTACGAATCTCGGGTATTGGATTTGGGGGGGTTTGTATTTCTACCGATTACTCTACTATTATCTAATTATCTAAACTAAGGTTGTGGGAGTCTATGTCTAATTAATGTGTGCTCGTATGATAGTTTAAAGATGTGTTTACTTAAGTTGTATTACTCCTTAATTATCTCCTATTGATGGTTGAATGTCACGTCTTATTCCTAGTTGCGTTGTGAGTCTAAGTTGTAGGGTATGCGTTTCTCCCTAACTCTTTGAACTTACCAAAGGGTCTTGTCTACAAACCCACTAGAGATTATAAACTCCTACTCTAAGGCGCTCTTTGGATGGTTTAGCCTACAATTACTCAGGTAATTATACTCTAAGGTTCACAAAGATGAATCAAGCATTAAGTACACAACGAATGACCTATCGCATTAGTAGATCATTAATCAACTAAGATAAGAAACAACCAATCAATATTCAATAATTAAGTTTCATACTTCCTAAGCAAACACACAAATAAATTAGCCGGACATGGAGAACATGCAAGCATACACACAAATAATCAAAGACATAATTGAATTAATGAAGTAAAGACTTATCTTGATGTAAGATAGGGTTTAAAACCCTAAAATCTTGTACAAGACACCTTAGGTTCGGTTTTAGGTTTTACTCCAAAGACTCTCCACACAAAGACCTAAAAATTCGGATTCTATATGTAAGATTACAATTGCGGCGTCACCTTATGTTTAGTGACGCCGCCGTGTCGCCGCCATTGTGGTTTCGTCTTGGCCACGTTAACCTTGCGACGGCGTCACCTTATGTCCGTGACGCCGTCTCTTGACTTCGGCGTCGTCTGGATTGCATCTAGGCCGTGCGAGTAGCGACGCCGACTCTTTCACAACTAGACGCCGTCTCTTGAAAATCTGAGTTTGGGTTCGGCCCGTCACAATAATTTTGGGACGGTCGCTAATAGCACCCGACGCGTCGCTTTATACTTTCAAAGAATCGTGAGTGTCTCGATTTTGACTTTGGCCATTTTCTTCATATATTCGCCTTTTCGTCCAAATAAGTGCCATTCCAAGATTTTGCCTTCACGAGACCTAAAAAGTGAAAAGGAACGATATTAAGCAATAACGGATACAAAAGTGATCAAATAAGGACTTAAACGACCCCTCAAAATGGTACCTTTTAAAACCTTATCACTTACGCATAAGGGTCTACAGTGGGACTATGCGTATCCTGGAAGGATATGCGTAAACTTGGATGTTTACGCCTAAGGGCTACTCTTACGAGTAAACCTTACACGTAACTCCTTTGCCTAAGCTTATGAGTAAGCCCATAAGCTACAGGTATACATCTACGCGTAAGACATTCTTACGCCTAAGGGTTGCCCTTAAACTTAAGCTTACACCTACGCCTAAGGTCCTCATGTTTACGCCTAAGCCAACTTGTAACTTTATTTTGAAATGTTACGCGTACAAAACTTGTAATAAGTTACTCATATGTCACAAAACCAAAATGTCACTCATAAGCTACAAAAAGTTAAAATGTTGTGTGATTAAGTGAAATTTGGTCATTAAAATTCAAAATTAACATACTCACGTAACTTATCACTTCAACTTCGGACTATTGGACTTAATGTGACTTTGGACTCGTAACATTCTTAAACATGACAACTTCAATTAATAATGGGACAATTAAATAAATCTTAGACTAACATAATGTCTTTCGATATGTTGGTTCTTTTGTCTCAATACATTTCAAATCGCAAAATGGACGTCAACATGGAAAATCTCATTGCCTCAAATGAACTCACAATGGAAGATATCTTCCCAACTGGCTATCACAAAACAATTGAAAAGAACAACCTCAGAGTTGATTTTGAAAACTTCACCTGCTCAGAATCCTTCTGCAGAGTAGCTGTGGACATTCTCAAGAATCATCCCTACCATCTTATGCTGTCTAACTCGGCTTCAGTACCAGAGATATACATCCATCAGTTCTGGCACACTATGGAGAAAATCGATGGTCAAGATGCAGTCAAAGTGACCCTTGGCACCAAGGAAGTCACGGTTACAGTAGCGGATCTTCAAACTATACTTCTTCTTCCTGCCATTCAATCTACCAATTTCGTTCCAACTCCTACTGAAGAGGCAGTAATGCAATTCATGGTTGACATCGGTTATGACAAAGCTGCTAGCATCATCACAAAACACTGCAGTGTTGATCTTAAGAACATCCCTCAGCCCTGGAGGACTCTTTACATCATGATCGCCAAGTCTGTATCCAGAAGAGATAGTGGTCATGAACACCCTAAGCTAATGCACCTTCAAACATTTTGAGGGATGGTCAACATGAAACACATTGAATATGCAAGCTTGATATGGGAAGACATGATGCAACATCATAAGAAGCCTACTTTCAAAGTCCCTTTCATCAGATACACAAAGTTGCTCATCCACAATCAACTCGGGAAACACTTGGACATCCCGATGAGAATCAATCATCCCAAGACTCACTCAATGCTATATGAGCCGACCTTGAATACTGTCAGATTTAAAGACTCCTCTACACGTTAGCAAGGTGCGGAATTACCTGACTGCTTGATTACTGATGCAATCAAGGTTCTTCCCTTGTACCTTCAATACAAGGAAGCTGTGAGTGCAGGCAAAGTTGGGTTCATGGATGAAAAGACTTCTGCAGTGGCTACTACAAGGGCTAGGAGAGTAGGAAGCACTGAGAGCACCAACAAGTATAAGAAGAGGCATCCACCCAGCAAGAAAAGAGTCCCAACTCAGATCGTTCGTCCACAAGTTAGACCGGAACCTATCCCACAGGACGACGACTCTGAAACTGAGTCTGAAGAGGTGATTTACTACTCCAAAACATCTTCACCAATGTCAGAAGACAAACCTCCAAGTCCCTCATCAGACAAAGGGAAGAAGCCAGTGGCAGAAGAAGAAGAAGAAGATTATTATGAAGAAAATGATCCTAAGGATGAAGACATAGCATACCAGAAAACTCTGAAACAACTGAGGATAGAGCATGCTGCTAAAGAGTTCAATCTTCAACAACTAACAGGCCCTGGAGGTTCCAGTGGTGGTGTCCCTATTACACCAGTTCTTGATACGGTTAATTAACCCGATAAGGGAACTAGTGCCACCACCAAGGAATCTACGAAGCAGAAGCACCAAGAGTATGAAGAAAAGTTTGACTTTGAAGAAGATGAGCAAGAAACTGATGAGCGGGTAACTGATAAAGATGTGGAGGAAGCTGCAAGGGAAAAGGCTAGAGAAGAATTTGCTAAGAAGGAAGAAGAAGAAAGGATCAGAATTGAAACAAATAGCTATCTCTAAGAAAATCCTGAACACAATTCTGAACAATCTTCAGAGCAACCCCATGACCCCTCCTCAACTGAATCATCATCCCACTCATCACCACCACCATCAAAAGACACAACAACTAAATCGTCATCCAAATCAATCAAGAAAACTGCAGACACATGGGCATCTCGTACCAAAGCTAAGATCCAAAAGGCCGTGCAACAAGCAAGAAAACGTAGCCTAGTAGACAGAAAATTGAACTTGCTGGCTGACAGGGTCAACTTACTTGGTCAAGAGATGAACAATTTCATAGAAGAGAGAGATCATATTAAGTTATTCCTCAACAGAGACGTTCAAGGAGAAATGGAAGAGAAGATTAAGAATTACACTGACCAAGTAAGTTCTTAAAACATGTTCTAAAAACAATTCTATCCAACATTGAGAACACTAACCAGACAAACAATTACGACAACACCGGTGACGATGCAAACGGATCTTTTATCATAGTTGATAACTCAGATGTCTGTTCGATCTTCGACACTCACATCTGATGAATTGAAGTTTCTTGAGGTACTCCTTGCTCATCAACTAAAGACAACATGCAAGGAAGCAGCTGGTCTAGAAAAGCGTTACAGAGACGATGATGACACGGATAAAGACCCGAATGCCAAACCACAAAAGAAAACTGGCGAGTCTTCATCATCCATGCCACCACCACAGCCAAAGACCACCACCACATCAACTACTCAGGCTTCCCAGCAACCTCCTTCATTTGATAGACCTCGGGATATTGAGTCTCCACCACCACTGGAGAAAATCGGTGACCACTTTACCTATACCGGTGGTGAAAACGAAGAAAATCATGAGCCCCAACAACATCTGTTAGATATTGGTTTTTATAAACACATAATTAAGCACACTAATGGTTCGAATGATTTAGAGTTCTAGAGAGAGAAAGTGAGATGTTCTAGAGAGATAAAACAAAAGAAAGGTTAGATTCCCAAATGAACATCCAACCCTCTCCCTTGTGGGGAGAGGGCTATTTATACAAATGACTACGTCCTCCTTCGGGCTGTGGATCAGGCATACAGTGGGTAAAGACCCGTCCTTCTTCCACGGTGTTACTTATACTACTAATTATCTAACTAATATACTGTTACATTTACGAGCTATAATATGCTAAACATACGTTGGGGTGATCGATACTTCAGCATGGATTTTATAAATCCTAACAATCTCCCCCTAAGGGAGGTCACCCCAATAATTACATTGAAAAAGTCATAGCAATTAATCTATAATCTTTGATGCTTGAGCTCGTAGACTTTGTAGCTTTAAAAACTCTAACATCGTGTAATAGTAGTGATTCCTTGGCTTTGAGTGATTCTTTGATATGTGATCAGGAACTTTCTTCGAGATCATCAGCAATACATAATCTCTAAATTATCTATTTAGGATCGCCAACATGTGAAGTTGTGACTTTTGGACCGACATGCTCACATTCTGGATCATGATATCTTTCTCATCAGAGTTGTGGAAGCTTTTGTTAATTCATGACATTTGCAGCAGCGTAGCAGAAGCATGTAGTGGAAATATCAGAGTCACTTGATGAATATATTTACTTTATCCTGATTTCTTTTGATATGAACGTGATGTGTGAGCATGCGGCTATGGATTGACGTCTCAATTCTGATCAGCTGCAACCGTCGGGTGTTCCTGCAGACAATAGTTAGCAATAAAAGTGCACGAAAGTGTCTTTGATCACTATCGTTGAATTGAGGTACACGGACCACGGTTCCCCGCTGATCGAGACAGTACGCATGTGATCGTGTGGAATTCAAGAATCTCCTCGATGTGGTTTCGCAATGCTCTAGCCGTTCTCAAACCGGAACGTCTCATAGAAGACAACACGGAGTGAGTGAACCAGCAAATTGAGGTTTACTGATTAAAGAAAATGATTTGAAAACAGCCGTGTATTGCTTAATGTAAAGTGTTTTTGCAATACAACGAGGGTTTTATTAGAAAATCAATTATCAATCATAAATACCCTTTTAATTTTGAAACATTAATACACAGTCGATGTGCTACAAAAAAGAATTTTTAAGCACAACGACCGGTTTTTCAAAGGTATCCGTCAATCCATTCCTGAACCAGGATTGATTCAAAATATGAATCGCCCCATCGTTTCTGTCCAGTTGTCACATGTTTGATCTATTGGATAGATCTCACATGCCACCCACCAAGAGATTGCTTGATGTTGGCTCTAGAAGGTTTTCCATCTTCATTGTGAATGTATTAACTTATCACTCAGATGTTCTGGCAATACCACAAGGATAATGCGTAGGACTCTTAAAATATATTCTCACATTCCACATTGTGTGAAACAATGAGTCTTCATTAATTGTGTCCTAATGAGATTTATTGATGATCTCGTGGCTCTAGACTCAATAGTCCATATTTGGTTCCTATGCCGGAGACTAGGCAGAGGGTCTCTTTCTTCAATATCAACAATCTCTAAGAGAAAGTCGATAAATTATGTAGGTTCCCCGTGAGAATGAAACAAGTCCTTTTAAGAAAACTTGAGTAGCTTGGGAAGTTGTAGTGCAGTGCATCACTGGGTCCAAGATGTCTTGTCTTCAATACCGGTGTTACCTTGGTAACCACCAGTAGTATATGAATTGAACCCGGTTACTGACCTAAGGTTGAAATAATGGAGGGCTATTTCTTTTCAACCTTTTTCTCATTCATTTCCTTTAAATTCTTCAACCCCTTCAGTGCTTACCGAGATTTCATAGCTAGAACCTTGTTGGGTTTATTCCAGTTCTAGCTCTATCTCAGTCCGCACTCTTACCATTTCTCACTTTTCTCCTTTTTTCATCATACCTAAGGACTTCTACACTATCTAGTGGATTGTCCCTGGGTAGATCCCTCCAGCTCTGGCGGGATCATGGGAACAAATACCTAACCTAACCATCCTTATATCTCCATGCATAAAGTAAATTTGGTCGGTCTTTTTGGTATTGTTCTTCTGCCAATGAAACCAATTGAAAACCATTTGAAAATCAATCAAGGTACTTGATGCAAGGTCAAAGTATTTTGTACCTGGATTGTTTTTGAAATTTTAGAAACGCTCCCCCTCAACATGTGCATCAAATATTTGAAATTGTTATAGCACATGGAGGCAAGAGGACTAAGAAATCTTAGATTAAGAATGAAGGATTCAATTCTTTGATCAACATTTTCTAAAATTATCAACATCATTTTCCCCGATCAAATTTAGTATTTTAAATACTTTGTTGAAAATATTTTGGGAAAGGATGTGGTTTTCTAAAGATTGCTCCCCCTTGATGTGAAGAATTTATAATACAGTTTAGAGCTTGCAGGGGGATATTGAAGCAAAATTCACGATCATGTTAGCCAATGAAACCATTTAAAATTACAATCAAGGTACCTTGTGAAAAGAATATTATATTTTAGTACCTTGATAGTTTTTTTAACTTTTTGAAATGCTCCCCCTCAACATGTGCTTCGATATTCGAAAAGATTTAGCACATATGGGGAAAGATGCCAATTTATTGAGACTTGAAGATCACATTTTATCATATTGCATATTTATATCACATTTTCTCCCCCGATCAAAATGTTCAAATCCTTTCAGATTTTGGATCTCAAGTGATTTATATATGTAAAAACCTTGTTGGAGAAAAATGTGTCCGGTTTTATTTGATCTGAAACAAAACACTACTATGTTTCCTCTTTAGTACAAGAGGGAAACTACAAGCCATAACCTATCACTACCATATACACTATAGTTATTGTTGTTCATAGTACAACCACCACATTACACACTAAAGTTAGACAAAATAGCTACAAAAGAAGATATCTTCATTCTGTTCTCTGGAGTAGCTTGTAAGGTCCTTCACGTACTCTCCCTCCCACAAAACTTTCAAGGCTGCGAAAGATCTTTCTTGGCTTAAGTCTTTGTCCGATAGCAATAATGAAATCTTCACACATCTTCACATCCTGTTCCGTCCAAAACCTCGTGTTGATCCCTGGCATCATCTTAAGCTTAAACTCTTTGACCTTTGAATCCAATTCTTCTTCAACAATCTTTAGCTTACTGATGAGTGTCTAAATCCTCATCATTTTTGTACCATTTAAACTGCAAAAACATCTGAAAACACTCAGAAATGCATCAAAATGATAAAAATATCACAAATAAGTGTTTTATGTGTTTTAAATGCAAAATATCAAAATCTGTGAAAACGATCAAGTTTGCATAATTGGCGCTTTAGTCCCCAAGTTTCAAAAGTTGTCAAAAACAGTCCCTGGTAAATCTAAATAAAGAAAAATATCATTTTAAGTCCTTAGGGATTCTTAAGTTGTCAAAATTGGTCCTTGAGATTCAAAATTGCAAAATTACAACTTAGGTCCCTAAACTTTCAAAAATGTCAAGTTTGGTCCCTGAAAATTTGAAAAATGTCAAAACTGGTCCTTGTACTATTGGAACTTGTCAAAAGTGATCCTTGTGACAACTTTGGAATAATGGCAGAATTGGTCCCTCTAAATTTCAGAAATTACAAAAAGGTCCTTATCATTAATAAACTAAGCCTAAACCCATGACCCTTTTGTATTTTGATCCCCTGCCATTTAGCATTATGACCCCCCTGTCATTATCATTTTTGGACTTCCAGGTCAAACACCAGTCAAACGTTATCCCTTTCCCTCCACCACCTGTCTCCCCCACCAAGTTGCCTGCAAACACTCTCCAGTCACCTCAACCTTTTCCCATCCCCCTCATCATCATATTCACCAACCCAACACACCACAATAAATGCCACCCCCCTAGTTGCAGTTTCAGAGCCCTACAGGTCAAATTGGCTTTTCCCGCCAAAATGATCAAACGGCCAAAATGAATTGATGAGTGATACTCATCATTTTTATACTGTTAGAATGCCAAAAACATCTGAAAACACTCGAAACACATCAAAATGATAAAAATATCACAAACAAGTGTTTTATATGTTTTAAATGCAAAACATCAAAATCTGTGAAAACGATCAAGTTTGCATAATTGGCAGTTTTAGTCCCCCAAGTTACAAAAGTTGTCAAAATCAGTCCCTGGTAATTCAAAATCTTGTAAAAAATCATTTTAGGTCCATGAGATTCAAAAGTTGTCAAAATAAACCCTTTAAAGTTTAAAAATCACAAATTGACAACTTTAGTCCTTTAACTTTGAAAATTGTCAAAAATAGTCCTTGGTTAATTTAAAAAGTGAAAATTATCAACTTTTAACCTTGTACTATTAATAAATGGCAAAATAGGTCCTTATGATAAACTTTGGAGAAAATTACAAGTTTGGTCCTTATAGTTACTAAATTGGCAGTTTTAGTCCTTGGACATTTAAAAAATGGAATTTTATTCAAATGGTCCTTGTACTATTCTTACTTGGCAGGTTTGATCCTTATGATATGCTTGGAAACTTGTCAAATCCAGTCCTTTAACTTTGATGATTTGCACTTTAGGTCCTTGTGATTATTACCAAGCCAAACGGATCCAATATTCAATTAAACCCATGGCCCAATCCAATGACCCGCCCAACTTTTAAAAACAAAAACCGCCACATCTGAGACCCTCTTCACCACCCTCAGATACACCAAAACCAAGTGGTTTTAACCATCGGTTTTCACCTTCCACCTCACCATCTCCACTGATTACACTTCCTCCACCTCCATATCAATCCAACTCCAATTAATGCGTAAAACCAACTCTTTGAAAAATTGGCGCCAAATTCGCCAAATGGCAATTCCAATGATCCGCTCAATCCAATGGTCAATATGTGATGGGATAAGTTCGAGGTCGATATGGGATGTTTCAAGTCAATAAATACAGAAAGAAGCAATGGAGAAGTTAGTTAGATAATTTTAATTTAAGCTTATGTCGCTTTTGTACAATTTTCATTTCATGTAATTTTAAGCTTCCAAGTACCTTGTTCAAGTTATTTCAAGTATTTGAATCTTTTCAAGGCCCATTTTCAAGTTTTAATCTCGCTTCAAGTTTATGCAAAATTCTACTTTTGTTCAAAATTTCAATAAGATTTGAATGATGTTGTTAGGTGTTGATTTGGACCGAGTAAAGTCACTTAAGCTCCCATAAAGCTTATGCAAGCTTTTAGTAACTTTAAAAATCAAGATAGAAGCAAAAATGTAAAATTCACCAAAATCCAAATAATTAGTAAAAATTAAAAAAAAAGGTTCCATGGAAGTGTTCACAGCTGGAGCAGGGTATATAGTGGATGGCCTTGGTATAGAGCTTATTGGTAAGCTTTAGGAGATGTTTACAAGTTCTTAGTTCTGTGTTCTAAGTTCAAAGCCACTTGTAAGCTCTTTGTTCAATTTGGCATTTCACTATTTTGCTTATTCATTAGCTTTAATATCTGTTGCTTATTGTTCATTAGTGATAGTTAAGTCATATTAAACATTAAAACCAGTAGCTTGTTCTTTTTAATTGGTAGTTAGTAAAAAATCTCATCTTGACAGTTTTATTAGCATAGTTGTAATTTCTCAGTTCTATGTGGTTATTGCTGTCATTTAGTGTTTCTTTAGTCCTAGTAATTGATATTATAAAGTTTGTTATCAGTAGAATGTTTTGAATCTTTGAAACTCTTTGAAAAAGTTCCAAAACAGTCTCATTAGGTGTGTTTGGATTTGTGTAGTTCTTTGTGTAACAGGTTGTTGCAGACTTTGTTCTTGGTTGTTACATGTCATACTAGTTCTTAATAACTCAGTACAAGCAAGAAAACCAGTGGTCATTAGTTCAAAAGTCAAAAATACTTTTAATCCTATTTAACTAGTTAACTGTTAGTTGTTAAAGTGTCAAACTTCATTACAGTAGCTTATATCCTGTCAACTTAACTTAATTCAATCATACTTTAGCTTAATACTACACAATCAGTGCTTAGAATCAATCCAAACTTCATAAAAGTCAACCTATTTGGTTTTTAGAAAAGTCAAAATGTGCTCTGTGCACAGTTTTAAGCTCATTTTCATCAGCTTCTAAAAAGCTCATAAGTTAACCTCAACCTGTGATTTTTGTTTCTTTGGACAGTTAACCTGGTCCTTTTTAAGTTCCAAGTTTAAAATTTCCATTTGCAGCTTATTTGATAAGCCTGCATGTGCTTATCATTTTGTCCCAAGTCACTCAGCATTAACTGAGTTTTACTCGTTGGTTTGTCGGGTTTTGAAAAGCTTCTCACAAGCTTAATTTAGCTTATCTTGATCTCATCTTTTGTTTCTAGGTAGTCAACCAGGTCTTATACAAGTTCCAATTTTTACTTTTCAGTTTTAGCTTATTTGGTAGTCTGTGCATAAGCTCAAAGTAGCTTACCAAATTTGTTTTGCTCATTAAGCTCAAAACTCAAATCTGTGCTAACTTGCAATTCAGAGGTTGTGGTTTGTTGTTTTTAGTTGATTTAGAGTTATTATAGCTTATTGTATCTTGTGTATCAATTTGGTAGCTTATTGTAGCTTTTGGCTTATCATAAGTGCTTATTTATAAGCAGTCACAACTGCAGTTGCATAATCTACCACACAAGACCATGTTTTTCTATTTTTCCTAGATTCTACATATTAAAATAGACTTTTCCTGAAATTTTCATAATTTTTCATAACTGTTTGCTATTTTTCTTAATTAAAAACAGTTTTTAGGCATTTTTAAATAGCTTTTAATACTAATAAATTATAAAAAGTTCAAAAAAATGATTTTTCAATTTTCTTAGGTTAAGATAAATATAAAAGTAATAAAAGTATTTTTCCATAATTTTCTTAGTTTAAAAAGTATTTTTAGCATTTTAATTAGTTTTAAATAGTTTTAAATTAATAATAAATACATAAAAAGTATAAAAAATATATTTTCAGTTTTAAAATAAGTTTTATCATATTTTAGATTTTTCTAAGTTATAATTTCATTTTTCTAGGTTAATTTTGTATTTTCTTGTATTTTAGTGCATTTTAAATACTTAATAAATAGTTTTTAATTAATAATAAATAAATAAATAGTAATAAAAATAATTTTATTTTTCTAATAATTTTATTTTATTATTAGGATTGTTAAAATGTCATTTTCATATTTGTAGGTCTTTTATTTCTTTAAAACTCACGTTTTATTTTGTACGTAGACGTAATTTTATTTTAAACGTAAGTTTTAAGTTTTAGGATTTAAACGTTCATCGACTTTAAAAATAGTGATAGCGTTTATTTAATAGATTTTAACTTTTTAATTTTCTTAATTTGCATTTAAGTCGCTGTAATTTGTAGATCTTTTCTTTAGGTAATTATCCATTCAAAACCTTACTGATCACTATCCTTAGTGATCATTCTACCATCTGATCAAGTGTTTTTACACCAATTCATCCTCCGTGGGACTTAACGACCCAGGAATTCCCTATATTCCTCTGATCTTAATTGCATTTGTGTGTGAACTGTTTTGAGTTTCTTACCGTTGGTCATTCACAAGTGGCTAGCTTGCGTGAGATAACTTGACGGTTTAGCACCAATCAAAATTTTGCGCCACGGGAGGTCAGAAGCGTGTTCTAGCATTTTCGCATCT
Organism: Chrysanthemum lavandulifolium; assembly: GCA_022545495.1. Classification (NCBI taxonomy): domain Eukaryota; kingdom Viridiplantae; phylum Streptophyta; class Magnoliopsida; order Asterales; family Asteraceae; genus Chrysanthemum; species Chrysanthemum lavandulifolium. Next base: position 208,184,751 of record CM040244.1, read on the forward strand.
GCATTTGCACATATACCACAGCTTTGTAAAAGTTTTCAGTAGTTAATATACATCAAAGTTCATTAACACTTTTCCTAAAGTGTTAAAACCCAAAACAATATAAAACAACAAAACAATCGTAACGTTTTCTATCTTGTGTTTCTTTTAAGGTGATTCTTAAAGAAATACGATTTGTTTAAACGAGACGATACCAAAAATATTTTCCAAAAGTTTTAAACCCTTTGCACAAATCATACCTACGCCTTTTATTGGTACTTAATATATACAAAAAATCAACCACCGCAAATCAAGGCAAACAGCACTACCTAACTGGGGGTGCGACCATTAATAAGTTCCCGAACATCGATTTAAAACTTGCCTTTGTGTCACTTGTGATTTGGTGTACCTTTTTCAAAGAAGCCATTTCATTTGTGATTATTGGTTAAGTTCACTTGTCGTTTTGCCTCATTTGTTTTGAAAATTGATTTTATACTTAGTGCATGCGCACTGCTCTTCCGCTTCTACAAGTCCACTTTCGAACTTGAAAGATTCCTCGCAGACGTAGAGGACGCTCACTCCTTCACCGTGGATCGAGGAACGCCTACCACCACCACCACCGTCGAAATGGCGTAAGACAAACCTATGAATGAGCTTCCAAGCACCCATCGAGGTTACGGAGATGCCATTGTTGTCCCAACCATTGCGGTCGATACCTTCGAGCTCAAAACCGGATTACTTAATCTAGTAACCCAAAGCCAATTCTATGGTTTTGAGCGGATGATCCTCATGCACACATTCAATGGTTTAACAAGATAGCATCTACCATCAAGTACAAGAATGTCCCACACGGCTATCAAGCTTCTTCGCTCCCATTTTCTGTAGGACAAGCCCGGAATTGGCTCGAGAAACAACCCCCTCGTTCCATAGAGACATGGGAGGATCTAGTTACCAAGTTTGTTAACGAGTTCTATCCTCCATCCCGAACCACAAGTCTTAAGAATGAGATAACTTGACGGTTTAGCACCAATCAAAATTTTGGCGCCGCTGCCGGGGAGGCATGGGATCGTTACAAAGAATTGCTCCGCAAGTGTCCACATCATGGTTTTACCGAGTTAATGCAAATGGATACTTTCTATAATGGTCTGAGACAAGCTGACCAAGACTCTTTGAATGCCTCCGCGGAGGTAATTTCCTTAGCAAAACCACCAAAGAAGCCTTACAAATCATTGAAAACAAGTCCTGTGTCCGTCCTTTCCGCACAAAGACATATCAAACTCGCCTAATGTCGACCTTCTACTTCATCTCCAGTGAGTACATCTAGCACCGATGCTAAGATTGATAAACTCACGGACATTGTTCGAAGCTTTGGTTCTTGTTAACCAAAAGAAATTCACATTCACTCAAACACCATCACATGGTGAAGTGAAGAAAGTTGAAGTTTGTGTTACTTGTGGTGGTCCTCATGCATACTACAACTGATCGCCACCGATGGTAGTCCGTTTGAAGCAAATGCTATAGCCGGTACTTCAAATCAAGGAGGTAATCAATACCGCCCTCGAATGAACCAAACTACCGTTAACACTTATCGTGCACCACCGTGTTTTAACCGTAATCTTAACCGAATCGAATCAACCTAGAATGAACCAAGGTTATCAAAACCAAGGCAATTTCTATCCTCGACCCAATCAAGGTTTCCAACAACAAGGAAACCTTCATCAAAATAATTTCAATCGTGGGAATCAATTTCATGGGAATGTGAATCCTAATCAAGGAATTTTCAACAACAAGGTCCTAATCAAAACATCCGACCTCGAATTTCCTCCACATCCTCCCGCCATTGTTCCAACCGACCATCATCCGATGAGTTATTGAAGCAGCTCATGAAATCCCAAGATGAAATGAACAGTTGTTGGTCACCGATTGTCGATCTCAAAAGTCTTTAAATGATCAACCCTCGGGCTCAGGAAAACTTCCGAGCAACATGATCGCTAACCCGAGGGGCGATGCAAAGGCGATCACAACCAGAAGTGGTGTTTCATACAATGGACCCGCTGTTCCTACTACCTCTTCTTCTTCTTATCTTCCAAAGGTAGTGGAAAGTGAACCTCCAACTCACAATGGACCTACGACTCCAATGCCCCCTCCTCCTGTGGCAATGAGTCAAGTTACCAAGGCAACAAAGGACAAGGAACTTCCTATTGATAATGGAAGTACCACACAAGTCCCACCTTCGGTAGTCCAGCCTCAAGTTGTCCAGAAACCCAAGTCTAATCCAGGAGTTGTTTTTGAACCACCTGTAGCTCCCATTGAAAATACCAAATCCAAATCTTCTATTCCTTATCCATCACGTTTGAATGAGCAAAAGCTCCGTGAAAAAGCTAGTCATCAAATGGACAAATTTTTCCAAATTTTCCAAGAACTACATTTTGACATAAGCTTTATGGATGCTATCATGCCGATGCCCAAGTTTGCATCAACTCTCAAACACATGTTAAGCAACAAGGAAAAGTCGTTTGAAATGGCTAAAACTCCTCTTAACGAGAACGCTCTGCAGCTTATCCCAAAGAAGCTTCCAAAAGCTTGGAGATCCCGTGAAATTTCTCTTACCTTGTGTATTCCAGAATGGTTGAATGCTTTGCCCAAGCAGATCTTGGAGCAAGCATAAACCTTATGCCTTATTCAAGATGGAAGAAACTTTCTTCCGAACTTACTCCTACATGCATGACTCTCGAGCTTGCAGATCGTACAATATCCCGTCCTCTTGGCATTGCCGAGGACGATTTGTGAAAGTAGGAAAGTTCCATTTTCCACCGACTTCGTGGTTGTTGATTTTGATGCCGATCATCGGGTTCCTCTCATTGTTGGTCGAGGATTCCCGAGGACGGGCCGTGCTCTCATAGATGTATTTGAGCAAGAAATCACATTACATGTTGGTAATGAAGTCACACTTTTACCTTGATCGACTTCGAGGTACTCCGCAAATTATGATTCTCGAATCGGTTAACCGAATAGATATCATTGATGTTGCTTCAAGAGTACTCTCAAGAAGTTCTTGGTTATGATCATAATTCTTCGAGTGATAATCTCACTCATTCATCTCAACCCATCATCGCCAATTCTACTCCTTCTCTCACCCCATTTGAGGAAAGTGACTTCATCTTAGAAGAGATTGAAGCCTACTTATCCAAAGATTCTGCTCCATGGGAAATTGATCACGCCCAATTGATATTGAGGGGACATACTTCTCATTGAGAAGTTGCTTAATGATGATCCATCATCGCCCTCACTCTAGTGATTCAATTCTCACGAGATTAATCAAATGAGATTAACTGAGGGGATATTCTTCTTGAGAAGTTGTTAAATCATGACATTTCTCCTCCTCTCCTTCCATCAAACTTCATAACAAGGAAGTTAAGTCATTGAGAAAATCAAGAATTTCCCGAGGTTGAGCTTAAGGACTTACCACCTCATCTCGAATATTCATTTCTTGAAGGTGATGATAAATTACCACCATTATTGCTAGAGATTTGAGTAAAGATGAAAAGTCGCTCTTATAAAAATATTAAAGTCACACAAGCAAGCAATTGCTTGAAACTCTCCGACATTAAGGGTATCAACCCCGAATTTTGTACTCACAAAATCTTGATGGAGGATGACTTTAAGCCGCTAGCTCAACATCATAGAAGAGTAAATCCAAAATCCATGATGTTATCAAACAGAGGTTATCAAACTTCTTGATGCAGATTGATTTACCCAATCTCAAACAGTCCTTGGTTAGCCCAATTCATTGTGTTCAAAAAGGGTGGCATAACTGTTGTCACAATGAAGATAACGAGTTAATTCCAACTCGATTGGTGACGGATGGCGTGTTTGCATTGACTATCGTAAGTTGAATGACGCCACTCAGAAGACCATTTTCCTCTACCCTTCATGGACCAAATGCTTGAGAGATTAGCGTGGAATGAATATTATTGTTTCCTTGATGGTTTCTCGGGTTACTTTCAGATCCCCATTGATCCACGTGATCAAGAGAAGACTACATTCACCGCCCATACGGAACTTTTGCCTACGACGTATGCCTTTTGGCTTATGTAATGCTCCCGCACGCTCCAACGATGTATGATGGCCATTTTCCACGACATGATCGGGGAAACAATGGAGGTGTTTATGGATGACTTCTCGGTCATTGGGGATTCGTTTCAAACATGTCTCTCCCATCTAGATAAAATGCTTCAAAGGTGTGAAGACACCAATCTTTGTCTAAACTGGGAGAAAAGTCACTTTATGGTCAAAGAAGGCATAGTCCTCGGCCATAAGATTTCAAAGAATGGGATTGAGGTAGATAGAGCAAAAGTTGATGTTATTGCTAAACTACCTCATCCAACTACCGTTAAAGGTATTAGGAGTTTTTTAGGTCATGCCGGTTTCTATCGTAGATTCATTCAAGATTTTTCTAAAATCGCCCGGCCAATGACCCATCTTCTTGAAAAGGATGCTCCTTTTATCTTTTCACCTGAGTGCATCGTAGCTTTTGAAACATTGAAGAAAAAGCTTACGTACACCCATTCTAGTTGCTCCCGATCGATTTACCCTTTGAGCTAATGTGCGATGCAAGTGATTTTGCTATCGGCGCAGCCTTAGGGCAACGAAGAAACAAGCATTTTCACTATTCACTACGCAAGTAAGACTATGATCAAGCTCAAACTCATTACACTACCACGTAAAAAGAGCTATTAGCCGTGGTATATGCATTTGAGAAGTTTCGCCATACTTAATCTTGACCAAATGTGTAGTGTATACGGATCACTCGCTCTTAAATATCTCTTTGCAAAACAAGATGCAAAGCCGAGATTGTTCGTTGGGTTCTCCTTCTCCAAGAATTTGATATCATCATACGTGATAAAAAGGAGCCGAGAACCCGTCACGATCATCTCGTCTGCATTAGAAAACCCTCACCAAGATGTTTTCGAGAAAAGGATATAAATGAAACATTTCCTCTCGAAACACTCAATGCGGTTTCTTTTCGTGGAAACTCTTCTACCCCATGGTTTGTCGACTTTGCAAATTACCATGCGGGTAACTTCATTGTGAAAGGGATGTCGACCCACAGAAGAATAAATTCTTCAAGGATGTTAAACACTATTTCGGGACGACCCTTTCTTATTCAAAATCTGTATGGATCAAGTCATCCGACGGTGTGTTTATGGACGAAGCTCTTGACATTCTCAAAGCTTGCCATGCCGGACCCACCGGGGCCATCATAGTCCAAACTACACCGCCAAAAGGTGTTTGATTCCGGTTTTATTGGCCCACAATTTATAAAGATGCCCACGATTTTGTCAAAACTCGTGACGCTTGTCAACATCATGGAAACATATCTCAAAGGAATGAAATGCCACAAAATGCCATTCAAGTTTGTGAGATATTTGACATCCGGGTATTGATTTTATGGGGCCATTTCCATCTTCTCGTGGTAACAAGTACATACTGTGGTCATTGACTATTTGTCAAAATGGGTTGAAGCAAAAGCTTTACCCACAAATGATGCCCGAGTAGTTGTGAAATTTTGAAAGCTCTTTGCCGATTGGAACTCCTCGTGCTATAATCGCGATCGTGGTACACATTTTGTAATGACCAATTTGATCGTGTCATGCAAAAGTATGGTGTTACCCACCGCCTATCTATCGCATACCACCCCAAACAAGTGGGCGGTGGAAGTTTCAAATCGTGGTATAAAAAGGATACTTGAAAGGACAAGAGGTGAAAATCGTGCATCCCGGTCGGATAAACCGATGACGCACTGGCTTTTCGTGACACCTTACAAAACACCAATTGGGTGTACTCCTTACAAGCTAGTATACGGAAAAGCATGTCATCTTCCGATTGAACTAGAGCACAAGGCTTATCGGGCCTTAAAACATGCAAACTTCGATATACGTATACCGGTGATCATAGAAAAGTTCAAATGAATGAACTAAATGAACTCCGTGATCAAGCTTATGAGAACTCTTTAATTTATAAACAAAAGACAAAGAAGATTCATGACTCTAAAATCAAGAACCGCTTTTCAACGTTGGTGATCGAGTCCTTCTTTTCAATTCTAGATTGAAGATTTTCTCGAAAGCTTAAGTCCTACCGGTCCGGTCCATTTACTATCGCAAAGGTTTATCCTTATGGCACCATTGAGTTATCTCACCGATGGTCCAAATTTTAAAGTAAATGGTCATCGATTAAAGCATTACTTTGGAGAGGACATTCCCCCGTGGTTGTCCCGGATCTACAAACATTCCCCATGAACCAATGAATGCGGGATCGAGTCAAGCTAATGACTCGGGAATCAAAATAGTAGCACACACCATATGGGTTTTCACCCATGTTTCGCCTTCTTTTCCCTTTCTACCACCCTAGTGTGGGGAGTTGCCCATTGTTGTATATATCATCCTTAAAAAAAAAAAAAAAAAAAAAAAAAAATGTGTATATATCAAAACAAAATAATGGCCGTAGTATTTCCTTTAATGTTCTATGTTTCGCATAACCACTGTACTTTGAATATTGAGGGCAATATTCATTTCTAAGTGCTGGGGAATTCTCACGAATTTATCATGTAATTATTCCACCCAATTCCCGCTTTTGGCCAAAATTTTTTGGAGTAAGTGTTTTACACTTACTCATTTGGTTATCATCCGCCATGTCTAATAAACAAAAGGATTGGCTAATCCAGAGCAAACGGCTCTTGGTAAAGATATCTCAAACCGCTTATATGGCTTGCAATTTGCCCAAAATTGTATGGTGTTCAACTCACCATATCTTTAAACTAGTGAAAAGTTGGCTAGCCCGCAAGTTTATGGCTTGTGGTAAAGGCGCTTGAAAATCCATAATTGGTAATCGACTCACCAAAGATAATATTGATAATTTATCTAAGAGTTGGCTAGTCCGTATGGTACGGCTTATGGTAAAGACAAAATCAAACCGTTGAAAGCTTATGATTTGCTCAAAATCATTTGGTTATCATTGTACCAAGGTTCTTACTTGAACTCGAAACAATTGGCTAGTCCGTATGGTACGGCTTCTGGTAAAGACAAAATCAAACCGTTGAAAGCTTATGATTTGCTCAAAATCATTTGGTTATCATTGTACCAAGGTTCTTACTTGAACTCAAACAATTGGCTACTCCGTAGTAATTGCTTTTGGTAAAGAGATTAAAATCCATTATGTTTTCTCAAATCATTGCTAGGGACTAGCAATATCTTAGTGCGGGATTGATGAGTGTCTAAATACTCATCATTTTTATATTGTTAATGCCAAAACATCCGAAAACACTCGTAAACACATCAAAATGATAAAAATATCACAAACAAGTGTTTTATATGTTTTAAATGCAAAACATCAAAATCGGTGAAAACGATCAAGTTTGCATAATTGGCGCTTTAGTCCCCAAGTTACAAAAGTTGTCAAAATCAGTCCTCGTAATTCAAAATCTTGTAAAAATCATTTTAGGTCCATGAGATTCAAAAGTTGTCAAAATAAACCCTTTAAAGTTTAAAAATCACAAATTGACAACTTTAGTCCTTTAACTTTGAAAATTGTCAAAATAGTCCTTGGTTAATTTAAAAGTGAAAATTATCAACTTTAACCTTGTACTATTAATAAATGGCAAAATAGGTCCTTATGATAAACTTTGGAGAAAATTACAAGTTTGGTCCTTATAGTTACTAAATTGGCAGTTTTAGTCCTTGGACATTTAAAAAATGGAATTTTATTCAAATGGTCCTTGTACTATTCTTACTTGGCAGGTTTGATCCTTATGATATGCTTGGAAACTTGTCAAATCCAGTCCTTTAACTTTGACAGATTTGCACTTTAGGTCCTTGTGATTATTACCAAGCCAAACGGATCCAATATTCAATTAAACCCATGGCCCAATCCAATGACCCGGCCCAACTTTTAAAAACAAAAAAACCGCCTACACTGTAGACCCTCTTCACCACCCCTGTATACACCAAAACCAGTGGTTTTAACCACTGGTTTTCACCTTTCCACCTCACCATCTCCACTTGATTACACTTCCCCTCCACCTCCATATCAATCCAACTCCAATTAATGCAGAAAACCAACTCTTTGAAAAATTGGCGCCAAATTCGCCAAATGGCAATTCCAATGATCTAGCTCAATCCAATGGTCAATATGTGATGGGATAAGTTCAGAGGTCGACATGGGATGTTTCAAGTCAATAAATACAGAGAAAGAAGCAATGGAGAAGTTAGTTAGATAATTTTAATTTAAGCTTATGTCGTTTTTGTACAATTTTCATTTCCAGTGTAATTTTAAGCTTCCAAGTACCTTGTTCAAGTTATTTCAGTGTATTTGAATCTTTTTCAGTGCCCATTTTCAAGTTTTAATCTCGTTTCAAGTTTATGCAAAATTCTACTTTTGTTCAAAATTTCAATAAGATTTGAATGATGTTGTTAGGTGTTGATTTGGACTGAGTAAAGTCACTTAAGCTCCCATAAAGCTTATGCAAGCTTTAGTAACTTTAAAAATCAAGATAGAAGCAAAATGTAAAATTCACCAAAATCCAAATAATTAGTGAAAAAAAAAAAAAAAAAAAAGGTTCCATGGAAGTGTTCACAAATTTGAGCGGGGTATATAGTGGATGGCCTTGGTATAGAGCTTATTGGTAAGCTTTAGGAGATGTTTACAAGTTCTCGCCTTGTTCTAAGTTCAAAGCCACTTGTAAGCTCTTTGTTCAATTTGGCATTTCACTATTTTGCTTATTCATTAGCTTTAATATCTGTTGCTTATTGTTCATTAGTGATAGTTGTCATATTAAACATTAAAACCAAGAGCTTGTTCTTTTAATTGGTAGTTAGTAAAAATCTCATCTTGATGCTTTATTAGCATAGTTGTAATTTCTCGTGTCTATGTGGTTATTGTCGTCATTTAGTGTTTCTTTAGTCCTAGTAATTGATATTATAAAGTTTGTTATCGTAGAATGTTTTGAATCTTTGAAACTCTTTGAAAAGTTCCAAAACAGCCTCATTAGGTGTGTTTGGATTTGTGTAGTTCTCTCGTAACAAAGTTGTTGCAGACTTTGTTCTTGGTTGTTACATGTCATACTAGTTCTTAATAACTCAAGACAAGCAAGAAAACCAGTGGTCATTAGTTCAAAAGTCAAAATACTTTTAATCCTATTTAACTAGTTAATCGTTAGTTGTTAAAGTGTCAAACTTCATTACGTAGCTTATATCCCGTCAACTTAACTTAATTCAATCATACTTTAGCTTAATACTACACAATCGCTTAGAATCAATCCAAACTTCATAAAAGTCAACCTATTTGGTTTTAGAAAAGTCAAATGTGCTCGTGTACGCTTTAAGCTCATTTTCATCGCCTTCTAAAAGCTCATAAGTTAACCTCAACCTGTGATTTTTGTTTCTTTGGACAGTTAACCTGGTCCTTTTAAGTTCCAAGTTTAAAATTTCCATTTGCGTTATTTGATAAGCTCGCATGTGCTTATCATTTTGTCCCAAGTCATCAAAGATTAATCGAGTTTTACTCGATGGTTTGTCGTTTTGAAAAGCTTCTCACAAGCTTAATTTAGCTTATCTTGATCTCATCTTTTGTTTCTAGGTAGTCAACCAGGTCTTATACAAGTTCCAATTTTACTTTTCGCTTTTAGCTTATTTGGTAGTCTGCATAAGCTCAAAGTAGCTTACCAAATTGCTTTGCTCATTAAGCTCAAACTCAAATCTGTGCTAACTTGCAATTCAGAGGTTGTGGTTTGTTGTTTTAGTTGATTTAGAGTTATTATAGCTTATTGTATCTTGTGTATCAATTTGGTAGCTTATTGTAGCTTTTGGCTTATCATAAGTGCTTATTTATAAGCAATACAACTAGCTTGCATAATCTACCACACAAGACCATGTTTTTCTATTTTTCCTAGATTCTACATATTAAAATAGACTTTTCCTGAAATTTTCATAATTTTTCATAACTGTTGCTATTTTCTTAATTAAAATGCTTTTTAGGCATTTTAAATAGCTTTTAATACTAATAAATTATAAAAGTTCAAAAATGATTTTTCAATTTTCTTAGGTTAAGATAAATATAAAAGTAATAAAAAGTATTTTTCCATAATTTTCTTAGTTTAAAAGTATTTTTAGCATTTTAATTAGTTTTAAATAGTTTTAAATTAATAATAAATACATAAAAGTATAAAAATATATTTTCAGTTTTAAAATAAGTTTTATCATATTTTAGATTTTTCTAAGTTATAATTTCATTTTTCTAGGTTAATTTTGTATTTTCTTGTATTTTAGTGCATTTTAAATACTTAATAAATAGTTTTTAATTAATAATAAATAAATAAATAGTAATAAAAATAATTTTATTTTTCTAATAATTTTCTTTTATTATTAGGATTGTTAAAATGTCATTTTCATATTTGTAGGTCTTTTATTTCTTTAAAACTCACGTTTTATTTTGTACGTAGACGTAATTTTATTTTAAACGTAAGTTTTAAGTTTTAGGATTTAAACGTTCATCGACTTTAAAAATAGTGATAGCGTTTATTTAATAGATTTTAACTTTTAATTTTCTTAATTTGCATTTAAGTCACTGTAATTTGTAGATCTTTCTTTAGGTAATTATCCATTCAAAACCCATCGATCACTATCCTTAGTGATCATTCTACCATCCGATCAAGTGTTTTACACCAATTCATCCTCCGTGGGACTTAACGACCCAGAATTCCCTATATTCCTCTGATCTTAATTGCATTGGTGTGTGAACTGTTTTGAGTTTCTTACCGTTGGTCATTCACAAGTGGCTAGCTTGCGTGAGATAACTTGACGGTTTAGCACCAATCATGAATCCTAGACATCCAATGGCCAAGATTTCAGCTGGGATACACTCAGAGGAGAGAGAGGAACTGTTTTGGTGTATAAAAGAGGAAGAGAAGCAAGAGAGAAGGGAGTAGTTAGTTTTTTTAAATTCATGTATGTCGTTTTTTCTTTAAATGTCTTAATTAGTTTATAAATCTGTAATCTCGAGCTTTATTGTACTAAGACTAAGCCATTTAGTCATTATAACTCAGTTTCAAGTTTTAATTAAAAGTTCATTCAAGTTTCATGTTTTCAGTTACACTATTAAGAAATTCAATTTCAATCTCTTGTACTCAAGGCTCCAAATAGCTTCATTTCAATTCAAACAAGCTTACTCAAGCTTATTATAGCTTTTTGTAAGCTTGTTATTCAGTTTCAAGCAAAATATTAAGTTGGTCAACAAAAGTCAACTGTGCAGAAAATTTGGTTCAACCAGCAATGGAGATGGTTTATGGTTGATGCAGTGCTTGGAATGGGTTGGAAATGGATTAGAATAGTGGTGTTGGTTCTGGTTTAAGCTGCAACATAGGCTGGACAAGTTGTGAGTTTGATCTTATTTTCTATTTCATGATCAGTTTGTGTAAGATATTAACTTTCACATACACATCATAACATTAACACAATGAGCACATAGATGGTTTTAGAGAGAGAAAGAGTGGGACATTCTAGTGAGAGAAACTTGTGGAATATTAGATTATGAAAGAACATCCAACCTCTACCTTGCAAGCGTGAGGGTATTTATAGGTTACAAACTAAACGACCTCCGACGGCTGTGGATCGTGGATACATTGGGTAAAGACCCGACCTTCTTCCACGGTGTTGCACTATACTATTTTACGCTACTAACTAACTACCTAAACCGTAACTAATGACCAATCTACGAGCTAACTTATGCTAGATAATAGTTGGGGTGACCGACTCTTTCAACACCGGAATTTTCTAATTCCTAACAATCTCCCTAAGGAGGTCACCCCATATTTTACATTTCAAATCCTAGCATTCAAGTCTTGACTTTGTTCTTGAGCTCGAGACTTTCATACATCAACATCGTAAACTTAGTGCATAGGTGGTGCAACTTCAAAGTCCGCAAAGATTTGTACTTTATGTAGGAGGTCCATTTCGATTCACGAGATAGTAAATATGAGCCACTTTTGAGATCATCAAGAATCAACAATCTCGACACATCCTTTGTGGTGTTGGTATTATGTGATATTGTGACTTTGGGACCGACATGCTCACATTCGGATCATGAAATCTTCTTATCGAGTAAGCGGAAGCATTTGTTGAATCATGATATTGGCGTACAGAAGTAGCGTAAGCATGGAGTGAAAATATCGAGTCATTGGTGCACTAATCATGATTTCTTTTAGATGAATGTGTTAAGTGAGCATGCGGTGTGGATTGACCGCTTCATTCGATCACCGCAAATGTCAAGCGCACTCGCATACAACGCTTAGCAACAAATCGCACGAAAAGTGTCTTTGATCACTTTCGTTGAATCGAGGTACACAAACCCACGGTTCCCGCTGATCAAGACAAGTCTTTTGTGATCGTATATATTCCTAAGAATCTCCTTGACGTGGTTTCGCAAGTTCTAGTTGTTTCAAACCGAACGCCTCAAAGAAGACAACACGGAGTGAGTGAACCAAATAATTTTAAGTCCACCGATTGATGAAAAGAGATTTGAAAAAACAATCGTGTATTGCTCAATAGAAATTGTTTTTGCAATACAACGAAGGTTTTATTGAAAATCAATTTATCAATCATAAAATACCTTTTGGTTTGAAAATGAGTACACAAATGTGCTAATGAAAAGTTTTTAAGCACAAAGACATGTTTTTCAAAGGTATCCGTCAATCCATAACTCGAACTGTGATTGATTCAAGAGATTGAATCGCCCCATTGTTTCTGCTCGCTTGTCACATGGTTGATCTATATAATAGATCTCACATGCCACCTACCGTGAGCTTGTTTGATGTTGGCTCCGTAAGGCTTTCCATCTTCATTGTGAATATGTAAACATATCACTCGGATGTTCCGCAATACCACAAGGATAATGCGAGGACTCAAGATATAATCTCTTTCCACATTGTGTGAAACAGAGAGTCTTCATTGAAAGTGTCCTAATGAGATTTATTGATGATCTCGTGGCTCTAGACTCAATTTGTGCATATTTGGATCCCGTGTCGGAGACTAGGGAGAGGTCTCCTACTTCAATATCAACAATCTCTAAGAGAAAGTCGATAGATTATGTCGGTTCCCCGTGAGAATGAAACAAGCCCTTTTAAGAGGAACTTGAGTGGTTTGGAAAGGTGAAGTGCAAGGCCACCGGGTCCATGACGCCTTGTCTTCAATACCGATGTTACCATCAAGAGCATATGAAGTGAACCCGGTTTCACCCTAAGGTTGAATTAATGGAGGGCTATTTGTTTTCACCCTATTTTCATTCAATTCTTTTAATTCTTCAACCCCTTCAAGCTTACCGAGACTTCATAGCTATTACCTTGTTGGGTTTATTCCAAAGACTAGCTCGGTCTTAGTCCGCACTCTTCCTTATCTCATTTTTTCTCCTTTTATCATCATACCTAAGGACTTCTACACTAACTAGTGGATTGTCCTCGGTAGATCCCTCCGGTTCGGGCGGATCATGGGAACCAATACCTAACCTTATCATCCTTATATCACCGTACATAAAGTAAAGTTGGTCGGTCTATTTGGTATTGTTCATCCGCCATTGGATCCAATAGAAAACCATTTGAAACTCAATTCGGATACCGTGATATATAATCAAAGCGTTTTGTACCGAATTGTTTTTGATATTTTAGAACGAGAACTCCCCAACATGTGCATCAAGTATTTGAAAATTTTTAGCACATGGAGGCAAGAGAAAGAATTAACTTTTTGATTACCATTTTCTAAAGATATCAACATCACTTCCCATATCAAATCAAGTAAATATAGCATTTCGGGAAGGATGAGGTTTCCATAAATTCCTCCCCACCAATATGTGCCTCGAGGTTGAAAAGAGTTTTGCACATACTAGAGGGAACCTTTATCATCAAAGGATTAGAAGCCATGTGATCAAGGTACTTTAAAATATTTAAAGAGTAGTGTACCGATGACTTGAATTTACAAAGAGTTCTCCCCTTAATATATGCTTCGAGATTCGAAAAATTGTTTAGCACATATAAGGAGAAGTATGCACAAAATTGGTCATCTTATCTTTTACCATCTTTCATATTTATATCACATTTTCTCCCCGATCAAAATCTTAAATCCTTTGAGATTTTGGATCTCAAGTGATTTAAATAAGTATGAGGTAAAATATTTGTAGGAGAAAAATGTGTCCAATTTTATATGATAAAGAAAAGGATTAACACAGATGTTTCCCCTTTTCACAAGGGGAAACCATAGTACAAATCCTAGCACTATTACATGTATCACGCTTGTTCATATTTAATACACCACATATAACACAAAGTTAACAAAACATAAACGGTATTCAAGAAGTCTTCATTCGGTTCTTTGAAGAAGTTTGTAGTGACCATCACGGAGCCTTCCACCAACAAAGCTTTCAAGGTCATGAAGATCCTTCGTGTCTTGAGTCTTCGCTTGGATTGCAAAGAATGAAATGTTCACATCTCTTCACGCCATCATCGATCGTAAAGTAGTTTTAACCCAAGATCTCATATCAAGTTTGGCTTCTTTCACTCGTGTCAAGTTCTTCTTCGACCATTTGAGCGCATCAACCCTAAACTTGTAGAGTTCACATAGACGATAAGCATACGCGATCCATATCCGTCGGTGAAGATGACGGCTCTAGGAGTGTCAAGAACTTTGTATTCTCGATGAAATTCATGCCCACCGCATTCCATTGAGGACTTGTGAGGTTGACCCGGTTTGGTAGCTTTCAATGCCGTCGAAAGTCCTCAACTCGCTTCCGAATGACTAAGCCCCTTATCCAAAGAGAGACAATTGCAGAGAGGGCCTTTTTCTCACGCATGTAAGTGCTCCGTGTCCTTGAAGATTTAAGAGATAGAGGTCTTCAAATCATTTGGTAGGAGATGTTTGAAGTCGCTTCTTCAATGGTATACACTTTGAGGTCACTCTTTTAAGGACAATCTTCATCAAGTACTCATATCCATAGATCGGAAGATCTCTACACCGACAACGCTTAAGATTTGCGCTTTGATCCGACATCATTGCGTCTTTATCGCGACCATGTCTTTCAATGTAGAACTTCTTCTTTTGAACCACCAGTGGAAATACCATAAGAAGTCGCAATATCATACTTTTGTTCTTCATTCGTCTGCACTGATCAGAACCATCTCGCCGAGCCCTTGATCGAGTAGGTTGCGCGTTTTCATTTTGATATTGAAAGAAGGTGTCTTCTTCGTGAGCGAGCACACGTATAGTCCAAGTCGTGGTTGAAGAAGAATTTACACGAATGGTCATCTCAATCGGTTCACCATCAAGAGGAAGAGATTTGTTGACATTGAAGCGATCGATTTGATCACCGACTTGGTCATTTAGCATCTTATGGCATTCTTCCATCCGATATTGAAGATGATTAGCATCCGAGTGGAAGACTTTGACAATCTCGTAAGCTTGACCTTCAAGATCTCTTGGTGTTATGGATGAGATGCTCTTCCGCTCACAAAACCATCTTATGAAGCTTCCCATATCACCGGTGTAGTGTAGAGAGTCTTCACCGGACTTTCATAATTATTCGTGATAACCGATGCCCAATTGTTGTCGTGAATCATAGAGTCGACTGGGATGGTCCATGTGGGTTCGGAGAAGGAGGTCTATCTTCCATAATGCGCTTAGAATAGTGTCTCTTGAAGGTGCAACTCGATGTGCTAGTGCGATTCCGGTCATGTAAGAATCAAACCGCCTTCGAGGGTTTAGGAATGTGCTTTGTTGATGCATCATCTTCATCTCGTTCTCGAGTCACCATGACTTGAGACTCTTCGTGGACCACTTGATCATCGTGAATTGAAGTGGATGTGAGGTGAACCTTGAATCAATCGTCGCCCGTGCGCAGATTTCTTCCGTACTCTGCTTGTTTGTAGAGTCCGATTGATTGGACGGTTTTGGAGGTGATGATGGTGGCTGTGATGGAGGTGAATTGGTTGTTGAAGAAGGATTACCAGCTCTAGAAGTTCCCGCCTCCCGTTGGTGGAGGATCTTCGCGATCTTTGCGATCCTTCATCAGTCTTTCCATCACAATTGTCCTCCTTTTCTTTTTAGCTTCCTTTTCTCCGACTTCAATTTTAAACTGCTCATAATTGTCGAACTTGATGGATTCTTCAAGAGCCTCATAGAGTTTATGGTGAACCTCATGCTTGTCCTCTTCACCTCATACATCCTTTCACACGTAGTCGCTTCTCATATCGGAGATGGGAGGTCTTTGAATCGTTCGAGAAGTGGAGCCTCCATTGCCCATTCCACTCAAGATCCTTGACTTCTCCTTCAATAGATCAAGAATCGCCTATCAAGTCGAGGTGCTCCAATCAGACACGATCCACCGAGAATCAACAGTTTAGGAAGTTGCCTTTCCAAAGGCTTCTATCCTTTAATGGCTTTATCCAAGAGTTGATCGTGTGAGAATCATGAGGGAAGTCGGTGGAGCCACTCATCCGCAATCACAAGACGGGTTCGAGTCAGGTGGTGTTTCAGACAGCTGAATGAGAGGGTAAGGTGGGTGGTGGAAGTGCATTGATAGTGAAGATGCGGTATTGGAGGAATGGTTGACGATCTTGTCGAATGCCGACATTATACATGGATTGTGCGTAATCTAAGGTTTTGTTGATGAAAGGTGTCAAATACTCATCATTTTATATCGTTAAATGCCAAAACATCCGAAAACACTGTAAATGCTTCAAAATGATAAAATATCACAAACAAGTGTTTTATATGTTTTAAATGCAAAACATCAAAATCTGGTGAAAACGATTAAGTTTGCATAATTGGCGCTTTAGTCCCCAAGTTACAAAAGTTGTCAAATCTAGTCCTCGGTAATTCAAAAACTTGTAAAATATCATTTTAGGTTCTTGAGATTCAAAAGTTGTCAAAACACTTGAATTCCTTACCATAAAAAGCTTGGATTCGAATCTTCCGTTAGCAATATGTTCGATATCAATTCTTAAGTGATCTAAATGCTAAATACTTCATTACATGAGTAATCTGCTGCCTATCCATTAAGATGCCATTTGAACGCAAATGCTCTTGAGTATAGAAGTTAGTGCCATTGTCATATCGGAAAGATACGTATGATACGTATGGATAAATAGTTTCTATGAAATCTGCATTGATCCATGATGATACAATTCCCTTGATCCGTGATTGATTAATTATTCTAACGGATGATCTTGGCGATTCAATTTAATTGTGTTCATAGTCATAAATTTAAAGAAGTCATGATTGAGATCAGTCTGACGCAGATGATATCACGCCAGGTTGCAGGACGTTTACTCGTACTCGAATATTACATTTTAACTGACTGATTCAGTATTTTGAAGATCTAGTTTCTTGAATGCTAATGTACAGAGATTCTGAAATCCTTATCAACATCGATTCTGACTTCATCATCTTGATATGTCATTAGAAACGTGATACTCGAATATGCAACTTACGTGATATCAAGCAGTTACAACAATTCTTGTAGATCATTGAATTGAAAGAATCATTGAAGGTATTATGCAACTCATCGCTCAAAGGATTCAAGCTCTTCATGATTTAGATAACTATGGTTAAGAGAACTTCTTCTAGAATTTATTCAATAGTCGTGAAGACTTCTCTAATAATCTTGGAGACAAGATCCAGAGAGTTGCGGTTATATTCCTATCATTCATCGATTCGATAAATTAATGATGTCGATTCTAGATTATAAACTTAAAGTCTCTTAAATTATGAATCAGCATCTTCTTGAAAGCATTCATAACGTGTATCAACAGTTGACACACATTGGAATGTGAGCTTAATTACCATCGTCACTTCGAGATGATACATATGTTGAATGCGAGAATCAAACTTTTGCTGAATAGGAAGACCTTGGAACGACAATCAATGATTTCAAATGCATACACTTGACCTAACTACTAAGTAACTCAACTTGTACGGTAAAGAGTCTATTGCATTGCTTACTAGTCCAGATAGATTAAGTGCCATTGACGTTCACTCATATAATATGCGTTAATCTGATTGACACTTCATTCATAGTTGGTTCCCATTCATTTTCAAATTGTGCATACTTTACATTAGATAAGGAAAATTCTTCACGATCGACGTGCCCATGATACCTTGCTACAAGTGTCGACGTGAGATAATTTGCTATTATGAACGATTTATCGAGACATTTGAGTTTACGTGGAATAATACCCATTGTTCATCATTACCATGTATATCATTGAAGTCATAGCTCAAAGCATCAATTGCCTTAGTAATTTGAACAAGATCTTTGTGGACCTGCTTATGATCGTTCAAACAATGATTGATGTATCACGATGTAAGTATGATGACTACGTTACGTAAGCTTCTCATGGATTAGCGACTCCAACAATGCTCATAAAGGATGTTAATCGTTGCAAACTCTGAAAAATCTTTTAATCTTGCAAACTGATGTTGAACATATCGGAAATCAAGATCAAATGTCGGATGAGGATGAGCAATATTTCAGATATTTACTTAACTACTGGGACGTATTATTCAATCTCATGGATCAATACATCAGTATGGTCGAATCTTGACAACTAAACATCTACAGGATTATGCACTTTACGAAGTGAATTTGCTTTTGGAACAATATGATCGAAATTTCAAACCATTTGACTATCGATCAGAATTACTACTCGAAGCGATTGCTATGCCATTATTCAAGAAACGTGATTATTACTATAT
Organism: Chrysanthemum lavandulifolium; assembly: GCA_022545495.1. Taxonomy (NCBI): domain Eukaryota; kingdom Viridiplantae; phylum Streptophyta; class Magnoliopsida; order Asterales; family Asteraceae; genus Chrysanthemum; species Chrysanthemum lavandulifolium. Next base: position 208,203,515 of record CM040244.1, read on the forward strand.
GACTAAGAAGAACTCGAACTCGGATAAATACATGTTCAGGATAAATTCTGAATACGTGCTTGCTTTGAATCTCACTGTTCCATGATAGTGTTACTGCAACTCTCATAATTCGATACAGCAATTCTTAGGTCTGTTAAGAACTTATTGACGGACAACCGTTCGATCCATAACGTCGAAAATCCAATGTGGAAAATTGAACATTGTGATAATACATTTCAGGAATTCATTCATACAACATTACAAATATTGGTATTCAAACCTATTCAAGTAATTCACAATTGGACGATTCTTCTATTCTAAAATCATGTTATAAACATTAGCTTAATGCTACGATCTATTGTATGATCAAGCATTGATCTATCAATGATATCTCATGGTTCTATTTGCATAATGGTAGAAAGCATTTCACTATGATCAACTTGTGAGATTAGTTTGCCGGAATCTCTAAAATTCCATGAAATTTGTGAGAATGATGTAGTATAACGCATATTGAACTTAATCCGTATTCAGCTAAGGCTTTACCCTAAATCCTGAATGCAAACCGTCGTTTAAAAATGAATCGAATAATGGCTGACAATTTTTATCTTGAGTTCTGAAATGGTGACTACCTTCGATTACACAAACATGTTAAGCTCTTAGCGCATTGATCATGTCATATTAGTCTAAAAGGTCAAAATGAATTCGAGATCCTCGATACTACTATCAATGAACTAAGTATCGCTCATAAGCGTGATCGATAACTGACTTCAAATTAGAAAAGTTAATGATCATCTCATAATCCCTTTTATGGTCATGCCTTACCATCTTGTATGACAACATATTGACAATTTGAATAACACAGCTATAATCCTTTGCTAGTTATCTCACATGGCCTTTGAATATATGCTATGCAAAAGATTATGGGATTCTGAGTGTCGATACACTTTACGCATGTAATGCAACCGGAAATCATTATGGTCAAATAAGATAAGTACATAATGGTTTTCATCCATATTTTATCCAATAAATACTTGGAGAACCATTGATTAGTCATCAAATTGTATGTCAACAATAGTTAGCGTTATGTTCTTATCTTATGTCAAATGCAACCATTGTAACATTGAATATGCATTATCATAAGATTCAACATTTCAAACTTTTAATCATAATTATCCAACGTTCAAAAAAATTATTAAGTTTTAGCATTTATCAGTTATCATATGTAATACTACATTGTAAGTCAACAATCTGTATGAATATGTTATTGGACTGAAGTTCTAATTGCAACTAAAATGTTCCTTATGCAATAAGTTTGGTAAAATAACCAATATGTCCAAATAAATTGCTAGTTAACAATCGGTCTTAAAGAATTGAAATTAAATGTACATAATTGTATTGCTTAAAATGTAAATCTGGTTAAATAGTTAATACAGCCTTCAATTGGCTACTTGATAATGCTTGTTAAAATAATATCAGAAATGTTATAATTTTGCTAACTATAGTCTTGATTGGCGGATTTAAATATCATATTCATTGTTAAGTTGGCTCAAAACTAATGGTTTGTAATACCAGTGTTTCTAACTTGATTTTCAAATTAACAAATACATCCATACTTAGACAGCTATAATACAATTAGTTTAGCACAATTCAAGTGTCCACTTAATCTAGCCTTAATACACAAACTGAAATTATATTCAGTCACAATTTAAACTTTAATATAAAAGCAAAATTTAGCATTAACTGTAGAAAATTCTGTAATTAGTAATTCTATTAATTTTAATATTGGCATAAATGTTAGTAACTTTAACATTGAATTCATGTCTTATATTTAAGATTGCATAGTCCTGTTTAAGTAAATATCAAATGAGTCCTTAAACTAATACTAAGCTTGTAAGCAGAATTTCATTATTAAGCTTCAAATTCAAATGTTTAATGCTTTTACATGTAAATGTCATGTGCTCAAGTAATATTATAACTACTTGATTCTTAGTTGCTGAATCTAATCACCTTATCAAAATACCAGATTTAATGCTTATTAACTCATATTAAAATCAATCATCAAATTATCCTACTTTACAATCAAAGAATCTAGCACTTGAGAGTACTTCGAACTGTCATAAGTTGACATATAATCTTAAGCCAATTCAATGCAATTATAGATTTAATTTCAATACAACAGTCATAGTCATCAAGTGATGTTAAGCTAAGCTTGATTCATTATGTATGAATTAATCTTTAGTTAATTATTATCGTCTATTGATTTAGTATTTAATTCAGTTTACAAAGTTGTTAAGTTTTTAAATAAATTTTAGTTTATATTATTGCAAGTTCATTTTCATAGCATATTTTGCATTTTAATCATTTTGGATCAATTTATAGTTTTAAAGTTATAGTAGAACTATTATGGTCTAAGATAATTAGTGCAATAAGCTAATAGCATCAATATTTACTTTAATAGTTCTTGGTAGTGCTTATTGAATGCTGTCAGATAGATTGTGATGTGTGATTGTGTTTGTCAGAAGCTACTTAGTTTCAGCTGTACTAATTTCCAGCGGAGTTTCATTGTAAGCTTAATAGTTAAATCAACGTGTCGTTAATTACTTAGCAAATTTTATTGACAGTTAAATACTTAAGCTTAAGTCATATACTTCATTTTAAGGTTAATTTTATTTGTTTTAATTATCTATTCATACTTATAATTTATATGCTTAAGTTTGATTCTAACTGATAACAATCATAGATTGGTTTCATGTTAAGCAATTAGATGTCAATACTTTGTTTCATATCAAATTCTGTAGAGCTTTCGTTACTGTTAAGAGTTTGAGTATTGTTTAATTGGTCAAAGGTCTAAATTCTTAGACTTGTAATAAGTCTAATACTTAACTATTGTTTAACTGTTTAGCTTATAATTCTACATACTATTCAGTTTTTATTAAATATTATCAGTTTATAGTATTCATAGACATTGATTGATTTCAAAATTCAAGTTACATGCTTGTTCTTATCAATTTAGACGTTTCTTGATCTTAATGCTTAAGTCATTTATGATTTAGATCAGATGGTTTAAGCATATCACGATTTAGGCTATATGCATTATTTTTGCTTAATAAGTTTATAACATGAGTTTTCTTACATATAGGTAGTATTTCATTTTGCTGATAAGAATTAGTGTATTTATTTTATACTTTTAGGTTATATAATTGGGGATTCGTTTCAAACATGTCTCTCCATTTAGATAAAATGCTTCAAAGGTGTGAAGACACCAATCTTTGTCTAAACGGGAGAAAAGTCACTTTATGGTCAAAGAAGGCATAGTCCTTGGCCATAAGATTTCAAAGAACGGGATTGAGGTAGATAGAGCAAAAGTCGATGTTATTGCTAAGTCGCCTCATCCTACTACCGTCAAAGGTATTAGGAGTTTTTAGGTCATGCCGGTTTCTATCGTAGATTCATACAAGATTTTCCAAAATCGCCCGACCTATGACCCATCTTCTTGAAAAGGATGCTCCTTTTATCTTCTCACCGAGTGCATCATAGCTTTTGAAACATTGAAGAAAAGCTATCAAGCACCCATTCTCGTTGCTCCCGACCGGGACTTACCCTTTGAGCTCATGTGCGATGCAAGTGATTTTGCTATCGGCGCGGTCTTAGGGCAACGAAGAAACAAGCATTTTCACCTATTCACTACGCAAGTAAGACTATGATGAAGCTCAACTCATTACACCACCACGTAAAAAGAGCTATTAGCCGTGGTGTATGCATTTGAAAAGTTTCGTCAGATTTAATCTTGACCAAATGTGTAGTGTATACGGATCACTCGGCTCTCAAATATCTCTTTGCAAAACAAGATGCAACCGAGATTGCTCCGTTGGGTTCTCCTTCTCCAAGAATTTGATATTATCATACGTGATAAAAAAGAGTGAGAACACATCACGATCATCCGTCCGATTAGAGAACCCTCACCAAGATGTTTTCGAGAAAAGGATATTAATGAAACATTTCCTCGAGACACTCAATGCGGTTTCTTTTCGTGGAAATTCTTCTACCCCATGGTTTGCGACTTTGCAAATTACCATGCGGTAACTTCATTGTGAAAGGGATGTCGACCCAGTGAGAAGAATAAATTCTTCAAGGATGTTAAACACTATTTCGGACGACCCTTTCTTATTCAAAATCTGTGCGAGCAAGTCATCCGACGGTGTGTTTATGGACAAGAAGCTCTTGACATTCTCAAAGCTTGCCATCTTTGGACCCACGGGGCCATCATAGTCCAAACTACACCGCTAAAAAGGTGTTTGATTCCGGTTCTATTGGCCCACAATCTATAAAGATGCCCACGAATTTGTCAAAGCTTGTGATGCTTGTCGGTCATGGAAACATATCTCAAAGAAATGAAATGCCACAAATGCCATTCAAGTTTGTGAGATATTTGACATATGGGTATTGATTTTATGGGGCCATTTCCATCTTCTCGTGGTAACAAATACATACTCGTAGTCGCCGACTATTTGTCAAAATGGGTTGAAGCAAAAGCTTTACCCACCAATGATGCCCGAGTTGTTGTGAAATTTTGAAAGCTCTCTTGCCGTGTTTGGAACTCCTCGTGCAATAATCGGTGATCGTGGTACACATTTTTGTAATGACCAATTTGATCGTGTCATGCAAAAGTATGGTGTTACCCACCGCCTATCATCGCATACCACCCCAAACAAGTGGGCGGTGGAAGTTTCAAACCGTGGTATTAAAAGAATACTTGAAAGGACAAGAGGTGAAAATCGTGCATCCCGGTCGGATAAACTGGATGACGCTCTGGCTTTTCGTGACACTTACAAAACACCCATTGGGTGTACTCCATACAAGCTAGTGTACGGAAAAGCATGTCATCTTCCGATTGAACTAGAGCACAAGGCTTACTGGGCCTTAAAACATGCAAACTTCGATATACAGACAGCCGGTGATCACAGAAAAGTTCAAATGAATGAACTAAATGAACTTCGTGATAAAGCATACGAGAACTCTTTAATTTATAAACAAAAGACAAAGAAGATTCATGACTCTAAAATCAAGAACCGCGTTTTCAACGTTGGGGATCGAGTCCTTCTTTTCAATTCTAGATTGAAGATTTTCTCTGGAAAGCTTAAGTCCCGCTGGTCTGGTCCATTTACTATCACTAAGGTTTATCCTTATGGCACCATTGAGTTATCTCAGCCTGATGGTCCTAATTTTAAAGTAAATGGTCATCGATTAAAGCATTACTTTGGAGAGGACATTCCCCGTGGTTGTCCGGATCTACAAACATTCCCCATGAACCAATGAATGCGGGATCAAGTCAAGCTAGTGACTCGGGAATCAAAATAGTAGCACACATCATATGGATTTTCATCCATATTTACATTTTCTTATCCCTTTCTATCACCCTAGTGTGGGGAGTTTTCCCATCTTGTTGTACAAAAAAAAAAAAAAAAAGTGTATATATCAAAACAAAATAATGGCCGTAGTATTTCCCTTTTATGTTCTATGTTTCGGCATAACCGCGGTACTTTGAATATTGAGGGCAATATTCATTTCTAAGTGTGGGGAATTTCTGAATTTCATCATGTAATTATTTCACCCAATTCCCGCTTTAGGCCAAAATTTTTTGGAGTAAGTGTTTTCACTTACTCAAGAAATGGTAATCATCCGCCATGTCTAACCCACATAAGGATTGGCTAATCCAGAGCAAACGGCTCTTGGTAAAGATATCTCAACTTGATGCTAGTGTCTAAATACTCATCATTTTATATCGTTAAAATGCCAAAACATCCGAAAACACTCGAAACACATCAAAATGATAAAATATCACAAACAAGTGTTTTATATGTTTTAAATGCAAAACATCAAAATCGATGAAAACGATCAAGTTTGCATAATTGGCGCTTTAGTCCCCAAGTTACAAAAGTTGTCAAAATCTAGTCCTCGGTAATTCAAAAACTTGTAAAATATCATTTTAGGTCCTTGAGATTCAAAAGTTGTCAAAATAAACCCTTTAAAGTTTAAAAATCACAAATTGACAACTTTAGTCCTTTAACTTTGAAAATTGTCAAAAGTAGTCCTTGGTTAATTTAAAAGTGAAAATTATCAAATATTAACCTTGTTCTATTAATAAATGACAAAATGGTCCTTATGATAAAACTTTGAGAATTTACATGTTTGGTCCCTCAAGTTTCAAACTTGACAATTTTAGTCCTTGGATTTAAAAAATGGAAATTATCAATATAGGTCCTTGTACTATTCTTACTTGGCAGGTTTTACCCTTGTGATAAAGTTTGGAAACTTGTAAAATCAGACCTTCAACTTTGCTCAAATTACACTAATGGTCCTTGTTGTTAACACTATCCAAACGGACCCTTTATTATTTCTAAGTCCAAATCCAAGCCCAAAACCTTGACCCGCCCGCTTTTAAAATCAAATAAAACCGCGCCACTGCTCATGCGCCTCCCACCCCTGTTTCACCAAAACCGGTGGTTTTAACCACTTGATTTTCAATCTTTACACCTCACCAAATCCACTTTTACTCTTCCCTCCACCTCCACATCAATCCAACTCCAATTAATGAGAAAACCAACCATTTGAAAAATGGCGCCAAATTCGACAAATGGCAAATCAATTATTTGGCTCAATCCAATGGTCAATATGTGATGGGATAGTCTCGAGGTCGACATGGGATGTTTGAAGTCAATAAAAGCAGAGATAGAAGCAATGTAAGATAGTTAGAATAATTTTAATTTAAGCTTATGTCGCTTTTAGTACAATTTTCATTTTCATGTAATTTAAAGTTTCCAAGTACCTTTTCAAGCAATCAAGTGAAATTTTAAACTTTTGAAGTAATCAATTTAAACTTTCATCTCTATTTTCAAGTTATGCAATTTTTCCTAATTCAAAAAATTCAAGTATGTATGAATGTTGTTAATAGTTGTATTATGGATTAAATAGGTCATATAAGCTCCTTATAAAGCTTATTTAAGCTTTTAGATACCTTAAAAGCAAGATTAGTAGCCAAAACCAAAATTCACAAAATACCAAATAAATCAATGAAAATAAAAAGTCCATGGTGAAGAAGGTAAAAGTCGATGCAAAGTGTTGATGTTGGATCACTTCGGTTTAGTGCTTGGGAAGCTATAGGATCTTGTTTCGACCTTAGTTCTCATTTTGAGCTTGGAAGAAACTTGTAAGCCCTTTTGATCATTTTGGTGTTTCACTATTTAAGTCGTTCTCTAGCTTGCATCTTTGTGTTTCCATGTTCAAGAGTCACGCTTAAGTCTATTTAACCAATATAATCAGTCACTTGTTCTTTTAAATCAGTAGTTAGCAAGAATTTTATTTTGACATTAATTTAGCATAATTGGTATTTCTTAGTTTTAAGTTGTTAATGTTGTTGTTTTATGTTTATTTAGTCTTCATATATGATAATATAAGCTCAGAATGATTTGCATGGTCTAAATCAGTAATGTTTTGCTTTGAAAAGTTCAAATCGCTTTGATAAAGGAGTGTTTGGTTTACTTTGTTTAATCTGTGTTAAAGAGTACTCAAGTCATTGTTATTACTTGTTATGTGTTTCATTAGGTCTAAAGAGCTCATAGAAACCAACAAAACCATCCTTAGTTCAAAAAAGTCAAAAGTACTTTAATCTCATTTTATGCATTTAACTGTTGATTTTTAGGTTTTGTGATTCATTTTACTAGCTTAAAATCTTATTACCATGCATCAATCTCATCTTATTCTATCTTAATACATCATATCGTGTTTAAGATCAATTTAAAGTTCAAGAAAGTCAAACCTTTAGTTTAATAACAAAAGTCAAAATTCATGATCGAACCGCTTTCTTCAGATCTTGCAAAGAATTGTACCGAGCTCATTTTAGTGATTTAGAGTCCGAGAATTGGTTTAAGAGTAGTCACCGGTGGTCTATAAGGCCTAATTTCGCTTTTGGCTTTAGCACTTCATTGTCGTTGAATAAGCTCAAACATGTGGGTGTTCACTGTTTTGCTGACATAGCGCTTAGCTTATTTCATAGGTTCGAGTTTGTAACTTGATAAGAATAGGTGTTATTAGTTGCTTATAGCTTATTTTGATAGACATTAGCCTTAGTCACCGATTGGTAGGCTTTATAGCTTGTTTGCTTATTTTTCAAATTTTATTTTGATAATCGCTTACACAGACTCATTAATCTCATACATAAGCTACTTGTTTTCATTTTCTTAGATTCATATTATCATTTTATAATTTTCCTATAGGTTTCATAATTTTGGTCTTCATTTGCTATTTTTCTTAATTAAAAACAGCTTTTAGGCATTTTAAATAGCTTTTAATACAAATAAATTATAAAAGTCCAAAAAATGATTTTCAATTTTCTTAGGTTAAGATAAATATAAAAGTCATAAAAAGTATTTTTCCATAATTTTCTTAGTTTAAATAGTATTTTTAGCATTTTAATTAGTTTTAATAGTTTTAAATTAATAATAAATACATAAAAAGTCTAAAAATATATTTTCAGTTTTAAAATAAGTTTTATCATATTTTAGATTTTTCCAAGTTATAATTTCATTTTTCTAGGTTAATTTTGTATTTTCTTGTATTTTAGTGCATTTTAAATACTTAATAAATAGTTTTAATTAATAATAAATAAATAAATAGTAATAAAAATAATTTTCTTTTTCTAATAATTTTCTTTTATTATTAGGATTGTAAAATATAATTTTCATATTTATAAGTCTTTTATTTCTTTAAACTCACGTTTTATTTTGTACGTAGACGTAATTTTATTTTAAACGTAAGTTTTAAGTTGTAGGTTTTAAACGCTCATCGACTTTAAAAATAGTGATAGCGTTTATTTAATAGATTTTATCTTTTATTTCTTTTAATTTGCATTTAAGTCGCTTTTATTTGTTAATCTTTTCTTTAGGTAATTATCCATCCAAAATCTTATCGATCACTATCCTTAGTGATCATTCTACCATCCGATCAAGTGTTTATACACCAATTCATCCTCCGTGGGACTTAACGACCCAGAATTCCCTATATTCCTCCGATCTTAAATTGAATTTGTGTGTGTTGAGTTTCCTAAGTCATGTTAGCTTCGTGAGATAACTTGACGGTTTTGCACCAATCAAATTTTGGCGCCACGGGGAGGTCAGAAGCGTGTTTCTAGCATTTTCGCACCTGTGCTTGCACATATACCACGCTTGTAAAAGTTTTCGTAAAGTTAATATAAATCAAAAGTTTATTAACACTTTTCCTAAAGTGTTAAAACACCAAAACAATATAAAACAACAAAACAATCGTAACGTTTTCTAGCTTGTGTTTCTTTTAAGGTGATTCTTAAAGAGATACGATTTGGTTAAACGAGACGATACCAAAATATTTTCCAAAAGTTTTTAAACCCCATCAAGACAAATCATTACCTACGTCTTTTCACCGGTACTTAATATATACATAAAAATCAACCACCGCAAATCAAGGCAAAGCACTACCTAACTGGGGTGCGACCATAATAAGTTCCCGAACATCGATTTAAAACTTGCCTTTGTGTCACTTGTGATTTGGTGTACCTTTTTCAAAGAAGCCATTTCATTTGTGATTATTGGTTAAGTTCACTTGTTGTTTTGCCTCATTTGTTTTGAAAATTGATTTTTATACTTAGTGCATGCAAGACTGCTCTTCCAGCTTCTACAAGTCCACTTTCGAACTTGGAAACATTCCTCGCAGACGTAGAGGACGTTCACTCCTTCACCGTGGATCGAGGAACGCCTACCACCACCACCACCGTCGAAATGGCGTAAGACAAACCTATGAATGAGCTTCTCCAAGCACCCATCGAGGTTACGGAGATGCCATTGTTGTCCCAACCATTGTGGCCGATACCTTCGAGCTCAAAACCGGTTGTTAATCTAGTAACCCAAAGCCAATTCTATGGTTTAGGGTTTAGATGATCCTCATGCACACATTCGATGGTTTAACAAGATAGCATCTACCATCAAGTACAAGAATGTCCCACACGGCTATCAAGCTTCTTCTGCTCCCATTTTCTCTAGAGGACAAGCCGGAATTGGCTTGAGAAACAACCCCTCGCTCCATAGAGACATGGGAAGATCTAGTTACCAAGTTTGTTAACGAATTCTATCCTCCATCTCGAACCACAAGTCTTAAGAATGAGATAATGAAATTTTCTCGAGATTTGATGAATCATTCGGGAGGCATGGGATCGTTATAAAGAATTGCTCCGCAAGTGTCCACATCATGGTTTTACCGAATTAATGCAAATGGATACTTTCTACAATGGTCCGAGACAAGTGACCAAGACTCTTTGAATGCCTCCGCTGGAGGTAATTTCCTTAGCAAAACCACCAAAGAAGCCTTACAAATCATTGAAAACAAGTCCCGTGTCCGTCCTTTCCGCACTAAGACATATCAAACTCGCCTAATGCTTGGACCTTCTACTTCATCTCATGTGAGTACATCTAGCACCGATGCTAAGATTGATAAACTCACAGATATTGTTCGAGCTTTGGTTCTTGCTAACCAAAAGAAAGTCACCTTCACTCAAACACCATCACATGGTGAAGTGAAGAAAGTTGAAGTTTGTGTCACTTGTGGTGGTCCTCATGCATACTACAATCTGATCGCCACCGATGGTAGTCCGTTTGAAGCAAATGCTATAGCCGGTACTTCAAATCAAGGAGGTAATCAATACCGTCCTCGAAATGAACCAAATTACCGTGCTAACACTTATCGTGCACCACCGGTTTTAACCGTAATCCTAACCGAATCGAATCAACCTAGAATGAACCAAGGTTATCAAAACCAAGGTAATTTCTATCCTCGGACCCAATCAAGGTTTCCAACAACAAGGAAACCTTCATCAAAACAATTTCAATCGAGGGAATCAATTTCATGGGAATGTGAATCCTAATCAAGGGAATTTTCAACAACAAGGTCATAATCAAAACATCCGACCTCAAAATTTCCTCCTAATCCACCTCCCGTCATTACTCCTCCAGACCATCATCGATGAGTTATCAAGCGGTTCATGAAGTCCCAAGATGAAATGAACAGATTGTTGGTCACGATCACGATCTCAAAAGTCTTTAAATGATCAACCCTCGGGCTCGGAAAACTTCCGAGCAACACGATCGCTAACCCGAGGGGCGATGCTAAGGCGATCACAACCGTAAGTGGTGTTTCATACAATGGACCCACTGTTCCTACTACCTCTTCTTCTTCTTCTTCCAAAGGTAGTGGAAAGTGAACCTCGACACACAATGGACCCACGACTCCAATGCCCCTCCTCCCGTGGCAATGAGTCAAGTTACCAAGGCGACAAAGGACAAGGAACTTCCTATTGATAATGGAAATACCACACAAGTCCTACCTTCGGTAGTCCAACCTCAAGTTGTCCGAAACCCAAGTCTAATCCAGAGTTGTTTTGAACCACCGTAGCTCCCATTGAAAATACCAAATCCAAATCTTCTATTCCTTATCCATCACGTTTGAATGAGCAAAAGCTCCGTGAAAATCTAGTCATCAAATGGACAAATTTTTCCAAATTTTCCAAGAATTACATTTTGACATAAGCTTTATGGATGCTATCATGCCGATGCCCAAGTTTGCATCAACTCTCAAACACATGTTAAGCAACAAGGAAAAGTTGTTTGAAATGGCTAAAACTCCTCTTAACGAGAACTCGCTCTGCAGCTTATCCTAAAGAAGCTTCGAAAAGCTTGGAGATCCCGGAAATTTCTCTTACCTTGTGTATTTCCAGAATGGTTGAATGCTTTGCCCTAGCGATCTTGGTGCAAGCATAAACCTAATGCCTTATTCAAGATGGAAGAAACTTTCTTCCGAACTCACTCCTACATGCATGACTCTCGAGCTTGCGATCGTACAATATCCCGTCCTCTTGGCATTGCCGAGGACGATTTGTAAAGTAGGAAAGTTCCATTTTCCACCGACTTCGTGGTTGTTGATTTTGATGCCGATCATCGGGTTCCTCTCATTGTTGGTCGAGGATTCACGAGAACGGGCCGTGCTCTCATAGATGTATTTGAGCAAGAAATCACATTACGTGTTGGTAATGAAGTCGCCACTTTTAACCTTGATCAAACTTGAGGTACTCCGCAAACTATGATTCCGAATCGGTTAACCGAATAGATATCATTGATGTTGCTTCAAGAGTACTCTCAAGAAGTTCTTGGTTATGATCATAATTCTTCGAGTGATAATCTCACTCATTCATCTCAACCTATCATCGCCAATTCTACCCCTTCTCTCACCCCATTTGAGGAAAGTGACTTCATCTTAGAAGAGATTGAAGCCTACTTGGCTAGTGATTCTGCTCCATGGGAAATTGATCACGCCCAATTGATATTGAGGGGACATACTTCTCATTGAGAAGTTGCTCAATGATGATCCATCATCCATCCCTCACTCTAGTGATTCAATCCTAATGAGATTAATCAAAATGAGATTAATCTGAGGAGATATTCTTCTAGAAGTTGTTAAATCATGACATTTCTCCTCCTCTCCTCCCATCAAACTTCATAACAAGGAAGTCAAGTCGGTTGAGAAAATCAAGAATTTCCGAGGTTGAGCTTAAGGACTTACCACCTCATCTCGAGTATGCATTTCTTGAGGGTGATGATAAATTACCCGTCATTATTGCTCGAGATTTGAGTAAAGATGAAAAGCTACTCTCATAAAAATATTGAAGTCACACAAGCAAGCAATTGCTTGAAACTCTCCGACATCAAGGGTATCAACCACGAGTTTTGTACTCATAAAATCTTGATGGAGGATGACTTTAAACCAGCAGCTCAACATCGAGAAGAGTGAATCCAAAATCCATGATGTTATCAAACAGAGGTTATCAAACTTCTTGATGCGGATTGATTTACCCGATCTCGATAGTCCTTGGGTTAGCCCAATTCATTGTGTTCAAAAAGGGTGGCATAATCATTGTCACAAATGAAGATAACGAGTTAATTCCAACTCGATTGGTTACGGATGGCGTGTTTGCATTGACTATCGTAAGTTGAATGACGCCACTCGTAAAGACCATTTTCCTCTACCCTTTATGGACCAAATGCTTGAGAGATTAGCGGGAATGAATACTATTGTTTCCTTGATGGTTTCTCGTGTTACTTTCAGATTCCCATTGATCCAAAGGATCAAGATAAAACTACATTCACCGCCCATACGGAACTTTTGCCTATAGACGTATGCCTTTTGGCTTATGTAATGCTCCCGCACGCTCCAACGATGTATGATGGCCATTTTCCACGACATGATCGGGAAACAATGGAGGTGTTTATGGATGACTTCTCGGTCATTGGGGATTCGTTTCAAACATGTCTCTCCCATTTAGATAAAATGCTTCAAAGGTGTGAAGACACCAATCTTTGTCTAAACGGGAGAAAAGCCACTTTATGGTCAAAGAAGGCATAGTCCTTGGCCATAAGATTTCAAAGAACGGTATTGAGGTAGATAGAGCAAAAGTCGATGTTATTGCTAAGTTACCTCATCCTACTACCGTTAAAGGTATTAGGAGTTTTTAGGTCATGCCGGTTTCTATCGTAGATTCATACAAGATTTTTCCAAAATCGCCCGCCAATGACCCATCTTCTTGAAAAGGATGCTCCTTTTATCTTCTCACCCGAGTGCATCATAGCTTTTGAAACATTGAAGAAAAAGCTTCTCAAGCACCCATTCTCGTTGCTCCCGATCGGACTTACCTTTTGAGCTTATGTGCGATGCAAGTGATTTTGCTATCGGCGCAGTCTTAGGGCAACGAAGAAACAAGCATTTTCACCTATTCACTACGCAAGTAAGACTATGACGAAGCTCAAACTCATTACACCACCACGTAAAAAGAGCTATTAGCCGTGGTGTATGCATTTGAAAAGTTTCGCCAGATTTAATCTTGACCAAATGTGTAGTGTATACGGATCACTCGGCTCTTAAATATCTCTTTGCAAAACAAGATGCAAAGTCGAGATTACTCCGTTGGGTTCTCCTCCTCCAAGAATTTGATATTATCATACGTGATAAAAAGGAGCCGAGAACTTGGTCACGATCATCTCGTCGATTAGAAAACCCTCACCAAGATGTTTTCAAGAAAAGGATATTAATGAAACATTTCCTCGAGACACTCAATGCGGTTTCTTTTCGTGGAAATTCTTCTACCCCATGGTTTGTCGACTTTGCAAATTACCATGCGGGTAACTTCATCGTGAAAGGGATGTCGACCAGCAGAAGAATAAATTCTTCAAGGATGTTAAACACTATTTCGGGACGACCCTTTCTTATTCAAAATCTGTGATCAAGTCATCCGACGGTGTGTTTATGGACAAGAAGCTCTTGACATTCTCAAAGCTTGCCATGCCGGACCCACCGGGGCCATCATAGTCCAAACTACACCGCCAAAAGGTGTTTGATTCCGGGTTCTATTGGCCCACAATCTATAAAGATGCCCACGACTATGTCAAAGCTTGTGATGCATGTCAACGATATGGAAACATATCTCAAAGAAATGAAATGCCACAAATGCCATTCAAGTTTGTGAGATATTTGACATATGGGGTATTGATTTTATGGGGCCATTTCCATCTTCTCGTGGTAACAAATACATACTCGTGAGTCATCGACTATTTGTCGAAATGGGTTGAAGCAAAAGCTTTACCTACAAATGATGCCCGAGTTGTTGTGAAATTTTGAAAGCTCTCTTTGCGATTTGGAACTCCTCGTGCAATAATCGGTGATCGTGGTACACATTTTGTAATGACCAATTTGATCGTGTCATGCAAAAGTATGGTGTTACCCACCGCTATCTATCGCATACCACCCCAAACAAGTGGGCGGTGGAAGTTTCAAACCGTGGTATTAAAAGAATACTTGAAAGGACAAGAGGTGAAAATCGTGCATCCCGGTCGGATAAACCGGATGACGCACTGGCTTTTCGATACACTTACAAAACACCAATTGGGTGTACTCCATACAAGCTAGTGTACGGAAAAGCATGTCATCTTCCGATTGAACTAGAGCACAAGGCTTATCGGGCCTTAAAACATGCAAACTTCGATATACGACGGTACCGGTGATCACGTAAAAGTTCAAATGAATGAACTAAATGAACTTCGTGATCAAGCATACGAGAACTCTTTAATTTACAAACAAAGACAAAGAAGATTCATGACTCTAAAATCAAGAACCGCGTTTTCAACGTTGGGGATCGAGTCCTTCTTTTCAATTCTAGATTGAAGATTTTCTCGAAAGCTTAAGTCCCTACCGGTCCGGTCCATTTACTATCACTAAGGTTTATCCTTATGGTACCATTGAGTTATCTCACCGATGGTCCTAATTTTAAAGTAAATGGTCATCGATTAAAGCATTACTTTGGAGAGGACATTCCCCGTGGTTGTCCCGGATCTACAAACATTCCCCATGAACCAATGAATGCGGGATCGAGTCAAGCTAGTGACTCGGGAATCAAAAATATTAGCACACATCATATGGATTTTCATCCATGTTTCGCCTTCTTATCCCTTTCTACCACCCTAGTGGGGAGTTTTCCCATCTTGTTGTATATAAAAAAAAAAAAAAAAAAAAAAAAAAAAATGTGTATATATCAAAACAAAATAATGGCCGTAGTATTTCCTCTTTATGTTCTATGTTTCGCATAACCACGGTACTTTGAATATTGAGGGCAATATTCATTTCTAAGTGTGGGGGAATTCTCACGAATTTCATCATGTAATTATTTCACCCAATTCCCGCTTTAGGCCAAAATTTTTTTGGAGTAAGTGTTTTCACTTACTCAAAGAAATGGTAATCATCCGCCATGTCTAACCCACATAAGGATTGGCTAATCCAGAGCAAACGGCTCTTGGTAAAGATATCTCAAATCCGCTTATGGCTTGCAATTTGCCTAAATTGTATGGTGTTCAACTCACCATATCTTTAAACTAGTGAAAAGTTGGCTAGCCCGCAAGTTTATGGCTTGTGGTAAAGGCGCTTGAAAATCCATAATTGGTAATCGGCTCACCAAAGATAATATTGATAATTTATCTAAGAGTTGGCTAGTCCGTAAGGTACGGCTTCGGTAAAGACAAATCAAACCCGTTGAAAGCTTATGGTTTGCTCAAAATCACATGGTTATCGTTGTACCATGGTTCTTACTTGAACTAAAACATTTGGCTACTCCGAAGTAATGGCTTTTGGTAAAGAGATAAAATCCATTAAATTTTCTCAAATCATTGCTAGGGACTAGCAATATCTTAGTGTGGGGATTGATGAGTGTCTAAATACTCATCATTTTATATTGTTAAAATGCCAAAACATCCGAAAACACTCGAAATGCTTCAAAATGATAAAAATATCACAAACAAGTGTTTTATATGTTTTAAATGCAAAACATCAAAATCTGGTGAAAAACGTATTAAGTTTGCATAATTGGCAGTTTTAGTCCCCCAAGTTACAAAAGTTGTCAAATCTAGTCCCTGGTAATTCAAAAACTTGTAAAATATCATTTTAGGTTCTTGAGATTCAAAAGTTGTCAAAACAAACCCTTTAAAGTTTAAAAATCACAAATTGACAACTTTAGTCCTTTAACTTTGAAAAATTGTCAAAAGTAGTCCTTGGTTAAGTTAAAAAGTAAAAATTATCAAATATTAACCTTGTACTATTAATAAGTGGCAAAAATGGTCCTTATGATAAACTTTGGAGAAAATTACAATATTGGTCCCTCAAGTTTCTAAATTGGCAGTTTTAGTCCCTGGATTTACAAAAAATGGAAATTATCAACAATGGTCCTTGTACTAATCTTACTTGGCAGGTTTTACCCTTGTGAGAGCTTTGGAAAATATTCAAAGTCAGTCCTTCAAGATTGCTCAAATTACACTAATGGTCCTTGTTGTTAAACCAAGCCAAACGGACTCTATTATTAACTAAGCCCAAATCCAAGTCCAAAACCTTGACCCGGCCCAGTTTTTAAAATCAAATAATACCGCGCCACTGTTCATGCGTCTCCCTCACCCCTGTTTCACCAATACCAGTGGTTTTTAACCACTTGATTTTCAATCCAGCTCACCCCAAATCACCTTTCCACCTCTCCCCTCCACCTCCACACCAAACCAAAGCCAATTAATGAGAAAAACCTGCTCGTTGGAATTTTGGCGCCAAAAAGTGACAAATGGCAAATCAATTATCTGGCTCAATCCAATGGTCAGGATTTGGTGGGATTAGCTCAGAGGTCGACAAGGGAAGTTTGAAGTCTATAAAGATAGAGATAGAAGCAGTATTGTAAGATATCTAGTGTAATTTTTAATTATTAACGTCGTTTTTAGTTTAAATTGTAATTCCAGTGTTTGTTTAAGCTTAAAGCTTTGTATTTCAAGTTATTTAAGTGAAATAAAACTTTTGTTAACATAAATTTCCAGTTTCAAACTCTATTTTCAAGTTATGCAAATTTTTCATTATCTAAAAATCTGAATTTGGTGAATGTTGTTAATCAGTTGTTAGTTTGGACTCAGAAGAACATATAAGCTCCTTATAAAGCTTATTTAAGCTTTTAGATACCTTAAAAGCAGTATTAGTAGCCAAAACCAAAAATTCACAAAAATACCAAATAAATCAATGAAAATAAAAAAGTCCATGGTGAAGAAGGTAAAAGCTGATGCAGTGTTGATGTTGGATTGCTTACTGGTTTAGTGCTTCTTGGGAAGCTATAGGATCTTGTTTCAGACCTTAGTTCTCATTTTGAGCTTGGAAGAAACTTGTAAGCCCTTTTTGATCATTTTGGTGTTTCACTGTTTAAGCTGTTCTCTAGCTTGCATCTTTGTGTTTCCATGTTCAGTAGTCACAGTTAAGTCTATTTAACCAATATAATCAGTCACTTGTTCTTTTAAATCTGTAGTTAGCAAGAATTTTATTTTGACAGTTAAATTAGCATAATTGGTATTTCTTAGTTTTAAGTTGTTAATGTTGTTGTTTTATGATTATTTAGTCTTCATATATGATAATATAAGCTCAGAATGATTTGCATGGTCTAGCTCATTGTACTGCTTTGAAAAAACTCAAATCGCTCACATAAAGGAGTGTTTGGTTTACTCTTGTTTAACTGTGTTAAAGATTACTCAAGTCATTGCTTGTGGTTGTTTTGTGTCAAACTTGGTCTAAAGAACTCAGTTAAACAAGAAAACCAGTCCTTAGTTGCTAAAAAGTCAAAAGTACCTTAATTCTCACTTAGCTTGTTAACTGTTGGATTTTAGCTTATCAAATTCACCATACTAGCTTAGAATCTTATAATTTAGCTTAATCTCATCTTATTCTAGCTTAATATATCATAGTCAGTCCTTAGAATTGATTTAAAACTCAAGAAAGTCAACATAGCATCTGTTTTCATAAAGTCAAAATTCATGACTGAACCAGTTTCTTCAGATCTTGCAGCAATTGTACTGAGCTCATTTTAGTGATTTAGAGTCTGAGAATTGGTTTAAGAGTAGTCAGCCAGGTGGTCTATAAGGCCTAATTTCTGTTTTTGGCTTTAGCACTTCTGTTAAGCTGTTGAATAAGCTCAAACATAGGGGGTGTTCACTGTTTTGCTAGACATAGCAGTTAGCTTATTTCATAGGTTCTGAGTTTGTAGCTTGATAAGAATAGGTGTTATTAGTTGCTTATAGCTTATTTTGATAGACATTAGCCTTAGTCACTGATTGGTAGGCTTTATAGCTTGTTTGCTTATTTTTCAAATTATTTTGATAATCGCTTACAATGACTCATTAATCTCATACATAAGCTACTTGTTTTCATTTTCTTAGATTCATATTATCATTTTATAATTTTCCTGTAGGTTTCATAATTTTTGGTCTTCATTTGCTATTTTTCTTAATTAAAAATGCTTTTAGGTATTTTTAAATAGCTTTTAATACAAATAAATTATAAAAGTTCAAAAAATGATTTTTCAATTTTCTTAGGTTAAGATAAATATAAAAGTAATAAAAGTATTTTTCCATAATTTTCTTAGTTTAAATATTATTTTTAGCATTTTAATTAGTTTTAAATAGTATTAAATTAATAATAAATACATAAAAGTATAAAAATATATTTTCAGTTTTAAAATAAGTTTTATCATATTTTAGATTTTTCCAAGTTATAATTTCATTTTCTAGGTTAATTTTGTATTTTCTTGTATTTTAGTACATTTTAAATACTTAATAAATAGTTTTAATTGATAATAATTAAATAAATAGTTGTAAAATAATTTTCTTTTCTAATAATTTTCTTTTATTATTAGGATTGTAAAAACATCATTTTCATATTTATAGGTCTTTTATTTCTTAAAACTCACATTTTATTTTGTACGTAGACGTAATTTTATTTTAAACGTAAGTTTTAAGTTGTAGGTTTTAAACGTTCATCGACTTTAAAAATAGTGATAGCGTTTATTTAATAGATTTTATCTTTTATTTCTTTTAATTTGCATTTAAGTCGCTTTAATTTGTAGATTTTCTCTTTAGGTATAATTTTCCATCGAAAACCTTACTGATCACTATCCTTAGTGATCATTCTACCATCTGATCAAGTGTTTTTACACCAATTCATCCTCCGTGGGACTTAACGACCCAGGAATTCCCTATATTCCTCTGATCTTAATTGCATTTGTGTTTAAGCTGTTTTAAGTCTGTTAGACTTGACGGTTTTGCACCAATCATTTGTCATTAATGAATTGATCACCAAAAGAGAAGTCTTCATCAAGATTCTTAAGTGAAGATAGAGAGTTAGTAGACAGATTAGGTTCATCCATCTTCAAGGTCTCGTCAGATCTTGTATCAAGGTTCTCCTGTGAGCCCTTTTGTAACAGAGTGTCAACATTCAAGTCAGATTGTGTCTCACCAAGTGAAAGAGATTCCTTAAACGTTTCAGGCACCTTAACCACACCAGATTGTTCTTTTGCATGAGGTGAATCTGTTCTTCTCTTCAGCTCATATGGATTTGTGGTGCTTGATGGAGATGATGAGATAGTTAACAGCATGTGAGCAGCTTGTTCAGTTTCAACACTTGCAACTCCTTTACCCTTGTCAAGTGAAATTGGGTTTGTTTGTTGAGGTAGTTGAGAGGTTCTCTTAACACAACTCCACCCACCGGAGCTTTCACATTCGACTTTCAAGGCTTTCTTTGAATTCCGAGTTGCGATCGACATCATCTTCATCGCTTAGCACGAAACATTCCTTGGTGTCTCAGTGTTCTCACTAATCTCCTTTTCCACTTTCTTCCTTTTTGCTTTCTCCTTCTTGGAGGCGGTGTCAGACTGTAGAGAACTTTCACGTCTCTTTTTAGGAAGAGAGGCATAGGATGCTTGTGAGGTTGACTTGATCACGGGAGCATTTGGTTGTAAAGGAGAGGGTGTGACATTAGCAGAGAGTTTGGTTGCTCTTTTCATGTATTGCTTGAAGTAGTCCTTCTTCTTGATATCATCTGTGAGAAGACGATCAGGAATTGGCAATCCAAATACTTCTTTGTCCGAACCTCTAGGAACATATTTCAAGTTTCCTAAAACAAATTCATCTTCTGCTTTGTGTAAAGTAGATTCAGACCTAGGAGTGAAGTTGTGAGTTTGTTGCAAATACTGGATGACAAGCTTGGAGAATCTGATGCTGGGAATTACAAGTTTGTTCTGCTTCTTTCGACCTTGAACATTGTTCAGGAAATAGGTTCTATCAGATATGAATGTGTTCATTGATAACGAGAATTCTTCCCAAATACGATCTGAGACATTCACATCAACCCTATTAACGATTCCCCATAGGATTTGCAAGATAGGAATTCTCACTTTATCGAACCACAAGTTTTCCCGGATAAGCATAAGTTCGTAATGGTTGTAATGGCTCTCGTGGTTGATACATGTGTCCGGTGATGATGTCGATGCTCTTGAAATACTGCTCGATAGCCCAACCCAATAAGAAATACGATCGGATCGTCGGCACCAAAGGAGATTCGAATCGAACGTCGTGGTCACATGGTGTGATTCCAAGAGCTTTGCTCAGAATATCAGAATCAATTGTGAACTCCATATTATCCAGCTTGCAAGAGTATCGTGCTGTGATTTTATTCCATTGAACGGTGTTCCAGAATTGTTGAATGTAGATGGTAGGAATTGAGCATTTCTTGGTAATAGCCCCGAAGAAGTTAGTGTTTTTGAGGATGTCAATTGAAACTTTGAGTATCGGATTTTGTTGGAGCCTTTGTAGGTCCACATAACAGTTGCTTTTACCTATAGCAGCCCATTGACTTCTGGGAAGGATTTCATCGTCTGAGAGAATTCCGGAAGATCCTGACGGGGTAGCGCTCTTTTCTGGGATTGAACTTGCCATTGATGTTCTGAGTAATCATACAGTCAACAGTAATAGATGGGAACATGTTAGATGATACATAGTATGTGAGACAGCATTGAGAGCACCCTTATGACAAGGAAGTAGTAACACTGAGGAAGTTCCTAACACATACGGAGACAGATAGAGTGGCAAAGATTGCAACTATATAACACCTTTCAACTATATGATAACATACATAATTAAGATATATCAATGAGGAACATTCATATAGAAAAATGATTACATGACGAGCTTATAAGGGATTTACAGGGCAAAAGAGTGCATTTCAAAGTGATCAAGACATGAGCCAAGATACACATGTAAAAGTGATATAACACATATGTATGAGGCAAAAAGTAACATTTGGCAGTCGTGAGAGAAGCCAAGTACCTTTTGCCTAAACAGAGATGTCATAACAGTTTACATAGAGTATGTTGATTCAACAAGTCAAATTAGGAGATCCTAAGTGTTGTGAGAGTGAGATCATCTTTAGCACAACAGATTTTGAACATTTTAGTAAACCTTGACCCTAAGACTAATTCTCAACATGAAAGTGAACACAGTTGCAGACTCGTAAAAACAAGTCGTCATCTCGAGCCACAGACAAGTCGCTAAAGGATTAGCACTCTAAGTCGCTAAGCTAATTCGCTAGCATGTAAAGTCAAGATGCCATGAACAGTACCTAAGGCAAGTCGCTACAAAGCAGTCAATCAAGTCGCTAGGTTACTAATTCGCTAACTTGTATATACAAGTCACTAACTACTAACTCGCTAACCAAGTTGCTATGCTAATTCGCTAGCCAGTAAAGTCAAGTCGCCATGAACAGTAAATGAGCTAAGTCGCTATAAAGCAGTTAACTAAGTCGCTAGGTTATTAATTCGCTAACTTGTAAATACAAGTCGCTAACTACTAACTCGCTAACCAAGTCGCTGGAATTTAGTGAACTTATTCGCTACGGAGACGTATTCGCTAAGTGGAACACTAACTCGCCATGAAGAACATACATACTAAGTCGCTACCAAGAACATTTTAACTCGCCACCAAGAACACTTCTTAACACCAACCCATCAGTCCAATCCATTTTAATCATACATCAATGTGTCCACCCAACATAATCCAAACAATATATTCCAAACAATTTAAACTCGTTCAATCATTTTATAAGTAACACACACACGAAAACACAAAAATCCGAACCTAAGCGAGAGAGTCAACAAATCACACTTCACGAGCACGAACGGATCTGGATATAACGATAAATTAGAGACTGGAAACTGAAGCATAAGATAGTAACGATAAGAATGGATCGAAGCAAACCTTATGCTAAGTCGCTGGTAAGACAAAAAGACGAAGAGAGGTAGAAGAAATGAACGAGAGAGAGAAAAAAAATTTCTTGGAGGGTAAAGTGGTAACTCGCTAGGGGTATACAACCTCACTTAGGCAATATGACACAATTGGTCCTTGTGGTTATAAACTAAGGTGGTAATTCGCTAATGCAACATAACTTACACTATATGACAAGTTTGGACCCTATGGTATTAATGAATGAGTGGTAATAATATGCTAACACGGATAAGATAACGTCTCTAGCATTGATTATTACACTGATCATCATGAATCAATTCAACATTTCAACACAAAGGCAGTTACAACGACAACACACACTGAAAGTCTCATGAGCAAGATACAATCACAGCCTATAACAGGGAGAAACCTATTCCCAGATATTTCAAAAGTATAACCAGTTAGTCACACAAGCAGGAAATCACCACATCATACAAATAAACAAGCATCATAACCAAAGACGAAGCCAATGGTGTATAAAACTAATCTCCCCCTCAATCAATGTCAACAAAGAACATTGATTGATATTACCCAAACCCATTAAACCACCAAAGAATATATCTTTTGTTCGAAATTCATCTATGATCCCGTGCCATTATTGAATGACATTTCTAGGACCGTAGATGTTATCGATAACAAGGAGTATATTCATTATTAGATTGAGAAAAAAATGATAAAATGATAAAATTTTGAAAGGAGTATATAAAATAATTTTTTTTTTGAAGCTTGATTTATACAAAGACATGGAAGGACGAGTCCAGATTCGAAATGAATAGGAGTCAAAGTAAGAAGTACATCAACTCTGGCAAGCTATAGCTCCTGAATGAGCCATGTTCATATCTGAGGGAACCAAGTCATGAAGTTCTGATTGAGTTGAGCATTGTACACGAAAAGGACCGAGAGCACATTGTACTTGAAGCACATGTAGACTTGTACATAGAAGGGTTAGTGACATGTTTAGTCTCACATTTAGATGCAACACAAGATAATTCGGACGTATCATTAATGGGGATCCTAATAGGTTCTTCATTCTTGAAAAGTTTACCTGGGAATCCACTTGAGGCATGATTTAGGAATGTAAGTTCGTTTAAGTCCCGTATACTTAAATAATCCGCGGTGGGAATCCATTTGAAGCCACGATGAGATGAACTAAATGAGTGCACACCCTTGTTTTGACTATTTGTCTTTTGTGATCGAGAGAATTTCTTAGGGATTGATCACGTCGACTATGTTTTGCATGATACCTAGTTAAGCTTATAGCATTTTTGACTTGTGGGTGATGTTCATTAGTCCTATGCTTGGGATTCATCATATCTGAACTAGGCAATGAAGTGACTGGTTTTGACAAAACAGACTTGTTATCAACTTGGGATGTAAGCTTCGATTTCAATGGTTTAGCTCTTTCAGACCTAAAGGCATTAGGTTGTTTAATGACTGTTCGTTTCAAGTGGTTCTGAACCGTTGACTTTCCCAAAGTTGAAGGTTTTGCAAACTTAGTGTTCATCCTATTTCCAGCATACTTCCTGAGCTCATTTTTTAGGGCAACAATATTGAAGCTCTTGTCCTGAATTTGTGCTTTGAGGTCATCAATATCTTTCATCAAGAGATTAGATTGATTGACTAATTTAGAGTTTGTTTCCTCAAGGTTCTTTCTTAAATGCTCATTTTCTCTTAGAAGGTTGGACACATATAGAGCTAGTTCGAATTCACGGATTCTAGTGAATCACTTATCTCATGACAATATATTTCGGGCTTCGAAAGAAGAGATTTGATTTCTTATGGTCGAATCTTTGTCCCGAATCTGCGATTTTAACCGATTAATTTCAAAAATTCTCTAAATTCGAAGTTCAGACACTACACTGTTTTTTGCATAAAACATTTCATCCTTATGTTGTATTTCAATTTGCAAAGAGATACGGTGTTTTCAAGAATTGAAAATTTGTTTGAGAGCTCATCATATACCCTTTTTCAATCATGTTACTTGCACTAGATTCGCACAAAACAAAGATTGATTCCACATTGTTATGTTCGGGTAAGAGTCATGTACCTTATTGTGAGAATTGGTGTGATCGATAAGTGTACCTTGTTGATTGTTACCTTTTCTCGACTATGAGAATTTGAGATCAATGTTGTTTTCTTCATCCTTTTCCATCATAACCGAGATTACGCAATCGGTGTCTCTTCTTTGGTTCAACTGGAGTGAAGCATGACACGTCATCATTGTTCCATGGACACTCTTGACACTCATTCAATTCCTTCGCTTTGTTATTCTCTTTGCGGCTTCCTCGATGTATGTTTCCATATTACTCATGAGTTGAATAAATGAGTTTCGAACTCATGAATTTCCATTCCGTGTGCTTCTTGAAAGACATTCCGGTCATTATACAATCAAAATCGAGGAGTATTCTTCCGGGTAAGTGGTGAAATTGGTTGAAGATGGTTTGGAGAGTGCATGAGAATCATCGGTTGAGAGCTTTTCTTTGGTAATTTGAAACCTCGATCGTTCTAGGTTAAGCAAAACGACTCTTGTTAAAGTGGGAAAATCTGACGAAGGATGGCACAACTTGTTCGATCCATGGTTGTTGATAAGAGTAATTTGAGAAGTCGGTCGAGTTGTTGAAACGGTTCACCGGTGCATTCCACATTCTTAGTATCATCGATGATATTAAGAGTGACTTATTTGAGTTGTTCGATTGATCGATCCGAGTTATTAAGTGTGAGGTCTTCGGATGGGCATTCTGTTTTACTATTCTGTGCTGTGTCATAGAGAGCAAGTACTTTGGTGATTAAAGAATCCGTGATGACTGACATTGTGTTATTATGAATTACTCCCCAAGTCTCTAGAGAATTTAGAATCAATTCGCTACTAGTACTAATCCCAAGTCGCTAGAAAGTACTACACCAAGTCGCCAACACTAATTCGCCACCATGCTAAGTCGCTAGCTTTCCAATTCGCTAGCCAGATGTAAGTCGCTAGGTGGTAACTCGCTAACGCTCAAGTCGCTAGCAAAATTCGTGATGATTGCTACTCAAGTCGCCAACAATGCAAGTCGCTAAAGAGCAACTCGCTCTGCACCAAGTCGCTACCACAAGTCGCTATCCGTAGTGGAGAGTCCACTACTTATACTTTAACTCGCTAGATCTAACTCGCTAGCTTTAACAACGTAAGTCGCTAC
Organism: Chrysanthemum lavandulifolium; assembly: GCA_022545495.1. Lineage (NCBI taxonomy): Eukaryota > Viridiplantae > Streptophyta > Magnoliopsida > Asterales > Asteraceae > Chrysanthemum > Chrysanthemum lavandulifolium. Next base: position 208,229,415 of record CM040244.1, read on the forward strand.
AAAGCGTGAAGCAAGTCGCTACCAAGAAACTATTCCGAGAGCTAAGTCGCTAGCTTGAAAACCAAATAAACTTCACTTTTCAATCCAAAACAACCCAACCAAGATGATTCAAGCATACCAAATGAAAACCTAAACACTTTTGATGATTCTAAACATAAAAGTACCAACAAAATTCAAACTTTAACACAAGAGATCAACCAAATGATGCACAAACCACTAAACTTTTCAAACTCAAAACCACCTAAAACCACTATAAATCCAAAGATGTGCAAGATATGATCTAACCTGGCTCTTGATACCAATTGTAAGATATTAACTTTCACATACACATCATAACATTAACACAATGAGCACATAGATGGTTTTAGAGAGAGAAAGAGTGGGACATTCTAGTGAGAGAAACTTGTGGAATATTAGATTATGAAAGAACATCCAACCCTCTACCTTGCAAGGTAGAGGGTATTTATAGGTTACAAACTAAACGACCTCCTGACGGCCTGTGGATCAGGGATACATTGGGTAAATACCCGACCTTCTTCCACGGTGTTGCACTATACTATTTTACGCTACTAACTAACTACCTAAACCGTAACTAATGACCAATCTACGAGCTAACTTATGCTAGATAATAGTTGGGGTGACCGACTCTTTCAACACTGGAATTTTCTAATTCCTAACAGTTTGCATAAAGTGTTGTTTGTGTACTTGTGATCATTATATGGCTTAAGCCTGTTTATTTGGTAGTAATTAAGGTCATTAGATTTAGCTCAAGTGGTAAAATAAGCCAACTCAGTAGTTTACTTAATATAAACTGCAAAATAGTTATGAAAATAGTGTTTGGCACAGTGGGTTTTATTGGATCTTAAGCTTTTGTTTGTGCTTGATATGTGTCTACTTAGTCTCCATATGGTCTATTTGAATCATTCCTGTCAAAATATGGCATCTACTTAGCTCAGAAGTCAAAACTACCATTAATCTGTCTTAACTTCTTCACTGTTGGAATTTTTTAAAAAGCAATCACTTGTTTTGTGTTTAGATTACATACAAATAGCTTAATATAGATTTAGTATAACATTATACATCATATTCAGTCATCAAATTAGGATCAAAGTTCAATAAAGTCAACTTTTCATAACTATGTCAAAAGTCAAAACTTGCAATTCTCAGTTTGCACCCAACTAGAGAGATTTTTCACAGGTTCATTATTGGTCCAAATCAAGTGAGACTTTTGGTTCTTAAAACCTCATCTGGTCTATTTTCTTATTGTTATTTTTGTAGATTTTTAGAATTTTTCTATAAGCTTCAAAAGAGCTTGTCAAACAGGGCTTATTTGCCCTGTTCATAACTCAATCAAAGCTGAGTTTTCTCAGCTTATTGCAGGGCTTGTCCCAAGCTCAATAGAGCTTGTCTGGGTCTGTTTTTTGGTTTGAAGGTAGCTAGCCAGGTCTATTTTAGATTCCAACCTTTGGTTTTCTGTTACAGCTTATTAATAAGCAGTTGCATTAGCCACAAGTAGCACTCAAAATCTGTTTTGGCATCTTAACTCAAATCAATCAAATCATAAGCAGTTGCAATTTAGAGGTTTAGGATAGTTGCAATTTGTTGTTTTAGAGTATTTTTAGCTTATTATATCTTCTGTGAGAGATTGGTACTCATTTGGACCCATTGGCTTATTCAAAGTGCTTATTAATAAGGACTTATAACTGCAGTCTCATTTTCTTACACACAAGCCATATTTTTATATTTTTCTCAGATTCAGCATATTAAATTAAACTTTTCCTGAATTTTTCACATTTTTCTAGGTCAGTTTGCTATTTTTCTTAATTTAAAACAGTTTTTAAGCATTTTTAATTAGCTTTTAATACAATTAATTCAGAAAAAGTTCAAAAAATAATTTTTCATTTTCTTAGGTTAAGATAAATATAAAAAGTTAAAAAATATTTTTCCAGATTTTCATAGTTTAATTTGTAATTTTAGTAATTTAATTAGTTTTAAATAGTTTAAAATTCATAAAAATATAAAAATAATCGAAAAATATAAAAATAGTTTTGAAAATTCTCTTTGTTATTTTAGATTTTTCCAAGTCATAATTTCATTTTTCTAGCTTTATTTCATATTTTCTTGTATTTTAGGCTATTATTTAATAAGTAAAAATAGTTTTTAATTAATAATAATTAATTAAATAGTTATAAAAATAATTTTCTTTTTCTAAAAATTTTCTTTTATCATTAGGATTGTAAAAATATCATTTTCATATTTTTAGGATTAATATTGTTCCAGTTTTACATTTTGTTTTGTACGTCGCGTAGTTTTTTAATTTAAGTTTTATAAAAGAAAAATCAAAAACATCATTTTAAATATAGTGATAGCGTTTATTTAATATAGTTTATCTTTTTAATTTCCTTTAATTTGCATTTAAGCCCCTGTAATTTGTATACTTTTTCCTTAGTTATAATCAATCATATCTCTTGTCCATTCAAATCTTCTCGATCACTACACGTTTGATTATTCTCGCACGGCTCGTTGGGACATAACGACCTGGGGAAACTCTATACTCTCCTGGACTTCATTGCATTCTGTGTCTGAACTGTTTTAAGTTTCTTACGGTTGGCCATTCACAAGTGGCCAGCTTGCGTGAGAAAACTTGACGGTTTGGCACGAATCACTTACCATCACTGAACTTGTATAGCTCGCACAATCTCAATAGCATCCTTAACCCATATTTGTCTGTAAATACAACTGCTCTTGGAGTGTCAATCACTGAGTAGTCGTGTTTGAATTCATATCATGTAGCTTCCCATTAAGGTCTAGTGAGATTGACCTGAGTCTGGTAGCTTTCCATTCCCAGCTGAAAGTCACCTACTCGTTGTCGAATCACTAACCCCCTTATCCATAGATTGACTGCAGCAGCGAGGGACTTCTTTTCACGAACGGGCAGATGGTCAAGGTGCCCTTGAAGGTTCAAAAGGTACAGATCTTCAGAGTCACTTGGGAACAAGTGCTTGAAATCGTTTTCTTCAATTACATGGTCTTTCAAGTCAGCTCTTCTGAGGACAATCTTTTTCAGATAATCATAACCATAAATTGGAAATATTTCCACGCTGACCACACTTAGAATTCGCAGCTTGGATCGAACAGCTCTGCGCTTCTTTTCTGCACCATGTCTTTCAATGTAGAATTTCTTCTTTTTGAACCACCAATGAGAAATCCCGTATGAAGCAGTAATGTCATATTCATGTTCTTTGTCAGTCCAGAACTGGTCAGGTGCCATCTGTTCAAGACCTGGATCTAATTAAGTTGCCGCCTTCATCTTAGAGATAGATAAGGCTGGTCTTCTTCCTTGAGTATTAGCTCGTATATAGTCCAGATCTTTATTGAAGAAGAAATCTGATTGAATGGTCTTCTGTCCGGGTTCACCACCAAGAGGAAGAGGATTGTTGCCGTTGAAACAGCTGATATTCTCATCTACTTGATCAATCAACATCTTCTGGCATTCTTCCATTTGGTATTGAAGATGGTCGGCATCAGAATGGAAGACTTTGACAATTTCAAAGGTCGGGCCTTCAAGATCCTTTGGAGTGATTGATGTGATTCCTTGCTTTTCACAAAACCAGTTAATGAAACTTCCCATGTCACCAGTAATATGCAAGAGTGATTCTTCTGAAGGGGCTTCATGGTTGGCTACAATGGCGGTTACCCAGTTATTGTCAGGAACAATCAAGTCAGACTCCGGAATGGCCCATGAAGGTTCAGGAGTTTCAGGTCTTTCCTCGGTCCACCATCTTTGAGTCATATCTTTTGATGGTGTACCTCTAGATGTTTTAATGTGTTTTCCCCCAATGTATACATCCTATCAATCTTCATCTTCAGAGAGTTTAGGGATATGTTTGGTGGAAGCATCATCATCTTCTGAGCCTGACTCTTGTGCGACGTAAGATTCTTCATTCAACATCTGCTCTTCTGGGATTGAGGTGAAGGTGGGTGTAAACCGGGAATCAACAGTGGTCCAAGCTTCAGATGTCTTCTAAGACCCTTGATCGCCATATGAACCAGTTTTGTTAGGAATTAGAAAATTCAGTCGTTAAAGAGGCGGTCACCTCAAGTATATGTATTCGATAGAAAGCCCGTAGTCGTAGTCATGTTATGTTAGTAAGTAGTTTGTTAAGTAACACCGTGGAGGATGGACGGGTCTTTACCCACTGTTTGCCTGATCCACAGCCCGTAGGTGGCGTTTATTTGTAAGACACTATAAATACCCTCTACCTCCCAAGGTAGAGGGTTGGAGCTTCAATACCATTTTTCTTTGTTTCACATAGTTCCCAACTCTCTTCCCTTTCTCTCTCTAAACTACTTGAACGCCTCATGTGATTATGGTTTAGTGTGTTTGTGAAATCCTATATCTTACAACTGGTATCAAGAGCCATGGTTTGATCACTCATCTTTCATGCTCTTTGTTTTGGTGGATTTCATAATGTTTTTGGGGTTTTAAGTGTTTAGGAGAGTTTGTATCATTTGGACAAATTCTAGTGTTAAAGTTTGAATTTTGCTTGTACTTTTGTGTTTAGGATCATCATATGTGTTTATGTTTTGAATTGGAAGGCTTAAATCATTGTGGTTTGGTTGTTTTTGATTGATAAAGTGGTTATTTGTGAAAGTTGTACTAAGCGAGTTGAGTCTCGGAGTTTTATTTCTTCAAAGCGAGTTGCTTTGTTATTGGAAGCGAGTTGGTATATGCGACTTGGCTATTTAGCGAGTTGACTCTTTATGCGACTTGGGTTCTAAGCGAGTTGTTTCTTTAAGCGACTTGGGTTCTAAGCGAGTTGTTTCTTTAAGCGACTTGAGTTCTAAAGCGACTTGGCTAATAAGCGAGTTGTACAGCTAGCGAGTTAGTTTAAGCGACTTGGTGGTTAAGCGAGTTGTCTCTGTTTGTGACTTGGCTATTAAGCGATTTGTCTCTATATGCAACTTGGCTATTAAGCGAGTTGGTTCTTTAAGCGACTTGTTTCTTTAAGCGAGTTGGTTGTTTAGCGAGTTGATAACTAAGCGAGTTGATTGTCTAGCTACTTGTCTATTGAAACTTGTTACTTCTTCGTGCTACATTCTTTACGGTTGTTCTTTTGGTTTAGTAAAATCCCGTGAAAGAATCAATTTCCCGGTTTAATCAAAGAATAGTAAAATCCCGTAGAACGTGTAATCATGTCAAACATCGCACCTACTATCGTTTCTTACATGGCGAGGACGTTCAAGCGGTGGATCGATACTCGCCCACCCATGCTCGATGGCGATTATGACTCATGGGCTCAACGAATCCGATTATACTGTCTTGGAAAGAAAAATGGGGTCAACACTCTCAAATCCATTGATGAAGGGCCTTATCAGGTTGAGACTACAAGAGACTTAATTGATACAGCTGCAGATGGTATAATGATCTATGGAATAGACAGACCAAAGACGTATGATGAGCTCAATGATAAGGAGAAAAAGAGATTCGATGCTGACATCAGGGCTTCTAACATTATACTTCAGGGTCTTCCAATGTCAAGATGCTTCTCTCAGGTTCTGAATTGACAAAGGAAGACAGAGAATCACAGCTGTATGATGAATTTTAGCACTTTAAGATGAAGCCAGAAGAAAGTGTATATGAGTATTACGTGAGATTCCACAATATTGTGAATGATATGAGGAATATCAAAATGACCATGCCAAATATTCAGCTGAATTTAAAGTTTGTGAACAACATGAATCCCGAATGGCATAAGTTTGTCACCTCTGTGAAGCTAACCAAAGGATTGAAGAATACCAACTATGAGCAACTTTATGCATTCCTTCTTCAGAATGAGAGACATGCTATGTTTGAAAAAAGGATTTATGAATAGTTCAAAACGAACCAGGGAGAAACAAGTTCATCAAATGACTCTACAGCTTTCTACACCAATGTTGGAATTACCACCAAAGCTTCTCAAGTCATACCCACGGGTAACGGAAATCACAAACTCATTCCCGATCCAAGTTTCAAGCAACCTGATGCCAATGCGGTCATGGAACACTTTATCAATCAACTGGCTCTTATGGTTAAACAAAACTTAACCTTCACTCCACATACTAACCGTCTTCACACTAACAATGAAATCAGGACTTCATCCAATCTACACAATCATGCTTTGGTCAGAGATGGAAAGGTTACGGTACAACCAGCTCAATGAAGACAATATGAACAAAGAAGAGGTGGAGTAGGAGGTGGGTATGTGGCAAATCAGAATAGAGGAAGGAATGGTAATCAGGGAAAAGCAATGCCAATTAAGTGCTACAACTGTGGTGGTGATGGACACATAACACGGAACTGCACTTCTCCAAAACGCCCTCAAAATGCAGAGTACTTCAAAGACAAGATGTTACTTGTACAAGCTCAGGATAATGGAGCTGTGTTGAATGAAGAGGGATGTTGTTTCTGAGGGCAATGCCAAGACATATGATGCAGATGTGGATGAGCAACCAATTCAGGAGATAGGTCACAATCATCATGATGCCTTTCAAGTCGCTGACTGTGATGCATACGAATCTGACGTCGATGATGAACCTACTGCACAAACAATTTTCATGGCTAACATTTCTCCAATGGTCTCTCCTAAGGTCTCATCATCTAAGCAAGCTGGTCCATCCAAAGAATCAATCATCTCGGAGGTATTAAAACTATATGATGATGTTGATGAGCAAAAGATGCATAATAAAGTACAATCTCTTGAAACTTATGAATCAGATATTGATGATAAGGGTAATAGCAATCTTGTCCCATATGATCAATATGTGAAGCAAAGTGAAAGTGAGATTGTACCAAGTAATGCATCTTCCGCAGTCAATGATGACTATGCTTTTGATGAATACACTTCACATGCTTTGGTGATTTTGTTATCTCCGAATCGAATGCCTATAAAGAACAAGTAGCTATTTATGAACAACGTGCTAAGTTTGAGTTAACCACCCGTGAGCGTGAAATGGATGACCAAATGCGTATAACTATTAGAAAAAGTAAGTTTAGAAAGAAGTATTAAAATAAGAGTTAAATTACTTACAAGAAAAGCTTTCCAAAACGCTAAGCAAAAACAAGAACTTCAAGAAAATGTTAAAATGCTTAAGCAAGAATTCAAGCTAAGGAATCAAAACTTTTGAATGATTTTCTAATCTAAAACCTTGAAAACAAGCTTGAAAATAAGTTATGCGTATAAGGAACACCATTCGATCGCTCACATGATCACTAAGCATAGAGTCTTAAGCGATAAGCACAAGACCCCATTATAAAGGAATCCAACCCCGAGTATGGTAAGAAAGCAAAAGTCGCTCAAAGTGTAATTTATGATGGTAATGAAATCCTTAAGCCTAGAGCAGAAACCTAGTTGCATACTGAGAGTGCCGAGGCGTATAAGAAATCGATGAAGTCACTAGGGAGAAAATGAATAAGACGCTAGAAGATCCTGAGTGTAAAAAGGATAATATAATGATCAAATCCCATGATTACACTAAGGAAAATTGGATATCCTTGAACATGTTTAAGCCTCAAACTCAATTAACCCCAGAACAAATCTTTTGGAAGAAAGATATGGATAAGCTAAAACTTAATGTACTTGTTGAAACAAACACTCCCCTTAGGAAAATGCCTGCAGCTACTGTTTATCCTCCAAATACACCAATGCATCTAGTTCCTAGATCTATTGCCACTAATAGCAAGACCTTAATCAGCATGTATGTTGTTTATCAGCTGTTTGTTGATATTGAGAAAACATGTAAGAAGAGAATCACACCTGGGGATAATCGAGGGGAAAGGGTTTTGAACAAACTAAAGAATGTTATTTAACCGAGGTCATGTCTTTCTTCAAATAATTAAAATGTCAATTTGAGAGTCTTCAAAAAGGGATAAATTCAGATATTAAAGAAATGGAAAAGAAATTTGATGCAATGATAGTTGAAGTGAATGACTATGAACAGGAACTCAAATATAATGAAGTGAAAGGAAGAACTTGCACATCTTAAATGAGAATTTGATTTCGAGTTGTGTTGCTCAAGATGTGTTTTATATCAGCATTACTAAGCACTCTATTATCGCTTCTCGATTTCATGAATTATCTATTGCATTGAAAGTTTCCCATGATCGTGTCATTGAGCTTGAAAACAAAAACTCAGAACTAAATGAGAAAATTGATCGGGATGATCACGATAATTTGGTAAAACATCTTTCTAAACTAGAAGTTGAACATTTTGATTTGCAACTAAAATATCAACATCTCAAAGAAAATGTTAAAACCTCAAATATCAAGACATCCTCAGATGTTCCAGAGTTTGATGCAGTTTTTCAGATAAATAAACTTGACGAACAGATTCAAGCTCATTGTTGCACCATCGGAAAGTTGAAAGCCCAAATCTCTCAATTAAAGGGTGAAAAGAACAATGTGACTGGCTCCCAAATGCCTCCTCCTTTAGATTCTCAGTATTCTCAAACTTTTCATCTTCAAAACTTGGTTAATGTTTTACAAAAAGAAAACGAGAGTTTTCTAGAAGAAAATGAAAAAGTTAAACGACACTTTAAAGAGTTATATGATTCAATGAAAGTCACTCGTGACAAAAACAACGAAAAATAACTTCTTTACAAAAGAAATTGAGAATCGAGGAGTCGGAAAGAGGAAACGCCACTTGTCTTTAATGAGAATGTTGCATCAAGATCATCCTCGGGCGCAAACATATCGTGATCATTAAATACATTCCTCCTCATTTTAGGAATAATGAACTTGTGTTTCATAACTATTTTGCTCACCTTAAGGATAGTCTAGAATGTCTCCGTGAGATTGTGGAAGAGGATTTTATAAATAAGCCTCTTGACAGTGAAATTAGGTTTGCGTGCATTCAAGCCAAACGATCTCAAGAGCTACTAGAATGTTTAATTGCAACATGTCCTAAATCCTTAGATGCGAAAGGTAAAGCTGTGATGCCTTGTTCTATGCCTAGTGCCAAGCACACAAACCATTCTATGCCTAGTTTTAAGAAAGTGAACACTAATGTGCCTTCAAGTAGTTCAGATCCCTGCACTTCTAGTTCAGGAATGCAAAAAGTAGCAAAACCAACTAATGTTCCAATTCCCTCTACAGGAGTAAGAAGTGAAACCAAAGCAAGCGGGTCAAAGCCTCAAGGCAACACAAAGAATGATAGGACCTTGCATGCTAGGAATGTTCCGTGGAAGAGAGTAGAAGATCACCTTAGGGAGAATTTGAATAAGACGAATCGTGTTGATTCTAGTGTTAGCTCTAAGCGTACTGTAATTAATGCGAATTCTACTACTTTTGGCAAAACTTGTAATGATGATTGCGTGGTTTCTATTACTTATCTTGAATGTGTTGTTAAATGCCTAGCTAAAATTGTTAATGTTAAAATTCAAGCTAAAAAGGCAAAAAAGCAAAGGCGAAAGAAAGTTAGAAAACATTGGAAACCCACAGGAAGGAAATTTAGTAATATAGGTTATCAATGGATACCTACTGGCCATAATATTAATGTGATGTGCCCTAAATTTGCTGAGTCAATGCCTACTAGAAAATGGATGCCTACTGGTAGAACTATTCCCTTAAGAAGTGAACACACTTTGAATAGGTCAAATACGGACACTAGCACTGCATTTATCTCTGATGATTCCATTGCCTCTACTTCGATGTGGGTGTTCCAATCATCACATTACTAACCAAATGGAACCCATTCTTGCATGGGGATCCCAATTATCCGCTTATCCATTCTTGTCTCGTGTTCAACCGCAGATCGCTCAAATCGCTTTGTGGTACCGGACTCAGTCGTTCCAAGCATATGACCGGAGACCGGTCGCGCTCATGAACTTCGTGAGCAAATTCATCGGACCGTTAGATTCGGGAACGATCATTTCGTGCAATTATGGGTTATGGAGATTATGTTGTCGGTGATAGTGTTATCTCCGTGGTATATTACGTAGAAGGTCTTGGTCATAACCTATTCTCTGTCGGTCAATTACGTGATTACGATCTAGAAGTGCCTTCGAAAACATACTTGTTTCGTTAGAGAACTTGATGGTAAGGAACTTTTAAGAGGAACACGTGGTTCAAATCTATACACCATCTCTATCGAAGATATGATGAAGTCTTCTCCAATTTGCTTGTTGTCAAAGGCTTCAAAATAAAGTCATGGTTATGGCATCGTCGTCTCAATCACTTGAACTTCGCACCATCAATGATCTCTCCATAAAGGACTTAGTTGTAGGTTTACCTAGACTAAAGTATGAAAAGGATCATCTTTGTTCAAGATGCCAATTGGGAAAAAGCAAGAAATATACCCACAAACCCAAGCCTACAAACTCGCCATGAAGTTCTTCATACAATTCACATGGATTTATGTGGACCCATGAGAGTCTGAGAATATTTTGGGAAGAAATATATGTTAGTTGTGGTTGATGATTACTCTCGATTCACAGGTTAAGTTCTTAAGGACAAAGGATGAAACTCCGAGATATCATCATCAAACTTATCAAACAATTGCAAGTTCGACTTAACAAACCGCCGAATCATCCGAGCATGACAATGGAACCGAGTTTGTTAATAAACAACTTAGTGAGTTTTATGAAAGTGTTGGAATCACCATCAAAGAAGTGTTCCACGAACTCCTGAATGAGCAGTGTAGTTGAAAGACGAAATCGAACTCTTGTGGAAGCCGCAAGAACAATGCCGATTTACTCAAAGGTTCCAATGTTTCTCCGGGTCAAGCCATTGCCACCGCATGCTACACTCAAAATCGATCCCTAATTCACACCGCTCATGGAAAAACTCCATATGAACTTGTCCACAATAGAAAACCTAATCTCTCATTCCTTCGTGTGTTTGGTGCATTGTGTTATCCAACTAATGAGGGCCAAGACTTAGGCAAACTTAAAGCTAAAGCGGACATTGGAGTAATTGTAGGATATGCACCAAACAAAAGGGATACCAAATCTACAACAAAAGAACCCGAAATATCATGGAAACAATTCACGTTACGCTCGATGAGTCGACCGTCCAATGGCTCCAAGACAACCCGCCTGGACCCGCATCATCATGTAGTCCCATCGCCTCTACTCTTGTTTACGACTCGCCAAAGAACTCCTTATGTACCTCCTTCAAGACGACTTGAAGAAATTGTTTGATCCAATGTTTGATGAACACTATGAGCCAACCGCTAATGATCCATCAATCCCATCATCGAGGTCGCTACCATCCCCGCCAATGAAGCTAACCCTTCGCTTATGACGTTAAGTCAAGAAGCGCTGCTGGCGATCACTCGACTCATCAACAAATCATCAATCATCGAGTGTACATCATGGAAGTGTTTCGCACCCTTGATGGAGAAAATCCCTTTGCTACTCCCCGAAGATGCACCATTTGAAAACATATTTGCTCTGAATCATCATCGAACCATCTTCATCGAGACATCGACTCTGCTACTTCGGTTCCTCAACAACAACCACATGAACACCTTAGTAAATGGACACATGATCATCCATTGGACAACATCATTGGAAACCCTCTCGTCCATTAGCAACACGGAAACAACTTGCAACCGATGCCTTATGGTGCTTCTTCAACTCCGTACTCTCTAAGGTCGAACCAAAGATGTTAAACCGCCATGAATGAAGACAATGGTTCAATGCCATGCAAGAAGAAATTCATGAGTTTGATCGACTTGATGTATGGGAATTAGTACCTGCTCCAGATTGTGCTATGATCATTGCTCTAAAGTGGATCTTCAAAGTGAAGCTTGATGAACATGGCGATGTATTAAAGAACAAGGCTAGATTGGTTGCAAAAGGAAACCGTTAGGAGGAAGGTATTGACTTTGAAGAATCATTTGCTCCTATGGCACTCATCGAGGCGATCAGAATCTTCCTGGCTAATGTTGCAAGTAAGAATATGATTGTCTATCAGATGGATGTAAAGACGGCTTTTCTTAACGGAGATCTTAAAGAAGTCATATACGTCAGCCAACCGGAAGGTTTTGTGAATCCAGAGCATCCTACTCATGTCTATCGTATGAAGAAGGCTCTTTTACGGCTTGAAGCAAGCTCCAAGGGCATGGTATGATACGCTATCAAAGTTTCTTCTATCTACCGGATTCAAAGAAAGGAGCATTGATCCGACATTGTTCACCGTGAAGTCGCAAACATTTAATTCACGCTCAAATATATGTTGATGATATTATCTTTGCCTCGATCGACCCCAATGAATGTGATCGTTTTCAAATGAAATGGGTTCCAAATTTCAAATGTCAATTATGGGACAAATGTCATTTTCTTGGGATTACAAATATCACAAAGTCCGGAGGCATTTTATAAATCAATCTAAATATGCAAATGAGATCTTAAAGAAATTTGGATTTGTTTCTAGTGACCTGCTGACACTCCCATGATAGAGCGTATTAAACCGGATGAGGACCACTCGGGGATCATGGTAGACCAAACGAAATATCGTAGTATGATTGGATCCCGATGTACCTCACGACCAAGATGACCGACATTTTGTTCATTGTTTGCATGTGTGCTAGATATCGTGCTAAGCCACCAAAAGCACCTTGAAGCGGTTAAACGGGTCTTCAAGATTCCAAGGAACCATCAATATGGGACTTTGGTACCCAAAGGACACCGGTATGTCACTAACGACCTATGCAGATGCCGATCATGCGGTGTCAAGATACTCGTCAAGCACGTCTGAGGTGCTTAGTTTTGGGTGATAAGCTTGTGAGTGGTCTTCAAAGAAGCAAATGAGTACTTCTATTTCTCTACAGAGGTGAATACATAGCCATGTCATCTTGTTGTGCTCAAATCCTATGGATGAGATCCCAATTATCGACTATGGCTTTGAATTCAACAAAATCCCTATGTACCGTGATAATAAAGTACTATTGCTCTCTCATGCAACAACGCACAACACTCAAGAGCAAAGCACATCGACATTCGACATCATTTCATCGTGAGCAAGTTGAAAGCGGTGTGGTGGAACTATACTTTGTGAGGACCGAATACCGCTTAGCGACATCTTCACCAAAGATCTTCCTAAAGAACGTTTGAGTTTATCCTTCCACGTCTTGGTCTAAAGAGTCTACAACCGGAAACACTCGAGCGTCTTCAAGAGGAAGACGATGAGTAAAGGTCTTTATCCATCTATCTCTTGTATATATTTATTCAAAAAGCAAAATACAAAATTTCAAAACCCACAAAAGAAAATATAAAATTATAAAATTCTCAAAAAAAAAAAAAAATCCATAAAAGTAGAAAATCTTGAAAATTTCCAAAAATATTGTTATTTTGTTTAAAAAAATGAGGCGGAAAAATGGTGGTTTATTGTCATTTCGCATAATAACCTGTTTACAAGTAAAGAACGAGCCATGCTTTATCTTATTTTTCAAATCCCATGCTCGATTCTTAAAACAAATGTTTGTCATCAAAAGACAAATGTTTCTCTTTCTAAATATTTTTCCGTCTAATGATTCTTCCGAAAAATATTTGCCATCTAATGAAAACTAAATTGCTTTGAAAATACCTCGTATTCTATTATTCGTAAATCATTTGTGCTTATCATCCGTTAAAATCTCTATCTCTCAATCAAAAACTTGTGTCATTGATTGAGGGGGAGAATGATTTTATTCGAATTAAAAAGGTTATTTTGAAAGGTCATTTTTCAAACAATTGGCACGTAAATGAGCAAGGTTTATTGTTTAAAAAATCAAAAAGAATAATGTTTTATACAGTGGATTCAAAACCTTTGCTAATGTTATGTTTCCAAAAGACAATCTTGCATGTTTAAACAATGGAGTTTAAAGTCTGAAAATCTGATCCTTATCAGTTAAAAATGTTTTTTTTCAAAGCAAGTCACTATTCTCCTCAAAAAGCTTTCAAAATTTAATCTAAATCAATAGAGATCACAACTCTCAAAGGATTTGAACAATGTGATCGGGGGAGAATCTGTGATTTAAATTGGATTTAAAACTGATAATTCGATAAATGGTTTCATAAGTGTTTTGCATGCTTTCCTCCCCACATGTGCCAAACGATTTCAATTTTCCATGCACATGTTGAGGGGGGGCATCTTTTTAAAACCACAAAGAATTGAAACATGATTGATTTGTATCTAAGTGCAGGTTCCCTCTAGTATGTGCAACACTCTTTCAAACCTCGAAGCACATATTGAGGGGGAGCAAACCTTTGAAAACCTCATCCTTCCCCAATATACTTTATCTACTTGATTTAATCAGGGAAGTGATGATGATATCTTTTAGAAAATGGTAATCAAAGAAGTTAATGCTTCCTCTTGCCTCAGTGTGCTAAAACAAATACATGATGCACATGTTGAGGGGGAGCTCTTTTTCTAAAAATATCAAAAACAATTCAAGTACAAAATGTCACAAGTATCTGGATTGATTTTCAAATGGTTTTTGATTGGTTCCAATGCCAGATGAACAATACCAAATAGACCGACCAAATTTACTATATGCATAGTGATATAAGGATGATAAGGTTAGGTTTTTGTTCCCATGATCCGCCAGAACCGAAGGGATCTACCCAGGGACAATCCACTAGATAGTGTAGAGTCCTTAGGCATGATGAATAAAAGGAGAAAAATGAGAAATGGGAAGAGTGCAGACTGAGACTGAGCTAGTAATGGAATAAACCCAACAAGGTTCTAGTTATGAAGTCTCGGTAAGCTACCAAGGGGTTGAAGAATGAAAAGAATTAAATGTGAAAAGGGTGAAAATAAATAGCCCTCCATTTATTCAACCTTAGGGCGTAAACCGGGTTTAATACATATGCTACGGTGTTTAATATGGTAACACCGGTATTGAAGACAAGACGTCATGGACCCAAAGGACGCACCGCACTACAACTTCCCAAACCACTCAAGTTCCTCTTAAAAGGACTTGTTTCATTCTCACGGGAACCGACATTATCTATCGACTTTCTCTTAGAGTTTGTTGATATTGAAGAAGGAGACCCTCTCCCTAGTCTCCGAGATAGGAACCAAATTATGCACAATTGAGTCTAGAGCCACGAGATCTTCAAATAAATCTCTTTAGGACATCATTAATGAAGACTCTCTGCTTCACACAATGTGAAAAGAGATTAAATCTTATAAGTCCTACGTATTATCCTTGTGGTATTGCCGAACATCTTAGTGATATGCTAACATATTCACAATGAAGATGGAAAGCCTTCGAGAGCCAACATCAAACAAGCTCTGGTGGGTGGCATGTGAGATCTATCCAATAGATCAACCATGTGACAACCGATCGAAACAATGGGCGATTCAATCTTTGAATCAATCACGGTTTAGGTTATGGATTGACGGATACCTTTGAAAAACCGATCGTTGTGCTTAAAACACTTTTCTTTAGCACATCGATCGTACTCATATTTCAAAATAAAAGGTGTTTATGATTGATAATTGATTTTCATTAAAACCTTCGTTGTATTGCAAAACAATTTCTATTGAGCGAGACACGATTGGTTTTCAAATCTCTTTTCATCAATCGCTGAATCTTAATTACCGGTTCACTCACTCCGTGTTGTCTTCTTTGAGACGCTCCGGTTTGAGAACAACTAGAGCATTGCGAAACCCCGTCAAGGAAATTCTTGAATTATACCGATCATAGGCGTGACTTGTAATGATCAATGGGGAACCGTGGGCGTGTACCTCAATTCAACAAAAGTGATCAAAGACACTTTCGCACTTTATTGTTAATCGTTGTATGCGGTACTCCCGACGCTTGCAAATGATCGTAATGAAGTGGTCAATCCATAGCCGCATGCTCACACTACACATTCATCTCTAAAGAAATCATGATAAGTGCTTCAACAACTCGATACTTTCACTCCATGCTTCGCTATGTCACGCAAATATCATGAACCAAGAAAGCTTTCGCTACTCGATGAGAATATATCATGATCCGTAATGTGAGCATGTCGGTCTAATTGTCACAACATCACATAATACCAACACCACAAAGGAAGAGTCGAGATTTTTGTTTGTCAAGATCTCAATGTCGGCTCAAAACTCATCATCATGTGGATCGCTTAAAGACCTCCACTTGGATTATCCAAACATGCGAACATGAAGAATCAAAGACTACGAGCTCTTGAGCAAGGAACTTAATCAAGAATCCTAGAACAATCCAATGTAATATCTGTTTGTATTCATTGTAAATGAGGTGACCTCCTTAGGGGAGATTGTTAGAATTAGAAAATTCATTCGTTAAAGAGTCGGTCACCTCAAGTATATGTATTCGATAGAAAGCTCGTAGTCGTAGTCATGTTATGTTAGTAAGTAGTTTGTTAAGTAACACCGTGGAGGACGGACGGTCTTTACCCACTGTTTGCACGATCCACACCGTAGGTGGCGCTTTATTTTAAGACACTATAAATACCTCTACATCCCAAGGTAGAGGGTTGGAGCTTCAATACCATTTTTCTTTGTTTCACATAGTTCCCAACTCTCTTCCCTTTCTCTCTCTAAAACTTTCTCTGTCTAAACTACTTGAACGCCTCATGTGATTATGGTTTAGTGTGTTTGTGAAATCCTATATCTTACAAGTTTGGTTTGAAGGTTTTGGTGGTGGTGTTGGTGGGTTTGCCTTTTGAGTTTCAGCATTTCCAGAAGATCCACCAATCCTAGATGACCCAACTCCACCAGTTGGAGGAGGAGGAGGTGGTGGTGATTTTGGAACCCCAAACATAGATTCCAGCATAAAAAATCTTCTCTTCTTCTTTCCCTCCCTTTCACGAATGTATTCCAGGAACTGCAAATGATTATCATGCTTGATAGATTCCTGGAGACCTTCATATAGTTTCTTGTGAATTTCATCCTTATGCTAATATGTGTCATACATTCTATCGGAGATAACTGATCTCATATCCGAAGTGGGTAAATCCTTAAACCTATGATGCAGTGGAGCCTTCATTGCCCATTTTACCGCATCCTTAACTTCTGCTTCAATGGCATTTGCAACTTCGGTATCAAAACTGAAACTCTCCAGCTTGGATAGACGACGATCAAGATGTTTGACAGATTCAGGCAGATGGTGCTTCTCAAGAACTTCAATTCGTTTCATAGCCTCTTCTAGCAATTGTTCCGTTGTTTTGCTGGGAGGTGGTGATGCTGGTGGTGTGGCAGAGTCATTTACTACGATGACAATAGGTGTGATCACAGTTGTTGTAGATTCAGAGATGATGGGTGGTGGAAGTGCGGTTGATCTGAGGGGTGCAGGTGGAGGAAGTGTGGATGCAGGATCTGACATTGACACATGGACTATTGGTGCAGACATAGGAGGGACGGTTGAAGTATCCTGCTGAATAGTGACTGAAAACATGGATTCAACCTCTTCCTTTTCATCATTCTGTTTTTCTAATTCAGCATCTGATGATTTGTCAACAAGGAATTGGTCACCAAATGTAATATATGTTTCAAGATTCTTTAGAGAAGATAGTGAGCATGTTGATACGTTCACTTCTTCAAGTTTTATTTGTTCATCAGATCTTGGTTTTTGTACATCTTGAAGATTGGAATGTGATTCTCGCAACATTTCATTTCCTTCTAACTGTGTGTCTTGACCTTCAGTATTTGTTGGCTCAATTTCAGCCTCTGGTATAGTTCCTGTTGTAGTTTCAGTCTGCACCTTTTCTTGAAGATCTGATTCGCTCATGTTAACATCTCCACCATCATGTCCATGACTCTCTAACAGTGAGTCACTGGTGTCATGAGACTCTTCCTGTGTAGAATTTTCCTCCTCTTCTACTTCAATGTGCTCATGTGTAGATGATAATTCAGCACTTCGTTTCTTGAGCACAAATTTGGTTGTAGTCTTTGGAGTGGGAGTGGAAATGGTTAAAAACATCTGAGCCGCTTGCTCTGCTTCTTCTCCAGCTATCCCTTTACCTTTTCCTTGAGAGACGGGAGTGGTTTGGCGTGGTACAGTTTCTGGTTCCTGTATCCTAATGATAAGGTTTTAAAATGTACCTTTTTGAGGGGCCGTTTAAGCCCTTATTTGATCACTTTTGTATCCGTTATTACTTAATATCGTTCCTTTTTCACTTTTTAGGTCTCTTGAAGGCAAATTGCTGGAATGGCACTTATTTGGACGAAAAGGCGTAGATATACGAAGAAAATGGCCAAAGTCAAGAATCGAGACACTCAAGTCACGAAATACAAGGGACGGCGTCAAGTGTTATCTCAGAACGCCGTCGCATCACTTTGTGACGCCCAAGAGCCAAATTGCTTATTTTCAAGTGACGGTGTCGCGTTAAAAGAGTAGGTCGTCGCAACTCGCACGGCCTAGATTTGATCCGACGGCGCCGAGACCAAGGGACGGCGTCATAAACATAAGGTGACGTCGTCGCAAGACTAACGTGGCTAAGACGAAACCCTAATACGGTGACCACGGCCACAAATCATAAGGTGACGCTGTCACGATTGTAATATTATATATAGAATCCGAATTTTTAGTTTTCGATGTGTAGTCTTTTGGAGTAAAACCTAAACCGAACCAAGGTCGTCTTGTACAAGATTTTAGGGTTCCAAACCCTATCTTACATCAAGATAAGTGTTTTACTTCATTAATTCAATTATGTCTTCAATTACTTGTGTGTATGCTTGCATGTTCTCCATGTCCGGCTAATTTACTTGTGTGTTTGCTTAGGGAATATGAAACTTAACTATTGAATATTGATTGGTTGTCTCTTATCTTAATTGTTAATGATCTAGTAATGCGATAGGTCATTCCTTGTGTAGTTAATGCTTGATTAATCTTGTGAACCTTAGACTATAACACCTAGAGTAGTTGTAGGCTAAACCATCCAAAGAGTACCTTAGAGTTAGAGTTTATAATTCCTAGAGATTTTGTAGACGAGACCCTTTGGTAGTTTCAAAGAGTTAGGGACAAACGCATACCCTACGACTTTAGACGCACAACGCGATTAAGAATAAGGACGTGACAATTCAACCATCAATAGGAGATAATTAAGGAGTAATAAAACCTAAGTAAACACATCTTTAAACCATCATACGTGCACACAATAATTAGACATAGACTACATACACCTTAGATTAGATAATTAGACAAGTAGAGTAATCGGTATAAATACCAACTCCCAAATCCAAACCCCGAGATTCGTACCTTTCTTTTTCTTAAAAATATAAAAGGATAAAAAATAATCTTCCTCAACCCCAACCTTAGCATAGTAACTTCTCACTAGCATTCCTGTTCCCCTAGAGAACGATATCAATACCTGTGGCTTACCCTAATACTACACTACAACGATTAGGTTCACTGCCTAGGGTGTTATAAAACTTGCTCGAAGAAAAGGAAGTTCCTTTGACCCCGAACGACGCGTGTAGCGTTATCACCTAACCCCCTTCAATGGCTGTCTTTGAGACATATCAAGACTTTGCATGCTCTCTTGAATGCCTTGTTGGAGTGCAACATCGTCTTCATCCATTAAAGTCATCTCTTTCTCGGGTACCTCGGACCCTTTACCTTTCCCCTTTCCAGCATCTCCTCTTCTCCTTTTTTGCTTTTGAGGTGGTGAATCAGCAGTCTCTGATCTATTTTGCTTCTTCTTAGGGAGACTTGAATAAGTATACTTTGAGGATGATTTGGTTTGTGGCACAGATTTTGTAGATTTGGGTTGTGTGGGAGTGGGATTGGTTTTGTCATCAACAGTAATGCTAGAGGCCTTTTTCATGTATTTCTTGAAGTAATCAGCCTTCTTAATTCTTTCGGTGAGAAGTACTTCAGGTATTGGCATTCCAAAAACCTATTTTTTCACTCATTTGGCAACAAATTTCAAGTTTCCAAGCACAAATTCATCACCGGCTTCATGAAGGACTGACTCACTTCTTGGAGTAAACTGATGTATCTGCTGCAAGTGCGGGATAATGATCTTTGAGAATCTTACGCTAGGAATCACCCTCTTGTCTTTAGGTTTCTTTCCTTTTACTTGATTTAGAAAGTTTTGTCTGTCATTGATGAATGTGTCCATAGCCAAAGTGAATTCTTCCCAAATGCGTTCCGCGAAGTCAATGTTTACCCTTTTAATTATCCCCCACATAATTTGTAGAATTGGAGCCCTCACACTCTTAAACCCCCGAAGTCTTCCCGGTCAAGCACAAGTTGAGAATAGTGACAATGGCTCTCCATGGTTGATACACTTCATTGTTGATGACCGCTAAGACCTTTGTAATCTTCTCTGGATATCCCAATTCATTAACAAAGTCAATTAGCTCTTCAGCTGTGGGTGGAGTGACGAATGGATTTGCGGGGTCTCTTGGAGTGATTTGAAGAGCCTCTTTGAGAGTATATGAGGTGATGTCATACCACTTGTCTTCAAGTTTACAAGTGTATGTAGCTGTGATCTTGTCCCATGTTACAGTGTTCTAGAATTGTTGCAAGTAAATGGAAGGAATCGTGCACTGCATGGTTAAAGCACCAAAAAAGTTGGTGTTCTTCAAAATGTCAACAGCAATTCGGTAGATTGGATTAGGTTGGTTTCTCTCCACATCCACAAAGCAGTTGCTCTTAGCTATATCCACCCATTCCCCATACGGAAGAAGTTCCTCATCGGTAGGTACAGTGGGTGGTGCAGCGGTAGCAAGGTTCTTAGAGGAAGTTGTGCCTGCCATTATAATTCTGTAGAGCACACATACAACAACAACAATATCCGGAAATTTTGTTAGGTTAGACAAGATCAACGGATAAACCTTATTGCAACACCATAACTTAGACACTAAGTTAGTGATTTAAGCATACGAAGTAGCATACACACATTAGTGAACAAGATATGAATGAGGCAGAGACATATTAAGTATTCGACACTCATAGACATCATGGGGAATTGACAGTGAGCGATAGTTAAATGCACAAAGACATATCAAGTATACAATCAACATACAATGACCAATTTATAATGAAGGATATAGGACAAATCGCATGGAAGCATTCATTATATGAACAAGTCGCATAGGACAAATCGCATGTTGTTAATACAAATCGCATATGGACAAGTCGCATATTGCATAAGACACGCCGTATAGGACAAATCGCATACCTCAAACCGCTTTGGTCAAAGATATGGACAAATCGCATATCACAAGTCGCATAGGTCAAAGTGCGTTCAATAAATCGCACACGTCAAAACGCATGAGACAAGTCGCATACAACAACTCGCATTCATCAGGCAGCTTGTGACAAAATGCATACGGAATGTAAAGGGACAAATCGCATTAAGCAATTGATACGCCAAATCGCATCAATTATTTTAAAATGACAACTCGCTTTACAAGATCATATGGGACAAATTGCATACAAGAATTTACAAATACAAATCGCTTTCAAGCAACAGATGACAAATCGGATTCAAGAATATGCAACGAGATTCCAAGAACACAATTATCATAAACTCCATAGATAATTCTGGCATGAAAAATCCACATAGATGAGTCACAACTACCTAGATACAAAATTCACGCAACTAAATCCTAAATCCACTACACACCAAATCACCAAATCACCTAAATCTAAATATGCAAGCATAAAGGGAGATAATCACACATAAAAACCATCAATTCCTAACCATGAACCCCCTATGCATTCCCATCTAAAACCTACAACAATGACATTTTAACAAGAAAACAAACCTAGATGCAGATTAAGTCGAAGAGAAAATGCACGAGGGAATCTGCAGATAAAGATTTGTTAGAATGATGTTTCAAGCAAGATTCATGATGAAAAACATGTATCACATGATCAGTAATCCTACCACAAGAACTTAAGATAGCCAAATCGCTTCGAAGAATGGTGTAGAGAGAAAAACGTGTAAATTTTTTACTTAGAAAATGAAAGGTTTGACCTAATGAGACAAATCGCATCTTTTATATCTAAGAACAAGTTATCAGAAATGGTACATTAGGTCCATGTACTTTGACAAACCGCATGCTGAGCAATGACTAGTCAAATCGTATACCCTAATAATGTGGACAAGTCACATACTGAACATTACATAACTTAGCCAAATCGCATGCAAAGCATTACCAATAACACATATCACTTAGACAAACCGCATACCACATAACACATATCAGAACATGATTTGGCAGATTAAATCACTTTAAGTAACATGCAACGGCTATCCAGAATACTGAGATCACAATAACCAAACAAGACAAATGGCACACGAAAAATGCATTCAAGTGATACACCATCCAATACAGATACTGCACATAAGGCATAATATCATGAGTAAAGCAAGGCTTGTTGCACCAATTAGATACACATAAGCCCATGCATATCACAAGAAATCATATAATTGTAATTATGCAGAGACGAATTGACAGTCAGGAATGGCAGAGTGATTAATTCTACCCCTCAATCAATGACATGAATATGAATGAGTGATCATTGATTGAGATTAACCCATTTATGAATCCAAGACATCTTAGGTATGTGAGTGATGATAGACATGTTTAAAAGGAAAAACAGAACTTCTGTTCGAACTTCATCTAAAGACCCGTGCCATTATTGAATGACATTTCTAGGACCATAGATGTTAGCGATACCAGAAGACATGTCTTTGATTCTATTTTTGTAATTTTCAGATTTTTATGGATTTTAAAGAATTTTTTGATAAACTATCATGTATATGTGTATAAAAGAATAAAAAGATTTTTTTTTAAATTGTCCGTCAACCAATGAGGTACGAGTCCTGAGCAAAAGCGATCAGGAGTCACAGTACATGCAAATCAATTCTGACAAGTTAAAATTCCTTGATGATTAGTCTTCAATTCAGTTGGAAACCAGTTCATGATTGAATTGAGCATTGTACCTGAAAAAGACTGAGGAAAATTTGCACTAATAGCACATGTAGCATTGCATATAGATGGGTTAGTAGCAGTTGTATCCTGATCTTTGGATGTTTTACAGTCAGGCCTTGGAATGTCATTAGTGGTCAGTGTTCTGATGGGAATCCACTTAAATCCAACATTCTTAAAGGTTTTTCCCGTGGGCATCCACTTAAGACAGGAGCTAGAAGTGTGATTCCATTTGGATTCAATGTTCTTAAACAATCTACCAGTAGGCATCCACTTAAGACAAGAGCTAGGAGTGTTAGATCCCTTAGCCACAGTTTCCCTATTCTTGATTTTAGACATTTTGCAGTTAACTTGTTTCTTAGGGGAGTGGTCAGCCTTTTGATACTTCTTACGTGTTCTAGATGATCTTCTTACATTCCTGATCCTAGAGCTTTGAGCATTAGTCTGAGAATTGTCATTCATCTTATCGGAATGAATTAGTGAAGTGACTGGTTTTGACAAAACAGTGTTCTCGTCAACTTGGGAGGCAAACCTTGATTTTGAGGGTTTAAATCTTTCTGACTTAAATGCATTATGTTACCTAATTACAGATCGTTCATTAGTAATTTATGAAACTGGCTTCCCCAAGGTTGATGGTTTTGCAAACTTAGTGTTCACTCAATTTCCAATAATTTTTCTAAGCTCATTTTTAAAGCAACTATGGCGAAGTTCTTATCCTGAAGTTTAGCTTTAAGGGTTTCAATGTCTGCTAACAAAGAGCTTGTTTGATCTAAAGACTTGGTCTTATCCTCTTTAGTAGGGACACATTGTTCTAATTTTTTCTTCCTCAGAGACTCATTTTCCCTTAATAATTTGGCCACGCATAATGCTAATTCATCATTCCTAGCTTTGACAGTATCACTAACCTCTATATTAAGATTGTTTACACCCATATTAATTTCCTTATGCAGGTCCGAGATGTGTTTTTTCAGATTACATATGGTTGAGTCATTGTCTTGAAGCTGAGTTTTTAACTGGTTAATTTCAAAAAATTCACGAAATTCTGGGAATTCCGGATTTGTGCAAGATTTTGTAGCAAGAAAGCTTTCTTCTTTTCGTTGTATTGCAATTTCCAAAGAAATGCAATGTTTTTCAAGAATTGAGTATTTGTTTGAAAGTTTGTCGAAAGTTTTTTTATCAGCCACGTTGTTAGTCATGATATGTTTTATCATTGACTCACCTCGCCATGTAACATTTATCGCCCATTTGTTCCGAAGGTCATTAGTTTGCACAGAATTAAGCACAGATGGATTATTAATAATAGTTACTGAAGATTCTGCACTCAATGAAGATTCTGCACCCAATGATTGTTTGTTCATCATTCTGCACTCAGCATCCTCCATCTGTGAGGAAAAAGTTTCTGAACAACTTGTTGCATCCATTTTTGATGAGTCTGTAATTTTGGCTTCAACAATAACCGATAGGTTTCCCAACTCATCACACCTCTCCATTGATTGCATCAAACATTCATTCATGTAATCACAGTTCTAGGTAGCGTTCTCAATGTACTTCTTCACATTTTCCATAAGATGGATAAATGTCTTAATGAACTCATGGATTTCCATTCCAGTATGTTTTTTGAAATGAATTTCAGTCATGTGTTGATCATAATCTGACGAATATTCCCCATTGATGAATGGCTGAAGTTTTTTGTAGATTACTTGAAGTGCGGCATTGAAACCAACCTTTTGAACCTTTTCTTTGTTAAGTTGTAGCTCCAATTGTTCTAAGTTTAACAGCAAAGTTCCTGTTAATGTGGATAAGTCCTGACGGAAGAGGGCAATACATGTTCGTTCCATTGTTATGGGTAGAAGTAACATGAGGTGAGAGTGAAGTTGCTGATAGGGTATAATGCAGCATTCCTTTTGCATGGCATTCTGTAGCATTAATAGGTGCAAGTATTTCTCATTGGACACAGAGTATGAAGATTTCAGACCATCGTTGACTGAATCAATCATGGTTAACCTTTCAGAGTAACAAATACTTTCTTTGTTGTCCACAGTGTCATATAGTTTGAGCACATTGGAGATTAAAGGATCAGTGGTGTAAGACATTGTGTTAGTATCAGATGGCAAGTCTTAATTTTCAATAACAATCAGACAATTAAACACAAATCGCTTCAAACAATCCTCCTTATGACAAATCGCATCAGTCAAATTGCACCCAGGACAAATCGCACCACAAAAAAATTGCACCCCAGACAAATCGTAGTCCAGACAAATCGCAGTCAAGACAAATCGCAGTCAAGACAAATCGCACCCTAGACAAATCGCATAGTACACAAGTACACCCACTACTTCCACTACTTTGTCCTTTCTTGTCGTTTTGTCTCAATAGACAAATCACATAAAATGCGTGACAAATCGCTTCAATAAGCAATTACAAGATAGACAAATCGCATAGGTGAAGTGACAAGTCGAATAGAAGAAACACTTAACGAGACACAAATCGCATCATGGAAATATTCAAAAACACCACTTTTTAATCCAAAAACAACCCAACCATGATGATTCAAGTCTTCCAAATCAAAACCTAAACACTTATAATAATTCTAAACACAAAAGTACTATCAAAATCCAAGCTTTAACACAAGAAATGATCCAAATGATGCTAACTACTCTAAGCTCATTCAAACCCAAAAACCTTATGAAAACCATTATAAATCTAAGAACATGAAAGATGAGTGATCAAACCATGGCTCTTGATACCAATTGTTAGATATTGGTTTTCATAAACACATAATTAAGCACACTAATGGTTCGAATGATTTAGAGTTCTAGAGAGAGAAAGTGAGATGTACTAGAGAGATAAAACAAAAGAAAGGTTAGATTCCCAAATGAACATCCAACCTCTCCTTGTGGAGAGAGGCTATTTATACAAATGACTACGCCTCCTTCGGCCGTGGATCGTGCATACAGTGGGTAAAGACCCGTCCTTATTCCACGGTGTTACTTATACTACTAACTATCTAACTAATATACTGTTACATCTACGAGCTATAATATGCTAAACATACGTTGGGTTGACCGATACTTCAGCATGGATTTTATAAATCCTAACAACATCCATCACCCCCACCATCATCTAAGCAACAACCAGAATCATCCTCCAAACCAAAGAAGAAGAAATCAAGCTCGGTCGTCTCCTGGTTAGACGAAGATGAGACAGAAGAGTATGAATGGTTTAGTAAGTTAGTTGATGCAACGCCTTGATTACCGAAAGGTCAAGAATCGGTAGATGGTTGTACTATGGAGCAAGTCAAGATTATCCAAGATGAGTTTAAAGTCAAGAAGATGACCAAGAAGGAATTACGCCGAATCAAGAACGATGCGTTCCAATTGCTGAAAGATAGATCCGGCAGTGCTATTGAAGTCGAATACCATCTCGACAACATTGCACGAGCCATGTCTAACAACATTGACTGGCTAAATCCCGTAGCAAACATGGACGTGTCAAGACGGGATAATACTCCATATTACACCGTGTGGACTAAACCACTATCAACCATTGGCCGACCAGAGCAACCCAAGATTCCATACCGCTTCTTTTTTAACAATGACCTAGAGTTTCTTCAGCATGGAAGTAGCATCAGCAAGAAATATGCTACATCACTAAACTTCAACATACCAGCTGAAATCTTCTCCACCAATGTTGCCATTGAGGAAGAGGCCACCAAAATGTTCGTTGACAAAGTGGTGGACTATGATATTGACGCTAAGTATGGGATTCATCATTGGCCATCAAGGAGAAGTTTGTATTACAGAAGCTGCCAAGTTCAAAGGTCGAACAAGGATGTATATAGTGATAAGAAGATCGTTGCTATCATGAATGTCACCCTGGCTACGAAATAATATTACTCATTCTTGAAGGAAATCAAGGTCAAACGACAGGATGAGCAAGAATATGATTTCACTTAGGCTGATTTTCTGAGATTGTCGCTCAACGACATCGAAGAAATGTATCTTGCTAAGGTACAAGGACGGATGAGACAATTCTCCACAAATATTCAGCTTCAGTACATCACAGCCCTCCTGATCTTCATTCGAAGCAAGGTCATCCAAGAACGTGTTGAAGATCTCTAGCTTGCGGTCGAATCATACCAGAAGCAGATCAACCTGACACCACCTCTGCTACACTTTCCCAACATCAACCAACTATCTCAGTACACCATAATGAAGAAACCAAAATTTGGGGTCGTTTATCGCAGTGAACTTCACCACAATTGCTTCATGGCGTATGACGAGATTCACAAGTTCTGCGATCACACATTGAAGATGGTTAGAGATGGGTTAGCGTACCGGTTAAAAGACATTCATGAAGGTATTGGGTCAAAGAAGAGGTGGAATTCAAAGGAATAGAAGGAAGCTCGTAGGATAATCACGAGGCTGGATGAAAGGATGTTTCATCGGGATCAGATGAGGAGATTCGAGAGCTATGTGGGCAGAAGACAGAGTTTCTCGATTACAACGTTTCAACGAGAAGAGAGAACTCCAGGTCATATTGTCTAATTATTTGGTACTCCTTAAACTCTTTTGATTGATGATTTTGATGATTGATTTATTAATATTCATAATGGCTTGTGCAAGCATAATAGTGTACAACCCGTACTTGTAATGAAAGGACCATGTGGTACGCTTCAATGCCACAATCCTCATAAAATGAGCGAAAGCTTCTTACTTTTGAGTAAAACTTATCAAAACTTTCATCATTTTTGAAAGTTTTGCTCAAAAGAACAAGTACTTCCCCTTATGTTTTCAAAACCTCAAAAGTTAGTATTAATTGTTGAGGGGGAGTATTTGCATAATATCTTTGTTCACAAAATGTTCTTCGTGGAAATCTTCCCACAAAACTCGAAATGGACATATTCGATATCAAATTTCATCAAAAATAACGTTTATATGCCATTTTTTAGGGGGAGAAAAATTGTGTGATACAAATATGTCTGATTGTGATTGAATCTTCATGTGATTAGACTTAACCAATGAATTGACGAGATCTGAAATGTCATAAATCGAAAACATTTGTCTTCCAAGACTTATCCAAGTAGATTGTACCCATTCGAGAAACTCTTGATAGACATGAACTTTGACGGTTTTGACAACCTTTTCAAGGCTTGTCCACACCTTCAAGGTAGTTATTAGAGCTAGTTGTCACCTAAAAGCTAACAATGCATCTCTTTGACTATGCAACGTAACCGTGTCTCGCAGGAATTGTCTATCTTGAGTTGATCAATTCAAAAGTGCGAGCTCTACCCTCACTGTGCAGATTTCTGTCTAAACACTTAAGCACATGTGGAGGGGGAGTATTTCTGAAAATACAAAACTCTCGATGTGTTACAAACATATTTTCATTCATAAACACTTTGAGAGATTTTCGAGAAAATGGTTTTATGGCAACATAGGATAGTCATGGAGTTATAAGGTGACTAAGTTTAGGGATAAACGTCCTATGATCCGCCAGAGCTGGAGGGATCTACCCAAGGACACCACCAATAGTTAGTATTTAGAAGTCCTTAGGTATGTTTATAAAAAGGAGAAAATGAGAATCGGAGAAAGAAGGAGTTGAAGAATTAAAAAGAAAAGTAAAGAAAATGGTGAAAAGAAATAGCCTCCAAATTATTCAACTTAGGCGCATAATCGGGTTCAATTCATATGCTCTTGGTGTCACTAGATGACACCGTATTGAAGATTACAAGTCATCATGGACCCAAGGACGACCGCACTAAACCTTCTTAGCCACTCAAGTTTCTCTCAATGAAGCTTGTTTCATTCTCACAGGAACCCTACATAAACTATCGACTTTCTCTTAGAGATTGTTGGTATTGAAGAAGGAGACCCTCTCCTAGTCTCCGCCAGAAAACCAAAGTGCACTAATCGAGTCTAGAGCCACGAGATTCATCAAAAGATCTCTTAGAACACTTGACATTTCATCACTTGCCGCTCAACATTAAGGACGCAAGTGATACATTTTAGAGTCCTTCGCAGATCCTAGCAATCGCGAGAACATTTATGAGGATTCACAATTGTGATCCTCGGTGATTGAATGGAAACTCCCGCCGGTCAACATCAAATAGCCCCGACAAGATGTCGCTTCGGTAACTCCTTGTGGGTTACGCTTAGTGTTGTCTCAAACGGTCTACATCACAGGTGATGCTTGGTGTACCTCAATGACTCACCGAACTATAGATGTACTTCGGTACATCGTGTTATCCTACTTGATAGACTCAGCTTCAGAATGACCTTTGCTAGAATTAGAGATGTGTTTTCACACTATGTCATTAACACCTCGAGTTCAAACTTGTAAGTCGGAAATCCCGCTAAGGAGATTCCTTTCAAGAATCGAGTCCTGAAGATGTGGGTCATTACTTGAACTTGTTCAATGTAATGCCAACTGTCCCTCCACGGGATTCGGACGGCTGATTCGCCCGACCAAGGTGAATGGAATCAAGATATTCATCAGTAAAACAATTGTAGTGGTCAATTTTCTAAGAAAAGACCACCGTGATCGATTGGTGTTTTTCACTAACCCATTTCTATGTTTTTTCTGATGGATGCTCCTGGGAGGATAGATCGTGCTGACTCTCCTCATGCTCATACCAACATCAATACAAATGAAGTTCTATTGAAAGGCAACTCGAAAGTCAAAACGATTCTTCATCAACCAAAGAATCTACAAAGTATTAAAGACTAGAGAACTACATCATATCTGAAATCCAACGTCAAAAGGTGTGTGAGCATGTTGGAGAGAGACGTGGAGCCACCTGAGCAACGTAGCTGACTGGAGGCAGACAATCACATACTATCACCACATCTGCACCATAACTAAGAACAAAGAACAAAGAATACAAAGACGTCAAAGCTGAAAACTTCAAAAGAAACAAGATCCTTACTATAGGGAGATTGTTGGAATCAAAGGCACTTCTTCTCACAACTTATTCAAAGATTTCTGGAGTCATCACTAACACTTAGGGGGAGATTGTTGGAATCACTCCTAACTTGTATTTCAAGTGTTAATCATTAATATATAATAGGTTGCTTAATTAGGCTTTTATGTTAGTAATTATGGCAAGGCTCATGTAGAAAGCCCATGAGCCTATGCAAAAGTCCAATAAGAAAGGAAGGGACTAGATGTGTTGCCCTAGCTCCCTTCCCCTATAAATAGTCTTGTAAACCCTCATTTGAGGGTTGGTTGTGCACACTTAATACATTCCTACGCATAACTCTTCTTCATTATCATACGTGTGTGTTTGTGTGTGTTCATCCGATCATCTCATCTATATTTCTTACATATTGATCCTTGTGTTAACTTATGTTGACTTAACATTTATAGCCGTGCGGGTGACCACCAGAACCTTTCGGGAGTATGTTGATCGCAAGGGTTTCTTTTGTCGAAAGTCTTCCTAATAATGAGATGGTTAGGCGGCGTGTCCCAATAGAGAGAAGTGGCAGTACAAAATGATAGATCATACTCATGATCATTGAAGTGATATCCACATAAGTGTGGAGGTGTTAGGGAATTTGGATCAAGGGAGGATTTGATGGTAACCGATTCACATTCCTGAAATAAAGGTTTACTAATTTGATAACTATCGAATTTTGGAATGCTTGTGTGTTAGCCTATTTTAATAGGTGTAATTAGGGAATAAGTTAACTTCGGGAACAAGTTAGCTTAGCGAAAAGCTATTGTTTTCTTATATATGCATACTAGCAGGGTACCCGCGCGATGCGGCGGCGGGTACCCTGAAATAAAAATTTTATGTGACAATAAATTTGCGGATGTCAAAAGTTTCATGTCGCATATTTCAACTCTTTAGAATATTATAGTAGGGTACCCGCGCGTTGCGATGGCGGGTATCAAGTAATAAAATTTTTGGCAAAAAATGTTTTCAATTTTATGTTTTCTCTTACAATAACTTTACCAATAGCGAAAACATAATGAGTTTGAGTAACTTTTAAAAAAAGTGATTGATAATATCAAACTAATTCATATAAAAACAATTGAAAGTGGCGTGATTTTGCGTTGCGGTAGTCAATAATGTTATGGGTTATGGTCAAATTAGTTGATAGTGGTCCGTAGTCACAAGTAAGTAGAAACATTTTTTTTTATGAAATATATATATATTTTTGAACATGTTTGTATCATTAATATTGTTATTACACTTGTCCCATATATATAAAAGATATAAATAAAAGAGTACTTATAATGTATACATCTTGTAAAGTATATATTTATGGAAATGTTTGAATCATTAATGACATCTTAACAAAAATTAGGAGAGAGAGTCATCCCTCCATTATAAGTAGTATAGATATAATTGTTGTTTTGCAAAAGCTTTAAATTTATAAACAAAAATTACTGGTTAACTAGGAACACATTCAGGCAAGTGTATCCTTATCGTGTGTTGTTAGACATTGGTAAGTAAAGGTCGTTTCAAGAGATTTGGTTGCACTCAAGGGTGTTGTTTGATTGTTTTAGCAAGTAACAATAGCGGTGGTTATGATTGTCACATATCAAACTATAAAAAAAGCAATATAAAAAACAAATTATGATGATGTAAATACACAAAAATCATTCTTGCTTGGACATATATTTAGTATTAAGAAATAAAAGTTAGACCTAATTAAATAGACTTAAAAATCTCATTGGTTCATTTGATCATATATTTAGTAACTAACTCAAGCTTTTGAATTATTCCTAATATACCCTTTTTATATAACTTTATAACAAATCTTTCTTTTTTAAACTTGTTTTGTTGCATTACTTCTATTCCAGTTTCCCACAAACGAATTGAACATCATTCCTACGATCTTTTTTCTATTGTTAAAACTACCATTGATTTGCAAAACTAATATAAATATATACTACGTATTATAATTTTACTCGTGACATGATGCACTAATAATATCTCAAACACCGATGACTACAATTAATGTTTTCAAGTAGATGAAATATTTAAACTAAAATGCAATTACAAATCAAAGAATCAACCACCCGCTACTCGGTTTCGAGTTGAGTCAAAGATAGATGTATCAATTAAATAATACATGTAGTTATAAATTTGAATGACTGCCCCTGGCAACATCTATACATGTAGAAATGTTCTAAACAAGTATAGCCTATCTCAAATGAAAAAAAAACACCTTGTGTGAAGATTTTAGAAAAAAACTTGGTGCTATATACTTGCACTCACTCCACTTCATCTGATGAAACGTACTCTCTTTTTTAACAGTAGATGAGTATATTTTGGGTATGTTGGTATGATAAATGTGAAATTTGACGGGTCGGTTGGGTCTTGGTGAGAACTTATTATGTTCAAGTTGAAATTAGATTTTGACTGTTTTAAGAAATTACTGTGATGCATTATTATCGCAAAATTACTAAAACGATATAATAAATGAGTTTTATAGATATGTTAGATATTTTGTGGGTAAATATGTAATCTATGGTTCATAGTTCTAAAAAGCTTTTAACCACTTTTATGGGCTAAAGTTTTAAGTTCTTTTGAGAACTTTATGATTTCATGTTCTCGCACGACAAACGAGACTTATTTTATAAAGTTCGACTTATTTTAAGTCATGCCCATGTTCTTCCATGTTCCTCCCCAAACACACCCAAATAATGAAAAAAACAGCCACCTAGTAAGTCACTAGGAAGCCAAAAATACAAAGGTTAATTACAAAGAGTGTTACAAGGGTTATCGAACCAATCGATGCAACTTAGGTGAGCGTTTCTAAGCCTACAAGATATCCAATTAAATGAAGAGGGCTTAATTTCATTGAGGATCAACTCCTGAGAAGGGTGCTTCTGATCTGATGAAACGTGCCTAATATGCATTGGTGGCCATGTAACCAGTTAACTGTCGTTTTTAGTATAATGAATTATACAGTGTCACACGCCCGCATTTTGCCTCCCAAGAACAATGAACTTAGACGTGCACGTTATGCTTTACTGTCAACTTGTATATATCATGTGCCGATATCAACATCAACGTTGTATAACTTTATATGTCATGATTTTGGAGCATGAATCAAGAAACACATATCCAATTTTGCTACCATATATATCGAATGTTTGTATATCATCAACTTCTAAAAGCAAGAGACATGTTAGATATGGGCAAAGATGCGTAGTGGGAGTGTGGGACTACACACACGTGTGAGAAGTGGTCCATTTGAGTTCGTGCAGAGGAATTTTTGTTTGGTAGATCCGAAGTCAATATCGCATGCAATCATAGAGATATTATTATTTTAGGGTTCTTCTCATTCTCTTTACTTAGACGACCACCCATTTTAGTCTTCTATATTCTATTAAAGTTATAGTAAATACATAAGAGTCGTGTGACAAGACGTCTTTAGTTATACGAATGTTTAAAGGTCAGTGTGTGTGTGAAGACTTTAGGGTCCGTTTGGTAGGGAGATTTTGGAATGAGGGAATGAATTGACTCTCAAATGAAGATGTTTGGTATGCATTAATTGGAATAAAATGAAGAAATAAAATCATAGATCCATAGTAGGCATGGAAGGTTGGTTTCCATCATATTTCCATGTCACTTCACACCCTACCCCACTTTCCTTTTATCTTCACGTGATTTTTTTTATACAAATTGAATATATACTATTATGCTAATGTACTTTTTAACTATTATTGGGACCACATATGTGTGATTTTCAATCCTCAAATTTACTACCAAACAACATCAATGACATTCATAGACACAATCCTATACCACTCTAAGAAATTTTCATAAAGAAAAAAACTAGCATGGAATTAAAGATTTAAAAGCATCAAAACAATAACTAGACGCCAACCCTAAATAGAGACGCATACACATATTAAGCTGATCACGTACAACGCAAAACATAAGTGACGGACCAGCGCTAAAAGTCATGAGATTCATTTCATAGCGATAAAGAAGATTTGTAAGACAACTTTGAGACCAGATACATTTTCAAATAATCGGTGTTTTTGATTTTTTTTACACTACGCGAAATAAATCCATGTAGCCCTGCACTTCGCCACATGGATCCGCCTATGCCAAACATGCATGGATGTATAAACTCATCAGAAAGGCGCGAGTAAAAATCAAAATGAAATTATTATAATTAGTTGAGACCCATTAGTTGCTTTATTTTTAAATTTTTGTTTAGCTAAGACCTTTCAGTTGCTTCGTTCTTAGGATTTTTTTGGTAAACTGACCTGTTTTGTTTAGGTTGGTTCGTATTTTGATTCCCAAGCGAAATCAATTGAGGCTTTTTTTTTCAAGTTACTTCATATTTTGTTTAGATCCCAAGTCAGATCTGATTGTTTCAATCCTGAGTGAGATCAATTAGCTTTGTGTTTGTTTGAAGATTTGGACTATTGCTGTAGAGGAATATTACTGCTTAAGGATGAGCTGGATTATTTTTGGGTTTTATATTTTTAACAAGTTAGAGCAAAGATTAGCTTGATAGAGATGTTATTTATACTACATATAATGCACGAAGGTACCTCACTCTTAATTTTAATACGTACAATAAATTAAGCATGATTTACAACACTTTAATGCACCCAATTTTCAGAATTACAACAAAGTAAGCATATTGTACAACAAAATAAAACGTTGTGTCATTTTAAGATCAAAATTCTATCAAACAACATTAATCTTTATTAAAACACCCTTCACTAAAAATTACAACCATTTAAGACAATGTCATATAAATGCAACCAATTTTCGATTTACAATAAAATAAGATAGTGTACAACAAAATAAGCGTGATGTAATTTTCGACTTATTTTCGACTCACAACATTAATCTATTAAAGTGGTTAATGTTATTAATGACTATAATGACTACTACTTACAAGAAAAGAAACATAGTGTACAACACTTTAATGCACATAATTTTCGGACGTCACAAGACAAGAAGCATAGTGTACAACAAAACACCACATTAATGCTTATTTGATGTAGTCACTTATTTAACTCATCGATAAATACAATTAATACGCTTATTAAAACACCCTTACATAATAAATACAAATTATCAAGATATTGTACAACCAAATTAAACACAATTCGCATTAAATTTCACTACTACAAATAATAAAGACATTATACAAATATTCGCTCGAACCAAGAATCGGGCCATCAGCTGAGCAGAACGGTAGCGGACCAAACGGAGCCCGAAAGCACACACCAATAACGGCTCGAGCCTCGAACAGACACTATATCTGAAATTTTGATATCCAGTAATTTATTGTTAAAAAGAATATAATAAACTAAAATACATTGTTCATCGAAAATTTTAATTCAGAGCCACCGCAACGCAACGCTTGCACTCTGCTAAGAATTAATAGTACATTTTACTAGATCCGTATTAGATTAGTTTAGTTCAAACCCGTTTGAACATTAGGTTTTCTACACTTTTCAGTAAATTTTCATGCTATTTCTTTTATAATTATCAAGTTAACACAATCTAATCGTTTGATTCATTATCGCTTCTACTCCAACTCTCTTTACAATAAATAAGTATTGCATTTAGTGTATTTACATAAAATATACAAAAGATACATAATTCACTTAAAAGCTCGACAATAGCTCGAGTCAAGCTATATAAGTTTGAGCTCGACTCGTTAAACAATCGAGCTTATTTATTCGGCTTGAGTTTGTGCTAGAGGCTAGTCTTAATAAAACTCGGGCTAAACAAGCTCGAGTCAGGTTCAAACTAGAATTATTTGACAAAAGCTCAGCTCGTCTACACGCCTCTTGCGTGACTTTATACTATGAGCAAAGAGGTTGTCGTGAAAGATGTCTCTTTACATTAAATTTAGTGTTTTGTTGATTATGATTAAATATATGTAATTTTTACATCTGTACAAAGATAATATGCAAATGATCCTTTTGTGCAAGTAGGAATCTACTTTTCCAATACAAGTAATATAAGTAGGGCTAATAAACTTTTAAATAACTATACTTGTCAAAAATGTCAATTCTGCGTAACGAACTAAAAAAATAACTATTTTAAACATTAATGTTGACATTTTTGTCTTTCTTTAAGTATTATGACCATTTTACCATTCGAAAAATATTTAAAAAAAAAAAGATTTCAAAAAAATTCAAAAATGTTTTTAATCTAAAAAATCGCATGTCACAAAAATATTCTACAAAAATTATTTCAAAAAAAAAAAAAAAAAAAAGAATTTGAAAAAAATTCGAAATTTTTTAATCTAAAAATAAAATAAAAAATCGCATGTCACAAAAAAAAATTCTAAAAATAAATTATTTCAAAAAAAAAAGAATTTTGAAAAAAAAAATCATAAATTTTTTTTGTACGTTTCTTTCGCTTTTATATCGCTTTCACTTGTTTGTTATTCACTTTTGATTATTTTTTTGTCACAAGTGATTTTTTTATAGAAATTTTTTTTATTACAAAATATTACAAAAAAAATCAATTTTTTTTCGCGTGTCACAAAAAAAAAATCTAAAAAATACATTTCAGAAAAAATAAATAAGTATTTCGAAAAAATTCAGAAAAAAATTTGGAACAAAATTTCAAAAAAATTCAAAACAAATATTTTGGAAAAAATTTAAAAAAAAGGTATTTTGAAAAAATTCATAGCAAGAAAATACTAATAATATAGTGTATCTTAAAGAAAGACATAAATGTCAACATTAATGCCTAAAAGATTATTTTTAGTTACATTCAAAACCTATCACTCGACAAAGATAATCTTTAAAGGTTATTAGCCCATATAAATTCAGACATGGACGTAGCAAAGTATGGTGACTTAGTTTGTCTTTACTAGGCAAATCATGTTAGCTTTTTTCCTTCACTACATGACCCCATGATCACCTTTTTATTCAATAATAATGAAATAAAAAGGAATATGAGTGGTGATTTTGGCAAAAGTATAAAAGAGAAAAGTTTCTTCGATCAAAGTCATCATCGTTGCCTTATGGAATGATGGTGAAAGTTTTGTTTTATACCATGTTTGCTTCCTTGCTTTCTTCACACTCTTTCTCCTACTTCGACCCGTATGATAATTTGCAATCTCATCAATAGAATTTGACGAAATATACCTTTAACTTTTTCGAATATCCATAGATTTTGACCTTTTGGCCGCTTAATTCACGAACCACACATACTCAAACCGAGTGAAGCTTCCCTCTTTTTTCTTTGTTTGTAAAAATTGAACTTGAGACCTCTCGCATTTTAATGGTAATAGTCACAAACGTTTTACTAATAGAACCTGTATTGTAAATATACCATCAATCTTGTTCTTTGTTATGTCGGTTTTATATGATATGTGACATATATCTATTATCTACAAAGACAAAACCTATGGCCATATGGGGTATCGGTAAAATACTTAGCATAAATGCAAAATTTGGTTGATTTTGTATGCATAGCTACTAGTGTATTATGTTTCTTGCATACACCTCGACCCCTTAAGAAGTCTTGAGTGCTGTAGAATTGAAATGGTGTGAATTATGCCAACAGTCATGTTGTCGTCAAGCGCGAAAATTGCTTGGCACTATATGTGAAAGGATAATCAAGAACGCGATATAATATATGTAAGGTGTCAGAGTCGCATATGAGGGTGTGCGAGTTGTGCCACCGCACGGGCCCTCAAAATGTGTAACTCCTTCATATTGGAGCCTCAAAATTCAATCACATGAGTATTTGCATAAGGCGTCAAGAATCTCAGCTAGGCCACTGTACGGTGTCACAATACATGGAGATACATATATGTATAATAGGTTTTTTCATATATATGAGGAGGTCAAATGTTTTTCTTTTTTCTTTTTCTTTTTCTTTTTGTTTGTTTGTTTGTGAAAGGTGAACTATTTCACATATACAGAATGGATTTCAGTAAATGTGAGGTACATATACAAGCGTAAATCTGCACTTTTTTATCTTTCTACCAATACACTAGCTATCAATCATCAAATGTTAGAAACTGTCGACAAGCCAAATACTATGATGAAGAACAACACATCCTAAACATTCGAATACACTAGTATAGAGTGTCTCCCTACTTTCACCCACTCTAACCCGGAAAACATAGTTTTCTTGAGTTAGGCGTATGTAGGATCATATGTACGGAACATGGGTGATCAACGCCTAAAACTCAAACGCGTGGAACAACCAGGGCAATCAACGCTATGACTCCTGGACTCATACCTTGTGAGCAAAACAAGGGATTCTCAGTGCAGATCATTACACGGGATACACGAGATGCATAATTGGAAAAATTATTGGGCAACATTAATAGAAAACATTGGGTCTTAAAGATGCAATGCACACAACAGAAAAAGGCAAACAACAGTTGTCTAGTTTGACTACTTGATTGTTAATAATTCTGTAAAAAAGGTGTACGGGATTAGTACTTTTCATAAGTAAAGGCTGGTGGGTGGACACTTGCATATTCTATTATACTTACCAGCAACTTTGGTCACAGGGAATCCTTGTTCACAAAAAGGTTATGTGGAGTATCTACAGCCTTTGTAAAGGTTAGATTTCTTTTACGTGACATATGAGCGAATATATCTGATCTAGTATACATATATCACTTTTCAGTATC
This sequence comes from Chrysanthemum lavandulifolium, assembly GCA_022545495.1. Classification (NCBI taxonomy): domain Eukaryota; kingdom Viridiplantae; phylum Streptophyta; class Magnoliopsida; order Asterales; family Asteraceae; genus Chrysanthemum; species Chrysanthemum lavandulifolium. The sequence goes on from CM040244.1 coordinate 208,267,897, forward strand.
AATTACTTTTCACCCAACTGAATTAACCAAAGTCTTTAAAGAGAATTTATGAGACTGCATTATGAAATTTTTACTATTCGCCATTGACACGGCAATTTTGACTCAGTTACCTATAAACGGTTAGATGAGTAAATTAAGCAATCAACAAAGAGGGCAACCAACACAACAACAACAAACCCAATCCCGCTGGGAAATAAAATTGTTTGGTGTATTTTGAAGCATACAGCATCTTAAAATTTTGTATCCAAAAGACCTCAATTATCATCATGTAATCACATTTGACACATTAACTATAACTAGTAGTAAAAGCTTTTTAAAAATAAGATATGCTAGCACCTCGACCTAGCCCGGCAGCCTACCATGTTTTAAAACCACACGAAACAGAATTACGCGTTTTAACCTAACCCAAATGACCCATTTTTTTCCCACCACGTAGAGGGCTTTTACTGAGGCTCGACCAGCATACACAGTTCAGGACAGAATGCTATTTTATCAAGTTGGAATGATCAAAGTCTAAAGCAAAATACATATGACTATTGCTGCATGAGAAATACATATTATCTTCTATTGAGGCATTCTTAGTGTTAAGACTTAAAACATGACAACAGAATGAAGTATATCCTATGGTTTTTGTTCAAAAGAAACTCGAGTGAAATAAATAGACACATGGTAGCCAGGGTGCACAAAAGATGCCAAATACAAACATACAATGACACAATCAGCACCCTATGCAAATGTAGTCAAATCTTATCAGTACAATGATCAGAAAACCATATGTGAAAATTTCCACAAACAAAATCATGATAGTACACTTAAGGGTAGTATAGTCTTTTACTTCATTAAAAGCGCATCCTAGATACAACATACAAATATCATAAGTTACAATGAATAATTGAATATCATAGAGAAAATATTCTGAAACAAAACTACAAACATATTACAGTATATGTATTAACTAATGTACAAGCGAACTAAACAAATAATGTTACATGATAGGTCTCGTCATAGTAATATATAAAATTCCAAGAATATTAGCCAGACTTTCTTTAGAGCTGTGCATTGGAAGGGCTGGTATGCAACCGAGTAACCTCCAATCCTATTTAATGGATGTATATGAAATTTAACCGAGTCTAACACGTTTATGGGCAAAAGGTATAGACTTCCTTTGTTATATGAGCCTGGAGTTAGGGAAGTACGCTAACTACAAAAGGATCGAGGTGCCCAACTTGAGCAGAAGAAATGATTAGAAACAATTATTAATTGAAGTTCAGAAGTCGATCCAATGTACATAGGAAGAACTCATCTTGACATCAACCTTTTTGGTCCTCACATCCATACTGGGTCCATCAGCAAGTGTACATGTTATTCGCTTTCACTATCGTATACCCACCTGACAGATACAAGACGAAGTGATGACCGATTTCTAAGAGCAAAAGGGATGTATTGGATAAGCAATATGGCAAGACTGTAAAGGTGGAAAAATGGGTGGGTTGGTTAACAGGTCAAATAGGTGATCAACAAGATTGGTTCAGTTCGGTTGACATGTTAGCTTTTTCAATATATTACAAGTAATTATACAAATTATTATTTATTAATGAACAGGATGTTTTAGGGACAACTTTGTGTTTGTTCAAAAAATAGTTCCTGTAGACATCATTTAAGCTTGTAAGACTAAAATTCGAAATATAGCAAAATTTTAAAGTTATAAATACTATGGTTTTTTTCAAATTGAGATTTAAGTATAACCTTTACTCTAGAATATTACACAGAAGAACGACGGCAGGCAAAACAATTGCTTGCGCCATAGCCCTTTTGAATAGCAAAACTTAGTCTTTTAAAACTACATTCGAGACCTTGGGGTCGTAACATTGCTATGCATAACCCGTTGGACTCTTTTGAGCAGACTCCACAGCCTCGGTGCAAGGAAGCCAAATGTATCAAATGCAAAAGGTATAAACGCGTGTTGGTTATCAAGGCACGCTTTCTCGTGTTTGGTTACTTTGCACGAAGCGGCTTTCAAAGCAGCCTGGCCTGCCGTAAAAGCATGGTTTTTGTAACTGTACTTTGTGTTTCAAGTAGAAGATTAGCACGACGTTAAACGTATCCTTATTCAGCAAACCAAATGACCCATATGACCGTATCTTACCCGTTTAGACCATTTGTATTCACGCATTGTCTTAAGTGGTAGCCATATCGACTTTTAAAGCACTATCTTATGACCCAAACGGATGCAAGTAACTACAAAAATGGATTACATCCGGTTTAATGTTTTAGGGTTGATATTGCAATTTGCTAGGACTTAAGAAAAAGAAAAAGAGTTATAAGGTACCTTAAGGTCTTTTCCCTTCCATGGCCTCTCGTTTTTCATTGCAACTTAAGCAAAGGAAAGGGCCATCCCATGGCCTCGGTTTGACTGAATTATTTAAACCTGCAAGTACTGAAATGCCCTCGCCAGGTTTCATTTCTTTTTGACACACCGCACAAGTGAACAACTTGAACAAGTTACTGAGTGGGTATTTGGTACATAATCTGAAACAAATACATAGCCAAATTCAGACACCTACTAGTGGAAGTGATTCAGAAAAGTAAAGTATTCAAAAATACAAACCGTTCTGAAAGCAAAGCTGATCCTTCCTCTATCAGCTCCTCTACCACATCTAGCTGAAGATATGCGTCATCAACTTGGGGTGGTGACCCCGAACTCTTTCTCCTAAACATGGACTTCAATACCCTTTTTCCGGTCTTCTTTGCCTGTGGCACTTGAGGGTTTGACTTCTCCGGAGGTAGAATATCAACCACAATGCAGGTTGTATCATCCCTTAACCCTTTGGATTTCACAGCCTCCTACAAACAGGAACAATTAAAGTTAGAATGATATTTGGAGGAGAAGATTCATTTAAGTTAACATTATGTGAATTCATACTTTAACAATCTGTGCAGCCGCTTTATCTGGTGGTAGTCCACGACAACAAACTAAAGCTGCTTCTGCAGACATAGCATCCCAGACACCATCACTGGCAATAATCATCCTTCCACCAGCAGAGGACAGCTGCAAGTTACAGATTACAAAACATAGAATATTAGTCATGAACCAGATCTAATGCGGATTTACACAAAACTAATAAAGAAAAAAGGAATAGATGAAAAAACAATTTTTGAAAAAGGAAGCCACAAAATTATGTCACAAGCCATTTTTTAAACAAAGAATATCACATCTGATAATATATCAGCAACCATAATAACCAACCAAGTAGACAATTGAAGTGATCGGATAGAGAATCACTAAAAAAAAATTCACTAGCTTGCAGAGGGTATCAGCTCATAAGAAGATACTTTACAATGTATTATGTCAAAGCAGTCAATCATGAACTCACCTTTACTTGTTTAACATAAGGAACAGGTACAATGAACTCTCCCACATCCAGATCTCCAATCGACCGTGACAGGCACAAGCCGCCAGGCCAACATCTCAAAGGACCAATCTGCCAAATGTGAGTCCAAGGGTAAGCATGACGTATACAATTCTGTTTAGGGTATGCAACATTTTATGTGTGGATAATCTGAAATTAAGGTAAAATAGGAAGTGAATTAAACAGCTTTTCTATCTCACCTAAAGTACATAGAGTAGATGCTCAATGGTGTCAGGTGAGCACTAGATTATCTATAGAAATTATGAAACATGTTTATCGCTTATTTCGGAATTCCAAATAGCCCCATCCTAAACATACTTGAGAACTATTATCATCCCTTATTACCAAAGAGTCCTTGGCCAAGCGGTGTCAAAGGGTAATGTTAAAGTGTTCCTTTCTCAAGGAATTGAGGGTTCCAGTCCAAAAAAAAAAAAAAAACAACAACCATCGCTTTTTATTTTGAAACCAAAATCCATAATGACCATTAATGGAGAAGTTAGACATAATTCTAATGAGAAGTTGCCACCGCAGAAACAATACCACAAACAACGCAATTAAGAAGTTAACATATAATAGCTAGTGAAGGTTGACCACATCAGTTTAGAATATCTGAAAATTGCAGGGGATCTAGAAAACCGTAGATTAAATTGAGTAGAAGATTGAGATTAAAGTGCCAATTATGGAAAAGTGGAGAAGATCAATTGAGTTCTTAAGCTAACTCTCTGCTGAACTAGCAGATATAATGATTACTCTGGTCCTGATATACAGATGCAAAAATATATAAAATCCTAACATTTTGGATGGCAATCAACAAGCTTCATGCAATGGCCAAGTTTTATCAACTTGCAACACTCATAAATACAAAGTCCTGACAAATACCTGAGCGCCACCACCGGCATTGAGCCGACCAACCTCCCCACCACTTGATGTGACACGCTCCCTCCTACGAAATAACAAAACACGAACTTAAATGCAAAAGCCCAAAAATATACTACAAGGTTTTTCTATTGAGTCATAAAGCGACTCAAAAGGCGTGCATGAGATTCGATAACCTACTCTTCTTCGCTGCAATCAAGTCTGTGATCTGCAGATAAATAATATAATCCCCCTTCTGCTGACTCAAGTATGCAACGGGAATCGCCAACAGAAGCTACAGTTATGACTGATCCTTCAATAATTACAAAGGTGACAGTGGTTCCTGATGATTGAACTGAAACATGACAACGCATAAGTACTAAATTTGCATAACTTGTGACATGTTCACATGTGAGCAAACACAAGCACATGCGCACAATCACATTCATACATTTATGACAGAATAATTAAATTTAAGTAAAGCATATCAAAAAGCGTGTTAATGCTACAATCACGACTACCCCAAGATCATGTTTAATGATATGATGTGCCAGAACAGGGCACACGGCAAATATTAATTACCGCCAAAACGTATCAAATAAAGAGCTCGATCATCAGCAAAGTAGCCTTGCTGTTTCAGCATATGCAATTTCCATCCATTATGATACTCAAATAATGGCAAAAAACGTAGATGTGTCATTAAAATTACCCACGGACATATCACGCTTACCAAAATTTAATAGAGCACAAATGACACACCATCCATACCGTCTTAAAGACGAGAGAAACGGCATTCCCTAATTAGATTTCCGAGACCACATTCCCAACTAGACAATCTTACTATACTCGTGCACATAACTACTTAATCTATGCAAACAAGCGATCATAAATTGTACATGATTGAAGCTGGTATGCCTTATATGCATTCAACGCAAAATCACAAAAACATCAGAATCCAAATTCCTACTTAAAACCCGTGAGACCTAGTTATGCTAATTTTCAACAAAACTAGCAAAAAAAAGGGTTCGCATACCTTGTTGTTGGAAATCTTTATCTGTTTTGACAAATCCTGCAACTAACGCCCTAGGCAACACATTGATCCATTCCTCTCGGTTAAGATCCCTAGGAATAGCTCCCAAGACATTGTTCAAGAGATTTTCCTTAGTATATATCGCTGCTGCAGACCCATTATGACCGTCAAATATCTGCAAAACAAAAAAACATCAGCTGCCTATCCATCTTTAACCTAAATAAGAGAATAAAGCAGAAACTAATGCATTAACGTATACCCCGAAAACTGAGTATGTAGTCACTCCATCGCCTAAAACACGCTGACATTCGGTCTTAACCAGAGTAAAATCCTCGCCTTTTTTGGACTCGTTAAAATGGCCACTAGTAATCTCAGGTCTCTCAGTCTTCTCACTAGCTAATTCTCTCTTCAACAAAACCGATAACGGAATCGTGTTATGATGACTTTGATTCTGATTTAAGTTCTCACTCTTAACAACTGACATTATATATATATCAATTCCTTCAAAAACTCACACTTATATATAGTTAAATTTATTCCAGATCCACTGCCACTGCATCATAAACACGGTTGGATCAGAATCAAAACAATAACAAACAAAAAGACAGTAGTAAGAACTGAATGATGATACTTACATGAACTGATTGGGTTTTGGAAAGAAAATAAAATGAAAGATTTGTAGTTTTATACTTGTTTGTTTGTTTATAAAAAAAGAATGATCAAGTGATGGACATGTGCTCTGGTATACATAAAACGCGCACTGCTTTCTGGTTTTAAAAGTGCCAATGACAGTGAGCTGTATCTGTTTCTTTACTTGTTTAATCGTGCTCATGTTTTTTATTCCAAAAGCTTATTACGTACTAGATTTTCTTTGCTTTTGGAATAAAATTTAGTTTTTCTACGAAAAGAAAAAAAAAAAAAAAAAAGGTAAAAGTCAAAAATGATAAATAAGTTTTTTCAAATATACCAATATGATAAACATGATTATTTATGTATCAATATGCTAAACTAAAGATCAAATTATGTACAATAATAGGTAATTCTTCACATCTTCAGCCCTCACATCAGCATCGTTAGTCCTTTATACTAACGCCAGTTAGTAAATAACTTAAAACTTGGTTTTCTTACGTTTTCGTATGTTTTTTACGCTTTCGTCTGATTTTTTACCTTTTCGTCCGTTTCTTTACGTTTTCTTCCAATTGTTTACGTTTTCGACCCTTTTGTTACATTTTTATCCCTTTTTTTACGTTTTCGTCTGTTTTTCACGTTTTCGTTTGTTTTTTTACGTTTTCGTCCGATTCTTTACGTTCACGTCCGTTTTTTTACGTTTTCGTCCGATTTTTTACGTTGTCGACCAGTTTTTTACGTTTTCATCCGTTTTATTACGTTTTCGACCCCTTTGTTACGTTTTTGTCCTTTTTTTACGTTTTCGGCCGTTTACGTTTTCGACCCTTTTTTACGTTTTCGTCTATTTTTCTATGTTTTCGTCCTTTTTATGCGTTTGTACGTTTTTAGGTTTTCGTCTTTTTCCGCTTTTTCTATTTTTTACGTTTTCGTCCTTTTTTGCGTTTTCGTCCGATTTTTTACGTTTTCGACTGATTTTTTTCGTCGTCAACCGTCTTTTAACGTTTTCGTCCGTTTTTTACGTTTTCGACCCCTTTGTTACGTTTCGTCCGTTTTTTTAAGTTTTCGTCCGTTTTTTTACGTTTTCGTCTGTTTTTTACGTTTTCGTCCGATTTTTTACGGTTTCGACCGATTTTTAAGTCGTCGACCGTTTTTTTACGTTTTCATCCGTTTATTTTCTGTTTTCGACCCCTTTGTTACGTTTTCGTCCGTTTTTTTAGTTTTCGTCAGTTTTTTTACGTTTCGACCCCTTTGTCGTTCTTGTCTATTTTTTTACGTTTTCGTCCGATTTTTTACGTAAAAAATGGGCCAAAAACGTAAAAAACTCATACGAAAACGTAAAAGAAATATGAAAACGCAAAAAATCATACAAAACATAAAAAACAAAGGTGACGTAAAAATATGCGAAACGTAAAAACGGTCGACAAAGTAAAAATAGGACGAAACGTAAAAAGATGAAAACATAGAAAATCGGATGAAAACGTAAAATAGGACGGCGTAAAAACGAAAACGTAAAAACGGATGGCGTAAAAATGAAAGAAAACGTAACAAGGGCGGCGTAAAAATAAACGTTAAAGGCGGTCGACAACGTAAAAATCGGGGCAAAATGTAAAAACAGACGAAACGTAAAACGGACAAGAACGTGGCATTTAAAACGTAACAAAGGGTCGAATACGTAAAAAATGAGCGAAACGTAAAACGGAAAAACGGTCGATTTAAGTAAAAATCGGACGAAAACGTAAAAATGTATTTAAAACGTAAAACGGACGAAAACGTAAAAAACGGGTCGAAACGTAAAAAAAAGGAAGGAAAACGTAAAGAAACGGTAGAAAACGTAAAAAAATCGGACGAACCGTAAAAAACAGACGAAAACGTAAGAAAACCAAGTTTTAAGCTATTTACTAACGGCCGTTATTATAAATGACTAACGATGCAGATGTGAGAGATGAAGATGTGAAGAATTACTCATTATTGTACATAATTTGATCTTTGGTTTAGCATATTGGTACATAAATGACCATGTTTATCATATCGGTACATTTGAAAAAACATGTTTATCATTTTCGACTTTTACTCTTTCTTTTTCTTTTCTTAGAAAACTAAATTGACAAATACTACTGCTGCGTACTGTCTTAAATTTATTGTCTATATTTTATTTTTGGTTATCTCAAAGATATTTGTTCACTTATAAAGATAAATAAATAATTTAGATTAATTTTATCATATTATTTTTATTTGAGTTTATTATTATAAACATTAAATAAATTATAAATTAATTAGTTAAAGTTACAACAGTTATTCTGCAAAAACTCAAAAAGTAAGAAATAGAAAACTATAATGATGATGGTAGACAATTATTTTAAAACGAAAGAATTGCTTTAACAATACGATGCAAATACAAATTAGTTAATGAGTAAAATACATCGTCCGTCCCTAATCTTGTACACACGCATCACGTTGAACCAAACCTAGGCGTTTTCATCGATGGAGGTCCAAAACATGGGTTTTTAATGCAAAACAAGTCCCTTGACCACTTATGCCAAAGTCAATGTCTTATTTTTGTTATGTAGTCGAGAGTATTTTAGTCCATAAATATTTATACTTTATTATAAATGAGGAAACCTAACACTAGGATCCCGACAATTCATGGGATGTTAGTGCACCCATATATCGCGTTGCACACTTGCACTTCCCTTGTTAGTGGATAGTTTTCTTCGTCTGACCCTTTGATCTGCAATGCACAAAGAAATACTTAAAAAGATACAAATAAATGCAACGGCTAGGTGGTACCCATATCAGGTTCCCAAGTAACTGAAGGACCTAAGGACGTAACTGTAATAACTAATAGCTAGTACATACCTATGGAGGGTAAGCATCTTTAAAGGCGACTAGATGACCATTATATCCTTGTTGCTCATCTTTTCTTGATAAAGGGTAGTTATTCAAGAAACCTTTCCACATTGTCCATGGAGGTAATTTCCCGTTTTCAATCCGTTTATCGAGAATCCGATTTGCTTCATTCATTAATTTACAGCTCTCCAAATGAGGAGGTTTATGCAGCTGAGAATTATCGGTTAGTATATTCTACGTGAATAGACCTTCACCAGTGTTTGACTTGTTTAGCATTGCGGTCCAAGCCGAGTGGATTGAATTTACTGGATCATTGACTGTTTGGATCTCGAAGAAATTTTCTGTTATCACCAGTCTTTCGACTGCTTGCGGTTTAAAATCACATTCTCGACCCGTAAATGCATCTAAAAAGTAATAGAAATTTATAAACAAGGTTTGTGGAAAACTAGAAGGGGGTTGAATAGTTTACCGATTAAAAACTTTGTTTTGAAACTTATTAAAAGATCAATTGATATTGATTTTAGATATGTTAGTGAATGATAATCAATATGCAAGCAATATATATAAAGAGTAAATAAAGAAAGAAACAATCAAACCACGACAAGTTCTTTATAGTGGTTCGGTCTACAAGGACTCTTTTTCCTTGCCCTACTCCACTCCCCGAGTCTCACACTCGAGAGTTTAACTTCACTAGTCAACAAGCTCCTTTCACCGGCGGAGAAACCTTTACACTTCGCTTACACACAATTTCCGACACTAAGCTAGATGTCGAGTTCTTTTCCAAGGTGTGGAAACCTAGAAGGGGGGGGGGGGGTTGAATAGTTTTACCAATTTAAAAACTTCCTTTTAAATATTTAGATCGACTTATGTCAATCTATTTGGTTGTTTATGTTGGACGTTGATAGATAGATATATAAACGTGTAATGAAAGAGAAAGAGTAAGAAGCACATCACCACAACACAAGTTATTTATAGTCGTTCGGCTACAAGGACACCTTCCTTGCCCTACTCCACTCCCCGAGTCACCTACTCGAGAGTTCGTAAACACTACACCAACTCCTTATGGCGGAGAAGCCTTCACAACGTCGCTTAACCTTTTTCCGGTACAAAGCTAAATACCGAGTTCCTTCACACCAAGGCGAACCACACCTAACACAACGTCGCCTACCCTTTATACGGTGCTAGGCTAACCACCGAGTTCTTTCACACCAAGGATCACAATGTCGCCTACCCTTTATTATGTACTAGGCTAAGCACCTAGTTCTATTACTATGGAGGAACTACTACCCTTCACAACACAACACCTAGTATCAAGGAGATCCACTCCTTGTTACAATACCATCAAGGATTTCACCATCCTTGGAAATAAACAAATACTTATATGTATAATGATGCACCTCATCAATTATACGACCTAGGCATTCTTCCCAAATGCGACTTGATTTGATTCTTCGGCATCCTTCACTAATGCCTTAGACATAACGCTTGGCACCCTTCACTAATGCCTTCGTCTTGACACCTTTAGCATTCTTCACTAATGCTTTGACACGGATGATGAGCACCTTTCACTAATGCTTTCATCTTGACACTTTTGGCATTCTTCATTAATGCCTTCAACCCAACATCTATGGAGAAAGTAAGAACTATCAACAAGAGAACCTTAGTTATCTTGATGATGACGAAGCATGGCAACTCATGGACTTGAGCTTGCTCGTCTTCAAGAAGTGGTGATCTTGCCTTTAAGAGGAACCTAGAAGATCACACAAAAACAAAAGATAAACTACATAGATCACTTGGATCCGAGGTTAGAGGTTATAATACTTGGGAAGTATGTATGTGAAGTGGTGAGTAGAAAGGAAGAAATGGCTCTCATTTATAGAGAAAATTCTCTCGTTCCCGGATCCCTACCACAAGGGATCCGGCTAGACAAAGCCGTGGATCCGTGGGCACTCCTCTTTGCCCATGGGTATTTTTGGTTATGGGTCATGGGTCATGGGTCATGGGTCATGGGTCATGGGTTATGGGTTGATCCATGGTTTTCTTTCTAGATACAATGAACTTGGTTAAGTGGTATATATAAAACCATGGGTTATGGGTCAATACCATTTGCTAGTTTTTACCCATTTTAGTATTTACATGTTTTTACCCATTTTAGAATACTTAGTTTAAGTATATGCTAACCCAATATGTAAACACTAGTTGTTGTATATATGTATCATAAAATCACTTATACTTGTTTTAGTGTTTTATGTGAAAACGTAAGTGTGTTAGGAAACTATTAACTCAAACTTATTTACGTATTCTATTTGTTTCGTTAAAATGATTTTACGTTTGTTATTGACAAAACATTAGAAGATCGTAAAATATAAATAAACGTTTTTACGGCTTATTTGTATTAACAATCTCCCCCTTTTTGTTGATGACAAAACATAAAATTATTTTAAGGAAAAGCTAAAATTCGTAAAAGTTTGAATTTGTAGTTTTTACTTTCTTCTCCCCCTTTTTGTCGAAACAAAAAGTGTTAAAAGAAACTAACACAATTTTAAAAAAATATGTAAAAATGTAAAGAGAGCAAGTGACGGGAATGGTACTCGTCTTAACTCTCCCTTGACGAGTCCATCCCTTTGAAAGGGCGTCAAGGACATGACGTAAAATAAACTAATTGTGTTTGCAATTATGTTTGCAAATGGTTCGTCTAAGTGACGAGAACGTGCTCCCCCTTGAAGATTGCAAAGTTGCAATGGGGTGTCATGAAGTATAGTCCAAAATCGGATTAAGTTGCAAATGTTTTTGCAATATCGTTTGACACAAAGCTCCCCCTAGCTTTATGGTGTCAAAATCTTCATGTGTATTTTGAAAATCTACAAAGTAAAGGTTAGAAAACAAGAGTATAGTGCATGATTTCCTGCAAATAAAACTCAAGTTAGTAGAAATTTGTGCTTCTGTACCACGGATCCCACGGTTCCCTTCTTGTAGGGATCTGTCTAGGCATTTTGGAGGGATCCGGCTGTCTGTTGACAGTTTCTTCATAAATGAGAGCTAATGAAGATGTGAAGTAGTATATGATATAGCAAGCACAAAACACAAAGCACATAACAATTATGGCATATAGATATTCATTCAATAAAAACAAGAGATGATCAACCAAATCTCTAAAACTAAGAGAATGAACTAGCCATACAAGTGCTACTAATGCTAATGAGTTACCCAAACTCTAGATTCAACTAAAAGCTTAATGATGATCAAGAATGAGATAGGTTTCCTAAACATTCTAAGTTTGAGCTTGTGACTTATGATGCTCATTGTAGTTTAGGCTTGTTGACCTCTTCGAAACGTTCGAGGAGGTGATAAAACATAAAACGTTGCTCTTCACATAGTTCATGTATCAACCTTTCAACATGTTTACAATGATAGCAATCCTTGTCGTGGTTTTGAATTTCTTGAAGTGGAAGTTCAAGTGAAATGGGTTGAGGATCTTCAAATGAAGGAGGAATTGGTGGAGGCTCATTAAGTGATGGCTCTACAATGTTTGAGGGTGGAGGTAAAGAAGCATCAACTTCCATGTGGTCGGTGGTTGCCTTTGATGTCTTCTCATAATCCAAAATGGAATATTGGGGAATGAGAGAGTTTGATGTTGCGCAAGTGTTGATTTAACACTTTGATTTTGTTGCTCACCCTTTCAAGTGAATTTGTTGGTAGTAGTGGAAGATGAGATGGCCAAGGAGGTAAGTCTTCTACATTGTGAGAATGTGGAGATGATTGTGAGGTGGCTCTAGGCACTAATGATGTTGGTTGAGTTGTGGAGGTGAAATCCTAGTGGGAACAATCTTCTTGGGGATTAGTTTGATTGGTTTCCTTGGTGTAGGGGAAATCCTAGCATTAGTGGACTTAACCGGAGATGATTCGGTTGAGGAAACTTCGTGTATGATCTTAGCAAGTTTCTTGGGTGGTTCTTGAGTGGATGAGTTAGCACTATGAGCCTTTCTCATGATAAAATGACTAAGGGAGATGGTTGTAATTGCTGATAATTGTGTTTATATTTGATGACTAAAGTGTTCTTAGCAATATGGCTTATAAAGGGAAGAACTTGGCAAGTGCATTTAAGACTTAAGCCACTAAGATTCTTGGAAATGTGATGATTAACATGCACAAGGTTGAAGTTCAGAGTTTCACTGATCTAGGAACTCATTTAAGATGAGATGTAGTGTTTGAGTTAGGAAGATGAATTGAGATGATTGTTTTAGCAATGTTAGACATAAAGCGTCACCGGATCCCACGGTTCCCTCCTTGGAGGATCCGCTAAACTAATCACAGGGATCCGGCTCTCAGCAGATTATGACAGGTTTGAAATGAGGTTTCTAGGAGCTAAAGCCTATCTTATTTTGAGTGTTTCAGTTCTCCTAGGTGTTTTAAGATGTGAGGGTACTTGAATAATTAAAGGTAATAAGTGTTATAGCAAATGATTGCTTCTTATGGAAAGGAGATGGGACAAGATGACTACCAATGGATGTCCAAGAATAACACTAAGAGTTTTGGTGGTGTCAAGTTATAATAAATGATCTTAGTGATCAGATTTAAGCTTGAGGTGAAATTTGAAAAATTCTTAAAAATCACAAGAATAAAAAAAAATGTGTCTCGCTTTGAGATAAAAATGATTAGAAACAATTTCCTAAAATTGTTTAATTTGTCCACTTAAGTGTTTTGAAAGATGAGAAATAGTTTGTGAGTATTGAAGCGGAAATATGGTGAGTTTTAATGTGTTGATAAATCAAGAGGCATTTTGACTAAGATCTTAAGCCTTTAGTGAGTCTAAAACTTTCTCATCCTTGAAGTGGTTTTAGTTGGATTCTAAAATCATATGCTTAGCTAATGTGATGTTATCTAGAAAGTTATCTTGATGCAAGGAATGCAGTATTGCTGATCTGATGTAACGGATCCCACGGTTCCCTCAAGGGAGGGATCCGGCTAGGCTAATCCTAGGGATCCGGTATCTGCAGATCAGAATCTTCACAGAAATGATGTACATATTTTTGATGAGTGTGCAAATACTCATCATTTTTGTACCTTTTAGTCTGTCAAAAACATCTGAAAACACTCAGAAATGCATCAAAATGATAAAAATATCACAAGTAAGTGTTTTATGTGTTTCAAATGCAAAAATTCCAAAATCAGATGAAAAACGTATCAAGTTTGCATAATTGGCGCTTTAGTCCCCAAGTTTCAAAAGTTGTCAAATCTAGTCCACGGAATCCAAAAATATGGAGTTTTATCATTCAAGGTCCCTGAAATATTCTAAATTGTCAAAAATGGTCCTTGAATGAATCTTTGGTCAAATGGCAGAAAAGGTCCCTAAAGTTTGAAAATTGTCATAAAAGATCCTTGGATATATAAAAATGGAAAATAATCAAAAGTGGTCCTTGTACTATTCATATTTGGCAAGATTGGTCCTTGTGTTAACATTGGAAAAAGTTCAGTTTTGGTCCCTCAAAAATCCAGAAATTACAACTTTGGTCCTTGTGATAATTCTAAACCAAATGGACCCTCTTTTGTATTATTAACCCAGCCAAAACCCAAAAGAACCCCTCACAACAAACACATGACCCCCATTTTGAACCCCACTTATCATATCCAGTGTCAAATAAAATCAACCCGCCAAAATACCGAAGCATTCAGACATCCTCCTCACTGAAGCTCGCAAACCGAAACAGTGGTTTCCTCCACTTGACCTTTCCACCTTTCCACCTCACCTCCCCAGCTGTATACCCACTCCCCTCCACCTCCGCATCCTCCCAAACTTCTTTAAATGCAAATAACCTGCTCAAGACTTTTTCCCGCCAAAATTGACAAATGGCGAATTTGATGAGTTGGAGAGATCCAATGGTTGGAAATGAGTGGGAAATGTTCAGAGGTCGACACAAAGCTTAACAAGGTCAATATAAGGGAGCTTTGTGCAAAAGAGAAATATATCTAGTGTAATTTTTAATTTCTTTAGACGTTTTAATTAGTTTAAGCTTTCAAGTGTAATTTCCAGCTTTAAAGTACTTTGTTTAGCAATCTCAGTGTATTATAAACCTTTTTCAATAAGCAATTTCCAATTTCAGTTCAATATTCAGTTTATGCAATTTTCCTAGTTCAAATTCTCAAAATATGTTAATGTTGTTGTTAAGGACTTATAAGCTAACATAAGCTCATAGATAGCTTCTAAAAGCTATTAGAAACCCTTAAAATCAGTTCTAGATATAAAACTCAAAAATACAAGAAAATACCAAAAAAATTAGTGAAAAATAAAAATCAAGAATGAAGAAGAGAGAAAGCTGGAGCAGGGTTGATATTGGATGGCCTTGGGTTTAGAGCTTCTTGGGAAGCAATAGGAAGTGGTTTCAATCCTTGGTTCTCAGTTTTCACTTGGAAACCAATTTGTAAGCTTTTGCTTCATTTTTGGCATTTTACTGTTTGAGTTGTTCTTGAGCTTTAAGCTTTGTATCTTTATGTTTACTAGTTGTAGTTAAGTATAATTAAGCATTAAAACCAGTTGCTTGTTCAATAGAATTGGTAGTTGCTTAAAATTTTATCTTAACAGTCAAATTAGCATAATTGTCAATCCTAGGTTCTATGTTGTTATTGTTGTTGTTTAATGTTCATTTAGTCCCATTATATGATATTATAAAGTCTGGAATCAATGGAATGGTCTTAATCTGTGTTAAGCTTTGAAAAGTTTCAAAACAGTCAAGTATAGGAGTGTTTGGATTCAGTGTGTTACATGTGTTAGAGGACATCTGTGTCATTGCTTGTTGTTGTTTCATGTCACTTTAGTATTTAGTATCTCGGTTAAAACATAAAATCTGTCTTTGTTTTATAAAAGTCAAAATTAGTTTTAATCTTGCCTTACTTGTTAGCTGTTAAGAATTTGGAGTGCAAATCTCATCAAAGTAGCTTGTAACTTTGTACTCTAGCTTAAACTCATCTTATTATAGCTTATTATAACATACTCAGTCCATAAATCAATTACAAGTTCATTTTAGTCAACTTAGTTCATTACTTTAAAAAGTCAAAATTTCTTATGTGCAGTTTTTGAATAAAATAGATGATTTTATATAGGACTTAATATTAATTTTCAAGAATTGAGCTTTTGGGATATTAAAATATAGTTGCTCATCTTCCTAATAGTATTTTTTATAATTTCTGTTTAGCTTATTTAGTTGCTTATTTCTCAGCTTATTTTGAGTCCTTATTTAGAAAAGTGTCATGTGCAACCAGTTAAGCTTGTGCTTATTGTTTAGTGCTTATTTCTAAGTATTTGTGCTTTTTCAGTTTTCATTTTAGCTTATTAACATTTGCTTAGCTTATTTCAGTTTACATTTGCTTATTTATTAGCTTAATTAGCCACTTGGCTAAATCCTAGTGCTTATTTAATTTCTTACCCACTTTTAAGAAATCATAAGCTCAAACTGAGCTTATTAGTTGTTTTCATTAAAAGTTGTAGTTTTATAAATTGCTTATTTCATTGTACTTAATCAGTTTCAAAAAGAAAAATCCAAAAATAAAATATTTTGCAAAAAGGGAGTTGCTGGGATTCGAACCCTGGCCACCCAGCTCACCACACAACACACTTACCATTCGCCCTTGGGTCTTTGACTGGTTTCTCTTTGCAACATTTAATACTTACCCCTTGTTTTCTAGTTTAGCTTATTCGTATACTTTAGCTTATTTACAGATTATTAAAATAAGTTGTCTCATCTTTTGCATTTTTCTTAGCTTTGTATTGTTATAAAGTATTTTACAAAAAAGTTTCAGAATTTTCTGAATAGTTTTAGTATTTTTAATCATTTAATTAGTTTAAAATAGTATTTAATTCATAAAAAATATAAAAGTCAAAAAATATAAATCTTTTTCTAAAATTTTCTTTTGTCATATAGTAAGTAAGAAAATTGTTTTTACACTCATAGGACTTTTATTTTACAAATTTTACGTTTTTTCTTGCTTTCGCGTAATTTTTATATATAACGACGCGTTTTCATTCTAGGTCACGTTTTTAGGTAATTTAGGTTTACGCTTTAATTAAAATAGTTTATTTAAGTTATTTTGTTTTATAAATCAAGAAAAACATCATTTTAAAAATAGTGATAGCGTTTATTTAATATAATTTACCTTTTCAATTCTCTTTAATTTGCATTTAAGCCCCTGTAATTTACAAATTTTTTCTTTAGGTATAATTATTCCAAATTCACAAAACCTTTTCCCATTCAATATCACCTGATCATTATCCTTAGTGATCGTTCGACATCTGAAAGTGTTCAAACACCATTAATCCTCCGTGGGACTTAACGACCCGGGAATCCACTATATTCCTCTGATCTTAATTGTATTGGTTTTAGACTGTTTGAATTTTATTACGGTTGACCATTCACAAGTGGTTGACTTGTGTAATAAACTTGACGGTTTGCCACCAATCAAATTTTGGCCATTGCGGGAGGCTTTAGCGTGTTCTAAGCATTCTCGGATCCATACTTGCACATATACCACCTTTTGTAAATGCAGTTTTTTGTAAAGTTATCAAAAGTTCATTAACACTTTTCCTAAAGTGTTAACAACACCAAAAAATATAAAACAACAAAACAATCGTAACGTTTTCTATCTTGTATTTTCTTTAAGGTGATTCTTAAAGCGATGCGATTTGGTTAAACGAGACGATACCAAAAATATTGTCCAAAAGTTTTTAAACCCTTAGCACAAATCCATACCTACGTCTTTTCGGTGGTACTTAATAAATACATAAAATCAACCACCGCAAATCAAGGCGAACACCTACCAACCTGGGGTGTGAACATTAATAAGTTCCCAATCTTAAAGATCAAAACTTGCCTTTGTGTCCTTGTGATTTGGTGTACCTTTTCAAAGAAGCCATTTCATTTGTGATTATTGGTTTAAGTTCACTTGTCGTTTTGCCTCGCATTTGTTTTGGCCGATTTTTTTATACTTAGTGCATGCGCTCGTTCTTCCACTCTACAAGTCCACTTTACGAGCTTGCAAATATTCCTCGTGAGCGTGAGGGCGTTCGCTCCTTCACCGTGGTGAGGAACGTCTAGCACAACCACCCCAGTCGTAATGGCGGAAGATAAACCGATGAATGAGCTTCTCAAGTACCCATCGAGGGTTACGGAGATGCCATTATTGTCCCACCATCGTGGTGATACCTTGAGCTCAAAACCGGGTTGCTTAATCTTGTAACCCAAAGCCAATTTTATGGTTTTGGCGGGATGATCCTCATGCACATATTCGATGGTTTAACAAGATTGCATCTACCATCAAATACAAGAATGTCCCACATGAAGCAATTAAGCTTCTTCTTTCCCATTCTCTCTGAGGACAAGCCGGAATTGGCTTGAGAAACAACCCCTCGTTCCATTGAGACATGGGAGGATTTAGTCACCAAATTTGTTAACAATTCTATCCTCCATCCCGAACTACAAGTCTTAAGAATGAGATAATGAAATTCTCTCAAAGATTTGATGAATCATTCGGGAGGCATGGGATCGTTACAAAGAATTGCTCAAAGTGTCCACATCATGGTTTTACCGAGTTAATGCAAATGGATACTTTCTACAATGGTCTCGAACCGGACTAACCAAGACTCTTTAAATGCCTCCGCGGAGGTAATTTCTTGAGCAAGACCACAAAAGAAGCCTTGCAAATCATAGAAAACAAGTCCCATGTCCGTCCTTTCCGAACAAAGACATATCGGTCTCGGTCTAATGCGGGACCTTCTACTTCATCTCCCGTGAGTACATCTAGCATCGATGCTAAGATTGACAAACTCACGGATATTGTTCGAGCTTTGGTTCTTGCTAACCAAAGAAAGTCACTTTCACACGCACACCATCACATGGTGAAGTGAAGAAAGTCGAGGTCTGTGTTACTTGTGGTGGCCCTCATGCATACTACAAGCAGATCGCCACCGATGGTAGTCCGGTTGAAGCCAATGCTATAGCGGTACTTCACATCAAGGAGGTAATCAATACCGACCACAAGTCGATCCTCACTACTGCACCTAGCGAGATGACACCACCGGTTTTAACCGAATCCTAACATACAAAACCGGAATCGAACCAACCTAGAATGAACCAAGGTTATCAAAACCAAGGTAATTTCTATCCCGGACCAAATCAAGGTTTTCAACATCAAGGAAACCTTAATCAAAACAATTTCAATCGAGGGAATCAATTTCAGGGAAATGTGAATCCTAATCAAGGAAATTTTCAAAACCAAGGCCCTAATCCGAACAATAGAGGCCAGAATTTTCCTAATCAAACTCAAGCCAATGTTCCAACTGGACCATCATCTGATGAGCTATTGAAGTAATTCATGAAATCCCAAGATGAAATGAACAGGTTGTTGGTTAGCCAGATTTCTGACATTAAGAAGTCTTTAAATGATCAACCCTCGGGCTCATGAAAACTTCCGAGCAACACGATCGCTAACCCGAGGGGCGACGCAAAGGCGATCATAACCAGAAGTGGTGTATCATACGATGGACCCGCTATTCCTACTACCTCTTCTTCTTCTCTCCCAAAGGTAGTAGAAAGTGAACCTAAGACGCACAATGGACCTTCGACTCCAATGCCTCCTCCACCAGGAGCAATGAGTCAAGTTACCAAGGATACAACGGACAAGGTGCATTTCTCGAGCCCACGGCATCAAGACACGTCCCACCTTCGGTAGTCAAGCTTTAAGTCCGGAACCCAAGTTCGAAGACAAATTCGAGCCGAAATGACTTCCATCCGGCTAAAAGTCTAGTCAACTTCCTTACCCATCAAGATTGCATGATGAGAAGCTCAAAGACAAAACCAAAGAGCAAATGGAAAAATTTTTCCAAATTTTCAATGAACGCACTTTGATATAAGCTTCGTTGATGCTCGTTTTAGTGCCCAAATTTGCATCCACGCTAATGGCTTCTTGAGCAACAAAGATAAGTTATCCGAGATGGCTAAAACCCTCTCAATGAGCAATGCTCTGCGGTCCTTCTCAAAAGCTTCCTAAAAGCTTGAAGATCCCGGCGAGTTTTAATCCGTGTGATTTCTTGGGGATGGTTCAATGCTCCGCCTTGGCGATCTTGGCGCTAGCATTAACCTCATGCCACTCTCGGTATGGAAGAAACTGCTCTTCCCGAACTTACTCCTACTTGTATGACACTTGAGCTAGCGGATCGTACCATAACTCGTCCACTGGGATAGCCGAGGATGTCGTGGTGAAAGTAGGAAAGTTTCACTTTCCTCCGACTTTGTTGTAGTAGACTTTGATGCGGATCCTAGAGTTCCCTCATCTTAGAGAGCTTTCTTGAGAGCGAGCCGTGCTCTAATTGATGTATTCTTTGAAGAATTGACCATACGGGTTGACAACGAAGAACTCACGTTTAATATCAACGAACTCCAAACCTCTATCCAAACATCTTGTTGCCACAATTGATCAAAAATCGAAAGAATCAATGCAACACTCTCAAATTTCACGGTTAAGAGGATTCACCAAAAGCGTCGAGCTAAAAGCTTTGAAAATCAACCTGGTTCAAACAAATGGTTTGAAAGTTGTACCAAGGAAGTCAAGAGTATTCTTGATGATGATGATCTAGAATCGGAGACTTTATCGAAGTAGTGGAAATTGCTAGCTCTAAGAGCACACCACTTGTCCCACCTCCGGAACCGGTTTATCGTATCGAGTTTGTTAACTCGTGGATGAAACCAAACTCTCTTGATTTCATCTGGATTGGATGATGATGTTTGTGATCCAATGGGAGACATTCTTCCCATTGAATAATTGCTCAAAATGATCCATCATCTCCGAGTCTTATCGTTTCCGACTTTTCCATTCCTTCTCTCACTCCGGATGAGGAAGATGACAAATTTTGGAATGAAGTCGATGCCTTTCTTAGTGATGAGTCGATTCCAACAGAATTGATAATACTTACTTTGATTCGGAGGGATATCCTTTTTCGGAAAATCATTGATTGAAGAACCGTTTCCAACCCTCCCTACCGGAAATTCCTTTGACAATCACCATACAAGCTTTAAGTTTAAGCTTAAAATGTCAAAAATGGTGATTTGCTTCTTACTAATGAGGAATGGACATGCATTGTGATGCACATCTTTATTCCATTCTTCACGAATGGTGTGGTTGCTCTTTCCTTTTCTCTTTCGGAATGAGGACACCATCTTTGACCCCGTATCATCCTTTATAGTTTCTACTATTAACAAATACATGGTTGTATCTCGTCGGTGTGGAACTTTCGATGTTCATATGTGTATTAACACGTGTGAGCGAAAGTCCGATCGAGATTGGTTTTCCACTTTGCTTCCCCAAGAACCATTGAATGCGGGGATCGAGTCAAGCTAGTGACTCGGTAATCAAAAACAATAGCACACCACATGGGTTTTCACCCGTGAGCACCACCCTAGTGTGGGGGAGTTGCCCCCCGCTATTGTATATAAGTTTTCTTCTAAAAAAAAATGTGTATATATCAAAAATAAAATAATGGCCGTAGTATTTCCCTTTTACGTTCTATGTTTCGGCATAACCGCCGGTACTTTTAATATTGAGGGCAATATTCATTTTTAGTGTGGGGGGGAATTCTCACGAATTTAATCATGTATTATACCACCCAATTCCCCCATTTTTGGCCAATTTTTTTTTTTTTTGGAGTAAGTGTTCTGCACTTACTCAGCAAATGGTAATCAGTCCGCCATGTCTAACCCACATAAGGATTGGCTAATCCAGGAGCAAACGACTCTTGGTAAAGATATCTCAAATCCGTTTATGGCTTGCAATTTGCCTAAAATTGTATGGTGTTCATTCACCATATCTTTAATTAGTGAAAAGTTGGCTAGCCCGCAAGTTTATGGCTTGTGGTAAAGGCAGTTGGAAAGCCATAATTGGTAATCGACTCACCAAAGATAATATTGATAATTTATCTAAGAGTTGGATAGTCCAGAAGCAAACGGCTTCTGGTAAAGATAAATCAAATCCGTTTACAGCTTATGATTTGCTCAAAATCATTTGGTTATCATTGTACCAAAGTTCTTACTTGAACTAAAACAATTGGCTACTCCAGAAGTAATGGCTTTTGGTAAAGAGATGAAATCCATTAAGTTTTCATAAAAGATTCTAGGGACTAGCAATATCTTAGTGTGGGGGATTGATGAGTGTGCAAATACTCATCATTTTTGTACCTTTAGTCATCAAAAACATCCGAAAACACTCGAAATGCATCAAAATGATAAAAATATCACAAATAAGTGTTTTATGTGTTTCAAATGCAAAATTCCAAAATCGGATGAAAAGCGTATCAAGTTTGCATAATTGGCGCTTTAGTCCCCAAGTTTCAAAAGTTGTCAAATCTAGTCCCTAGAATCCAAAAATATGGAGTTTTATCATTCAAGGTCCCTGAAATATTCTAAATTGTCAAAAATGGTCCTTGAATGAATCTTTGGTCAAATGGCAGAAAAGGTCCCTAAAGTTTGAAAACTGTCATAAAAGGTCCTTGGATATATAAAAATGGAAAATAATCAAAAGTGGTCCTTGTACTATTCATATTTGGCAAGATTGGTCCTTGTGTTAACATTGGAAAAAGTTCAGTTTTGGTCCCTCAAAAATCCAGAAATTACAACTTTGGTCCTTGTGATAATTCTAAACCAAATGGACCTCTTTTGTATTATTAACCCACCAAAACCCAAAGAACCCCTCACAACAAACACATGACCCCATTTTGAACCCCACTTATTATATCCGGTGGTCAAATAAAGTCAACCCGCCAAAATACCGGAAGCATCAGACATCCTCCTCACTGAAGCTCGCAAACCGAAACCAGTGGTTTCCTCCACTGACCTTTCCACCTTTCCACCTCACCTCCCAAACAGTATACCTACTCCCTCCACCTCCGCATCCTCCCAAACTTCTTTAAATGCAAATAACTCGCTCGAGACTTTTCCTTAAAATTGACAAATGGCGAATTTGATGAGTTGGAGAGATCCAATGGTTGGAAATGAGTGGAAATGTTCGAGAGGTCGACACAAAGCTTAACAAGGTCAATATAAGGGAGCTTGGTGCAAAGAGAAATATATCTAGTGTAATTTTTAATTTCTTTAGACGTTTTAATTAGTTTAAGCTTTCAAGTGTAATTTCCATCTTTAAAGTACTTTGTTTAGCAATCTCGATGTATTATAAACCTTTTCAATAAGCAATTTCCAATTTCAGGTTCAATATTCGGTTTATGCAATTTTCCTAGTTCAAATTCTCAAAATATGTTAATGTTGTTGTTAAGGACTTATAAGCTAACATAAGCTCATAGATAGCTTCTAAAAGCTATTAGAAACCCTTAAAATCGAGTTCTAGATATAAAACTCAAAATACAAGAAAATACCAAAAAATTAGTGAAAATAAAAATCAAGAATGAAGAAGAGAAAAGTGGAGCGGGGTTGATATTGGATGGCCTTGGGTTTAGAGCTTCTTGGGAAGCTATAGAAGTGGTTTCAATCCTTGGTTCTCGGTTTTCACTTGAAACCAATTTGTAAGCTTTTGCTTCATTTTGGCATTTCTTGTTTGAGTTGTTCTTGAGCTTTAAGCTTTGTATCTTTATGTTTACTAGTTGTAGTTAAGTATAATTAAGCATTAAAACCAGTTGCTTGTTCAATAGAATTGGTAGTTGCTTAAAATTTTATCTTAACAGTCAAATTAGCATAATTGTCAATCCTAGGTTCTATGTTGTTATTGTTGTTGTTTAATGTTCATTTAGTCCCATTATATGATATTATAAAGTCTGGAATCAATGGAATGGTCTTAATCTGTGTTAAGCTTTGAAAAGTTTCAAAACAGTCAAGTATAGGAGTGTTTGGATTTAGTGTGTTACATGTGTTAGAGGACATCTGTGTCATTGCTTGTTGTTGTTTCATGTCACTTTAGTATTTAGTATCTCAGTTAAAACATAAAATCCTGTCTTTGTTTTATAAAAAGTCAAAATTAGTTTTAATCTTGCCTTACTTGTTAACTGTTAAGAATTTGGAGTGCAAATCTCATCAAAGTAGCTTGTAACTTTGTACTCTAGCTTAAACTCATCTTATTATAGCTTATTATAACATACTCAGTCCATAAAATCAATTACAAGTTCATTTTAGTCAACTTAGTTCATTACTTTAAAAAGTCAAAATTTCTTATGTGCAGTTTTTGAATAAAATAGATGATTTTATATAGGACTTAATATTAATTTTCAAGAATTGAGCTTTTGGGATATTAAAATATAGTTGCTCGTCTTCCTAATAGTATTTTTTATAATTTCTGTTTAGCTTATTTAGTTGCTTATTTCTCAGCTTATTTTGAGTCCTTATTTAGAAAAGTGTCCTGTGCAACCAGTTAAGCTTGTGCTTATTGTTTAGTGCTTATTTCTAAGTATTTGTGCTTTTTCAGTTTTCATTTTAGCTTATTAACATTTGCTTAGCTTATTTCAGTTTACATTTGCTTATTTATTAGCTTAATTAGCCACTTGGCTAAATCCTAGTGCTTATTTAATTTCTTACCCACTTTTAAGAAATCATAAGCTCAAACTGAGCTTATTAGTTGTTTTCATTAAAAGTTGTAGTTTTATAAATTGCTTATTTCATTGTACTTAATCAGTTTCAAAAAGAAAAATCCAAAAATAAAATATTTTGCAAAAAGGGAGTTGCTGGGATTCGAACCCTGGCCACCCAGCTCACCACACAACACACTTACCATTCGCCCTTGGGTCTTTGACTGGTTTCTCTTTGCAACATTTGATACTTACCCCTTGTTTTCTAGTTTAGCTTATTCGTATACTTTAGCTTATTTACAGCTTATTAAAATAAGTTGTCTCATCTTTTGCATTTTTCTTAGCTTTGTATTGTTATAAAGTATTTTACAAAAAAGTTTCAGAATTTTCTGAATAGTTTTAGTATTTTTAATCATTTAATTAGTTTAAAATAGTATTTAATTCATAAAAAAAAATATAAAAGTCAAAAAAATATAAATCTTTTTTCTAAAATTTTCTTTTGTCATATAGTAAGTAAGAAAATTGTTTTTACACTCGTAGGACTTTTATTTTACAAATTTTACGTTTTTTCTTGCGCACTCGCGTAATTTTTATATATAACGCACGTTTTCATTCTAGGTCACGTTTTTAGGTAATTTAGGTTTACGCTTTAATTAAAATAGTTTATTTAAGTTATTTTGTTTTATAAATCAAGAAAAACATCATTTTAAAAATAGTGATAGCGTTTATTTAATATAATCTAGCTTTTCAATTCTCTTTAATTTGCATTTAAGCCCCTGTAATTTACAAACTTTTTCTTTAGGTATAATTATTCCAAATTCACAAAACCTTTTCCCATTCAATATCACCTGATCATTATCCTTAGTGATCATTCGACATCTGAAAGTGTTCAAACACCATTAATCCTCCGTGGGACTTAACGACCCGGGAATCCACTATATTCCTCTGATCTTAATTGTATTGGTTTTAGACTGTTTGAATTTTATTACGGTTGACCATTCACAAGTGGTTGACTTGTGTAATAAACTTGACGGTTTGCCACCAATCAATTTTGCACACTAATAAATCTATAAACAAAGCAATAAGAACAAGCATGTCATCACAGAACACCTCTTATAAAAGCATGATAAAGTAACAATATCCAAATTACCATAAGCCAAAAAGTGCTAAAACGTAATCATCCAAACATAAAATAAAGGAAAACAAGCATATTCCTATTATCTCTTTCGTCAATCCTTTCTTTTCCTTTTTGACGGCTTAGTGAAGTTGTAGCGAGGTTTTGAATCATGCCCTCAATTGTTTAAATTCATGGTCTCGTTTGGAATGGTTGGAAGTTGTTCATAGTAGTCAAAGGGTTCTAATTTGATGTTGGCTATGGGGTCGACGCCTTCCTCATCTTCTTCTTCACCGGCCAAGGAGTCCGAGAGGGCTTTAGGTTTCTTTCCATTGACCTTGAAGCATTTAGAGGGTATTTTGGTAAGAGGTACCATTACATGATCGGCAAAGAAATGATCATTGTTGATAGGGGATGGTTGCAATGCACTAACATACTTACAAAGTCGTGTTAGGAGCATACCATATGGAAGTACCATGTTGGAAGCTTTGAATACCCCAGCCATTCTCCTTACCATGTAATAGGTGAGATTAAATGGCTTTTGGTGGATAAGACAATAGATCATTCGCACATGACATGTGTTTAGATGATCTTTGTTTCCAACTAGGCTTATGACGTTTTCCCTAAGGATTTCTTCCCAATTTTTAAATATGGGATGCATTTGAAAAGTTCCATTTGAAAAGGATTACGGTGAATGACCTTCTTGTTTCGGTCGAGACGGGATTGGTCGGTTCTTATTTTGAAGATGGTGTCTCGGATGGTTTCGGGTTCATCAAGAGGAGTATGGTACATTGGTTTAGAATCAAGTGCAAGGTTTTGAGTATTGATTGCCCAATCTTGAGTACATACAAATTCCTTCACAAGGAATGCGAAGAATTTGAGCAAAGGTGTTGAGAGGAAGAAGGAGTTTTCGTGTATTGATGATGAAAGCGATTGAAATGCTATCATCGGCGTTTTGAATGATTCTAATGCTTTTATAAAACTCAAAGATGAAGACCGGACAAATTTGTTCATCAATGTCAAGAAGACAATCAAAATTGATTGCCGAGAAGACTTGACGAATGTCGGTATCCTCAAGGAAACATTCCTTGATTACACGACCTTCGTGAATAAGTCATTTTTCGAGTTTTTTGAAGACCTTGCGGTCGGTTTTTGAGAATTCCTCATTACGATAATAATGAGTGAGGTAATGAACGGTATCATGATGATCTTGTTGAGTGGCTTTAGGCATGGTTGGTCCTAAAAACACAAAATTTTTAATTAGGTAAGATTAGTTGGGATGGGTTTATGGTTTTGATTTGTATTAACAATGTTGTGAACACAATGTAATTTTGTTAAAAACCCCTTTTCATGATTAATTTGAAAAACCCTAATTAAATTAATTGATTAGAAATTAAGAAACCATAAACCCTAGGATGAGGATGATGAAGATTAGAACAAGTTAATGTAATTACTTACAATGGTGTTCTAGGAAGGAATACTTGAGAGTATGGAAGCCAATGAGGATGAATTCAGTAGCTTAGTCATTTTTGTGTTATGTGAATAGAGGGAAAAAGATCAGTGGTGATTTTTTGAAAGCGTATAACTGAGTTCTGTTCCACGGTTCCCCCGGATCCCTTGTATTTGGGATCCGGCTAGTACAACTAGAGGATCGCTCACCGTGACGAGAAAAAAGGGTTGTTTGGCATTATTTTGTAGTAGGCTCATAACTAGCTAGAAAAAATAGTTTGGAAGTATTAGATGAGGATTGTTTATGGATGACGGGTTTTGATGAATCACATATCGAGGGTTCATATGTGACAACGGCGTTAGTTAGACGAATCAAGAGGAATACCATTCCTGATGATGAAAAAGACGGAGAAGTGACGAAAGAGACTTCTTATGATGCTAGTAATTTTAAACAAAGAAAACTATGAAATAAATTAAACTCATGTAACCTATCTAATGAAAAGTAGAACATACCTCTATGCTTCTTGGTTTGGCGTAATACCAAAAATACTTCATGAGCTTTTAAAGTAATCCTTTGTACTTGGTGTACGTAAGTTGTGATTACTTTTTAGATCCTTCCTTGAATGTTGACTTCATTATTCTTTGAATAGAGATGAAGATTTTTGGAGAGATTTTAGCATGAAGGTTTCTTAAAAAAAATTGTTAGAATGATCTATCAATTTCCAACAAAATGATTTAAAAGAAATATGACCCTTAAAAAAATCCTTCTTTGTAGTTTTCAAACATACACGTATCGTATCAAGTCTTTAAAGTACAACATACTTTAAGAAACTTGGTAACGAAGCTCTGATGCCAATTGTGGAAAACTAGAAGGGGGGGGGGGTTGAATAGTTTTACCAATTTAAAAACTTCCTTTTAAATATTTAGATCGAATTATGTCAATCTATTTGGTTTTTTATGTTGGACGTTGATAGATAGATATATAAACGTGTAATGAAAGAGAAAGAGTAAGAAGCACATCACCACAACACAAGTTATTTATAATGGTTCGGCTACAAGGACACCTTCCTTGCCCTACTCCACTCCCCGAGTCACCTACTCGAGAGTTCGTAAACACTACACCAACTCCTTATGGCGGAGAAGCCTTCACAACGTCGCTTAACCTTTTTCGGTACAAAGCTAAATACCGAGTTCCTTCACACCAAGGCGAACCACACCTAACACAACGTCGCCTACCCTTTATACGGTCTTGGGCTAACCACCGAGTTCTTTCACACCAAGGAGAACTAATCCTATCACAACGTCGCCTACCCTTTATTAGGTACTAGGCTAAGCACCTAGTTCCATTACTATGGAGGAACTACTACCCTTCACAACACAACACCTAATATCAAGGAGATCCACTCCTTGTTACAATACCATCAAGGATTTCACCATCCTTGGAAATAAACAAATACTTATATGTATAATGATGCACCTCATCAATTATACGACCTAGGCATTCTTCCCAAATGCGACTTGATTTGATTCTTCGGCATCCTTCACTAATGCCTTAGACATAACGCTTGGCACCCTTCACTAATGCCTTCGTCTTGACACCTTTAGCATTCTTCACTAATGCTTTGACACGGATGATGAGCACCTTTCACTAATGCTTTCATCTTGACACTTTTGGCATTCTTCACTAATGCCTTCAACCCAACATCTATGGAGAAAGTAAGAACTATCAACAAGAGAACCTTAGTTATCTTGATGATGACGAAGCATGGCAACTCATGGACTTGAGCTTGCTCGTCTTCAAGAAGTGGTGATCTTGCCTTTAAGAGGAACCTAGAAGATCACGCAAAAACAAAAGATAAACTACATAGATCACTTGGATCTGAGGTTAGAGGGTTATAATACTTGGGGAAGTATGTATGTGAAGTGGTGAGTAGAAAGGAAGAAATGGCTCTCTATTTATAGAGAAAATTCTCTACTGTTCCTCGGATCCCTACCACAAGGGATCCGGCTAGCACAAAGCCAGGGATCCGTGGAACGCTCCTCTTTGCCCATGGGTATTTTTGGTTATGGGTCATGGGTCATGGGTTATGGGTTGATCCATGATTTTCTTTCTAGATACAATGAACTTGGTTAAGTGGTATATATAAAACCATGGGTTATGGGTCAATACCATTTGCTAGTTTTTACCCATTTTAGTATTTACATGTTTTTACCCATTTTAGTATACTTAGTTTAAGTATATGCTAACCCAATATGTAAACACTAGTTGTTGTACATATGTATCATAAAATCACTTATACTTGTTTTAGTGTTTTATGTGAAAACGTAAGTGTGTTAGGAAACAATTAACTCAAACTTATTTACGTATTCTATTTGTTTCATTAAAATGATTTTACGTTTGTTATCGACAAAACATTAGAAGATCGTAAAATATAAATAAACGTTTTTACGGCTTATTTGTATTAACACAAGGGTACAACCACTCCCACACACAATGTATTTTAAGGACTAAAATACTAACCACTCACACTCACAAGATTATGATGGTTTGATTACAACAATGATGTATGAATCAACACTAGATCATACAACAACAAAAAAACAAGACTTCCAACTATTTGTTGAAGCTTGAATATGCCTTGATCTTCTTTGCTACAAAAGAGGATCACTATAATGATATGGAACTGAGTTAGAAATGTTAGAGAGAAGGAATGTATGTGAATATGCTAGAAAGGGATAAGAAACAACTTGGTTTGTGATGAGTGTCTAAATACTCATCAGTTTTGTACAAAATAAACTGCAAAATCATCTGAAAACACTCAGAAACACATCAAAATGATCAAAATATCACAAATCAGTGTTTTATGTGTTTTAAATGCAAAAATATCAAAATCGGATGAAAAACATATCAAATTTGCAAAATTGCGCTTTAGTCCCCAAGTTTCAAAAGTTGTCAAAAAGCCCACGAGCACATAATTTCAAAAGTAAAGTCACCAAAGGTCCTTTTAAAATCAAAAGTTGTCAAATTTAGTCCTTTGGTGAAAAATATCAAAAGTTTGAGAAAATTACAAGTTTAGTCCTTCAACTTTGAAAATTGGCAGAAATGGCCCCTGGAAAATTGCAAAATGGCAAGTTTGGTCCTTATACTTTTGAAGGTTGTCACTTAAGGTCCCTTGGAATAACTTGGCAGAATTGGCAGATTAGGTCCCTCTATTTTCAAATTTTACACTAAAGGTCCCTAAGTTATTAATACTTTAAACCCATTTTGGACCCTTTCACACCTTGGACCCCCTGTCATTAAACCTTTTTGAACCCCCCCTATTATTAACACTTCCCTGGTCAATCTTGGTCAAATTCTAACACCCGCCAAAGTCCTCCAATCTCAACTGCTTTACCTGCAACTAGCCATATCCCATCCCCCCTCCTCTCCAATCACTCAAACCTGTTCCCCCACCTCCAACTAACATCCAAACCTCATTTAATGCTTCCCTAACCCCTCACTCAACCCCCAATTGGCAGATAAGAAAAATGGCGCCAAAATCCCATTTAAACGGTTGAGTTATTTTCAAGCCATCCAATGGCTAGAATTGATGGGAAAGATTCAGATGAGAGAGACAAAGAGATTGGGTTATAAAAGAAAGAGGGAAGAAGCAAGTTGGAGGAGAGATTATTAGCTTAAAATTTCTTATTGTCGTTTTTCTTGTCAATGTTTTAGTTTAAATTAAAAGTTGTAATTTCTTGTTCAAAATGTTAAATTCAAGTTATATTTGCGTATTTACAAGTTTTAATCAATGATTCTAAGTTTTACCTATTATCACTTATTTGCATAATCATTGAAATTTTCAAAGTCTAAGTCTTGTTTAAAAGCTTCTTAATTCTCATCTATCGGTTTCAATAAGCTTAAATGAGCTTGTGAAAGCCTTGTACAAGCTCACATTCAAGTTTCAACTTATTTTGATCCTTGGTCAACAAAAGTCAAACAGGTCAAAATGGGAATGCGATGGACATGGGTTGATGCGAGGTGGATTGGGTTGTTTTGGATTCATTTGGGGTGATATCAAATAGATTAGTGGTTCATGGTTCATGGTTTCAAGCTATAGCAGCTTTTGACTTTAGTAAGTAATTTTCACAAATTCTTGCTTTTACTGTTTTTGTAGTATTAATCTGCTCAAATCTGTCTTTACAGTAGTGTTTAGGTTAAGTAAACTTAGATTGATCATAAGTACAAGTTGGTTAAGAGTTTGGGTCAGTTTGAGCTCATAACAGTTTACAAAGGAGTGTTTGGGTTTACTGATTTATCTGTCATAATGGTCTATTCAGCAGTTAAGTCCTAGTGGTTCATGTTTATTAAGTTTATTTGAGTTCATTTGGTTCTTAGGTTGGGTCTGCAACATCACCAAGTCAACATTAGATCACAACTATCTCTACTGATCCACTGTTGTGGATTTGGAGTTGCATAATCTCTTTTTGTGTTCAAAAGTGTTAAACATAGCTTGCATTGTGCTTATTCTACCTTATAACATCAACTTCAGTCAATAAATTGGATCCAAAGTTGGAAAAAGTCAAAGTTCATCATTTCATCAAAAGTCAAAATATGAAAATCAGGTTTTGAGCCAACTGATAGAGATTTTCCTTGATTCATTTTGGGTCAAATTCGGTGAGGTTTGGTGTTTCAAAACTTCAACCGGTTCTCTATCTTATTAGCATTTTTGTGAATTTTACAAATATTGTATAAGCTTCAAATAAGCCTTTCTTTTAAGCTAAAATCCCTGCTCCATTGAGCTCGATACACCGAAATTTTTCTCGATTTTGTGCAAGGTGCAGGGGTTCATCGAGCTTCTCAAGGCCTGATTTTTGGATTGCAAGGTCTTACCTAGGTCTACTTTAGATCTCCATAATTAGTTTTTGCTGACTAGCTTATTTGGTTGCTTATTTGGTGGCTGCAAGTAGCCCACAGGAATCTGTTTAGCTTATTAATCTCATGTCATCAATCTGATCTAGCTTGTAATCCAGTGGTTAGAACTTGTTGTTTTTAATTGCATTAGGGTAAATTTAGCTTATTATAGCTTCTTTATCAGTTTGGTAGCCTTTGGATTTCATTTGCTTATCAAAGTGCTTATTTCAATAAGCCCTTGGTCTTCAGTTCCATAATTCCACACATAAGTGCCTATTTTTCCATTTTTCTTATATTCCTAATATTATTTTAGACTTTTCCTGAAATTTTCAGATTTTTCCAAGTTGTTTTGCTATTTTTCTTAATTTAAATTAGTTTTTAATCCTTTTTAAATAGCTTTTAATACAAATAAATTAGAAAAAGCTTAAAAAAATATGTTTTCTATTTTCTTAGGTTAAGATAAATATAAAAGTAATAAAAAGTATTTTTCCATAATTTTCTTAGTTTAAAAGTATTTTTAGCATTTTAATTAGTTTTAAATAGTTTTAAATTAATAATAAATACATAAAAGTCTAAAAATATATTTTCAGTTTTAAAATTAGTTTTATCATATTTTAGATTTTCTAAGTCTTAAATTTATTTTTCTAGTCTTATTTCATATTTTCTTTTATTTTAGAGTATTATTAAATAGTTTAAATTAGTTTTAATTAATAATAATTACATAAATAGTTTTAAAAATAATTTTCCTTTTCTAATAATTTTCTTATATAATTAGGATTGTAAAATGTATTTTCTATATTCATAGGTATTTTCCTTCTTTAGTTTCACGTTTTTATTTGTGCGTTTACGTAATTTTTATTTAAACGTCGTTTTAGGTTTTAAACGTTCATCACTTTAAATATAGTGATAGCGTTTATTTAATATCTTTATCTTTTAATTTTCTTAATTTGTATTTAAGTCATTGTTATTTATTAACTTTTCAAGAGTGTAATTATCCTATTCAAATCCTTCCGATCACTATCATTAGTGATCATTCTATCGTCGATCAAGTGTTTAACACACCATTGAGTCTCCGTGGGACTTAACGACCGGGAATCCACCGTATTCTCGGGACTTCATTGTATTTGTGTTTAAGTTGTTTTAAGTCATTAGACTTGACGGTTTTGCAGATCAAATTTTAGCGCCACACGGAGGCTTTAGCGTGTGTTTAGCCATTTCGGACCCACTCTTGCACATATACCATCTTTTGTAAAAGTTTTTGTAAAGTTTTCAAAAATCCAAAAGTTCATTAACACTTTTCCTAAAGTGTTAAAAGCATAAAAATATTTTCATTCTTTGTTTTATCATCATGTTTTCAAAATCCAAAAATATCCATCCTTTATCCTCCAACTGTTTAATTCTACATTTCTCTATCCTCAAACTGTTTAATTCTCCATTCCTTACCCTATAATCTGCTTAATTCTTCATCTCTTATTCCTCTTATCCGTTTAATTCTTTATGTCATGGTATTTGACATGTTCACAGTGTGGAGGTCCATTTAATGGTGGAAATTGTCGTGATGTACCAATGTGGGTTTCGGAGACAAGTTTGTCGGTAATCCCGATCCCATTTCAAATGATACACCGATTTTCCTACCTACCTCCACGGCCCCAATCTGAATCCTACTCATGCGAGTTTTGTGGGAATGATTCTCATTATGGTTTTGATTGTCCACCACAGTTCCGCTTGTCTATGAGCCGGAACCATGTTACAATCGAACTTTGGTGAAAGTTATTTTCCCAATTATCTCATTGTGAGAATTGCGGGGTCCTCATGCGACCTTTGAATGTCAACCGATGAATCAAAATTTTCACAATTCCAATTCTCCGGTTTTGACAATTTCCAACCCCGCATTATTCCATCGGTCATCGACTTCCGAGCCTTCACAAAGATCTAAATGATTACGAGGAGTGTAATCTCCCACAAAGTTCGAAGAAATCGCATTCGAAAGAAACTACAAATGAAACGAATGGTGTGTAAGCTTGAGATGAATATAAGAATCGGATATGATGACGATGATGATGAGGATTCTATTCAAGTGAAGGAATATTATGAGAGCTTGTCAACTGAAATCACACCGAAGCTTCCAAAGACTCTCTCATAATGGGGACGAGCCTTCAGCACTATTCCGAAATGGAATCGTCTAGTGTTGAGCCTTGTTCCAACCCCAGTGAGTCCGAGGTTATCTCCGTAATATGTGTGATGAGCCTCTTAATGATGATTCTTCTCCTCCTCTTGACATTCCATATGATCATGTCGAGATGTTCTCCGATTCGATAACGATTGTACTTCGTTTGACGATTCTTTATCCTATGGAGACATCGATTATGTCGAGGAGCTACCCTCCGAGCTAGTTAGCTTAGAGGAAGTGAGAAATTCGATGATCCGGAAATTGAGGACGAGATACTTCGTGAACAATTGTTCAATATAAATCTCCTCGTTTCTAAGATCGAATCATTTTGTGCTAAGTCGACTTCATCTCCTATCCCGTTGTGGATAGTGACTCTACATTGGACAAGCCCGAGCTTGAGGCTTTTTCCAATGATTCTCTTCATGAAGAGTTCTCCGTGAACTCTCTCATGACATATCTCCTCGGAATATGATCATTTCTATTTTGATCTTGAGGATGATATTGGCTCGGAGGAAGGTTTACTCTATCATAAGAGTTTGCTTATTGATGATACTACCTTCACC
Organism: Chrysanthemum lavandulifolium; assembly: GCA_022545495.1. Classification (NCBI taxonomy): domain Eukaryota; kingdom Viridiplantae; phylum Streptophyta; class Magnoliopsida; order Asterales; family Asteraceae; genus Chrysanthemum; species Chrysanthemum lavandulifolium. The sequence goes on from CM040244.1 coordinate 208,302,403, forward strand.
CTTCCTCCGGATATGTCTACATTTGAGGATGACGAATGGATCCTAATTGTTATAAACATCTTCCTTCCATTCCTCACTTATGATGTGTCTTCCTCTCTTCTTCACTCCTTGGGAGTGAGGACACTATCTTTGACCCTAGCATTTTCGGTTATCATTTGTGAGCGGGTCTCTCTCTCTTTATCTCATCGGTGTGGAACTTTCACGTGCTTCAAATGTTTTCCAAGCATCTTGAATGAAAGTCCGATGGAGATTGTTTCTTCCACTTTGCTTCCCATGAACAAATGAATTGGGTCGAGTCAAGCTAGCGACTCGGTAATCAAAAAATAGCTAAACATGGGTTTTCACCCGTGTGTACCACCACAGTGTGGGGAGTTGCCCACATGTTATGTATATATATAAGTTTTCATAAAAAAAAAAAAAAAAAAAAAAAAAAACTTTCTAAATAATGGCCATAGTATTTCCTTTTACGTTCTTTGTTTCGGCATAACCGCGGTACTTTGAATATTGAGGGCAATATTCATTTCTAAGTGTGGGGGAATTCTCACGAATTTCATATATTATCTACCCAATTCCCGTTTTTGGCCAAAATTTTTTTTTTTGAGTAAGTGTTCTACACTTACTCATCTTGGTTATCGATCCGCCATGTACGTAAGACAAAAGGATTGGCTAATCCAGAGCAAACGGCTCTTGGTAAAGATATCTCAAATCCGTTTATATGGCTTGCAATTTGCCCAAAATTGTATGGTTCTCAACTCACCATATCCTAAAAAGTGAAGAGTTGGCTAGCCCGCAAGATTATGGCTTGTGGTAAAGGCGATGGAAAAACCATAATTGGTAATCACTCACCAAAGATAATATTGATAATTTATCTAAGAGTTGGCTAGTCCGTAAGGTGCGGCTTCGGTAAAGACAAAATCAAATCCGTTGAAAGTGGTGGTTTGCTCAAAATCACATGGTTATCGGTTGTACCATGGTTCTTACTTGAATGAAACATTTGGCTACTCCGAAGTAATGGCTTTTGGTAAAGAGATTAAAATCCATTATGTTTTCTCAAATCATTGCTAGGGACTAGCAATATCTCGATGTGGGGATTGATGAGTGTCTAAATACTCATCGCTTTGTACAAAATAAACGCAAAATCATCTCGAAAACACTCGAAACACATCAAAATGATCAAAATATCACAAATCAGTGTTTTATGTGTTTTAAATGCAAAAATATCAAAATCGGATGAAAACATATCAAATTTGCAAAATTGCGCTTTAGTCCCCAAGTTTCAAAAGTTGTCAAAAACAGGTCCACGAGCACATAATTTCAAAAGTAAAGTCACCAAAGGTCCTTTTAAAATCAAAAGTTGTCAAATTTAGTCCTTTGGTGAAAAATATCAAAAGTTTGAGAAAATTACAAGTTTAGTCCTTCAACTTTGAAAATTGGCGAAATGGCCCTGAAAATTGCAAAATGGCAAGTTTGGTCCTTATACTTTTGAAGGTTGTCACTTAAGGTCCCTTGGAATAACTTGGCGGAATTGGCGATTAGGTCCTCTATTTTCGATTTTACACTAAAGGTCCCTAAGTTATTAATACTTTAAACCCATTTTGGACCCTTCACACCTTGGACCCCTGTCATTAAACCTTTTGAACCCCTATTATTAACACTTCCACTGGTCAATCTTGGTCAAATTCTAACACCCGCCAAAGTCCTCCAATCTCAACTTGCTTTACTGCACTAGCCATATCCCATCCCCCCTCCTCTCCAATCACTCAAACCTGTTCCCCCACCTCCAACTAACATCCAAACCTCATTTAATGCTTCCCTAACCCCTCACTCAACCCCCAATTGGCAGATAAGAAAAATGGCGCCAAAATCCCATTTAAACGGTTGAGATTATTTTCAAGCCATCCAATGGCTAGAATTGATGGGAAAGATTCAGATGAGAGAGACAAAGAGATTGGGTTATAAAAGAAAGAGAGAAGAAGCAAGTTGGAGGAGAGATTATTAGCTTAAAATTTCTTATTGTCGTTTTTCTTGTCAATGTTTTAGTTTAAATTAAAAGTTGTAATTTCTTGTTCAAAAATGTTAAATTCAAGTTATATTTGCAGTATTTACAAGTTTTAATCAATGATTCTAAGTTTTTACCTATTATCACTTATTTGCATAACTGTTGAAATTTTCAAAGTCTAAGTCTTGTTTAAAAGCTTCTTAATTCTCATCTATCAGTTTCAATAAGCTTAAATGAGCTTGTGAAAGCCTTGTACAAGCTCACATTCAAGTTTCAACTCATTTTGATCCTTGGTCAACAAAAGTCAAACAGGGTCAAAAATGGGAATGCAGATGGACATGGGTTGATGCAGAGGTGGATTGGGTTGTTTTGGATTCATTTGGGGTGATATCAAATAGATTAGTGGTTCATGGTTCATGGTTTCAAGCTATAGCAGCTTTTGACTTTAGTAAGTAATTTTCACAAATTCTTGCTTTTACTGTTTTTGTAGTATTAATCTGCTCAAATCTGTCTTTACAGTAGTGTTTAGGTTAAGTAAACTTAGATTGATCATAAGTACAAGTTGGTTAAGAGTTTGGGTCAGTTTGAGCTCATAACAGTTTACAAAGGAGTGTTTGGGTTTACTGATTTATCTGTCATAATGGTCTATTCAGCAGTTAAGTCCTAGTGGTTCATGTTTATTAAGTTTATTTGAGTTCATTTGGTTCTTAGGTTGGGTCTGCAACATCACCAAGTCAACATTAGATCACAACTATCTCTACTGATCCACTGTTGTGGATTTGGAGTTATAATCTCTTTTGTGTTCAAAAGTGTTAAACATAGCTTGCATTGTGCTTATTCTACCTTATAACATCAACTTCACCAATAAATTGGATCCAAAGTTGGAAAAGTCAAAGTTCATCATTTCATCAAAAGTCAAAATATGAAAATCAGGTTTTGAGCCAACTGATAGAGATTTTTCCTTGATTCATTTTTGGGTCAAATTCAGTGAGGTTTGGTGTTTCAAAAACTTCAACTGGTTCTCTATCTTATTAGCATTTTTGTGAATTTTTACAAATATTGTATAAGCTTCAAATAAGCCTTTCTTTTAAGCTTCAAATCCTGCTCCACCGAGAGCTCAAGATTTACCGAAATTGTTTCTCAGATTTTGTGCAAGGTGCACAGGGTTCATCAGAGCTTCTCAAGGCCTGATTTTTGGATTGCAAGGTCTTACCTAGGTCTACTTTAGATCTCCATAATTAGTTTTTGCTGACTAGCTTATTTGGTTGCTTATTTGGTGGCTGCAAGTAGCCCACAGGAATCTGTTTAGCTTATTAATCTCATGTCATCAATCTGATCTAGCTTGTAATCCAGTGGTTAGAACTTGTTGTTTTTAATTGCATTAGGGTAAATTTAGCTTATTATAGCTTCTTTATCGGTTTGGTAGCCTTTGGTTTCATTTGCTTATCAAAGTGCTTATTTCAATAAGCCCTTGGTCTTCGATTCCATAATTCCACACATAAGTGCCTATTTTTCCATTTTCTTATATTCCTAATATTATTTTAGACTTTTCCTGAAATTTTCAGATTTTTCCAAGTTGTTTTGCTATTTTCTTAATTTAAATTAGTTTTAATCCTTTTAAATAGCTTTTAATACAAATAAATTAGAAAAGCTTAAAAAATATGTTTTCTATTTTCTTAGGTTAAGATAAATATAAAAGTAATAAAAGTATTTTTCCATAATTTTCTTAGTTTAAAAAGTATTTTTAGCATTTTAATTAGTTTTAAATAGTTTTAAATTAATAATAAATACATAAAAGTCTAAAAATATATTTTCAGTTTTAAAATTAGTTTTATCATATTTTAGATTTTTCTAAGTCTTAAATTTATTTTTCTAGTCTTATTTCATATTTTCTTTTATTTTAGAGTATTATTAAATAGTTTAAATTAGTTTTAATTAATAATAATTACATAAATAGTTTTAAAAATAATTTTCCTTTTCTAATAATTTTCTTATATAATTAGGATTGTAAAATGTATTTTCTATATTCATAGGTATTTTCCTTCTTTAGTTTCACGTTTTTATTTGTGCGTTTACGTAATTTTTATTTAAACGTCGTTTTAGGTTTTAAACGTTCATCACTTTAAATATAGTGATAGCGTTTATTTAATATCTTTATCTTTTTAATTTTCTTAATTTGTATTTAAGTCATTGTTATTTATTAACTTTTTCAAGAGTGTAATTATCCTATTCAAACCTTCCGATCACTATCATTAGTGATCATTCTATCGTCGATCAAGTGTTTAACACACCATTGAGTCTCCGTGGGACTTAACGACCCGGAATCCACCGTATTCTCGGGACTTCATTGTATTTGTGTTTAAAATTGTTTTAAGTCCATTAGACTTGACGGTTTTACACAGATCAAATTTTAGCGCCATTCTTGGGAGGCTTTAGCGTGTGTTTAGCCATTTTCGCACCCACTCTTGCACATATACCATCTTTTGTAAAAGTTTTTTGTAAAGTTTTCAAAAATCCAAAAGTTCATTAACACTTTTCCTAAAGTGTTAAAACGCCAAAAATATTTTCATTCTTTGTTTTATCATCATGTTTTCAAAATCCAAAAATATCCATCCTTTATCCTCCAACTGCTTAATTCTACATTTCTCTATCCTCAAACCTGTTTAATTCTCCATTCCTTACCCTATAATCTGCTTAATTCTTCATCTCTTATTCCTCTTATCCGTTTAATTCTTTATGTCATGGTATTTGACATGTTCTCAGTGTGGAGGTCCATTTAATGGTGGAAATTGTCGATGTACCAATGTGGGTTTCGGAGACAAGTTTGTCGATAATCCCGATCCCATTTCAAATGATACACCGATTTTTCCTACCTACCTCCACATTGTACGAATCCTACTCATGCGAGTTTTGTGGAATGATTCTCATTATGGTTTTGATTGTCCACCACGGTTCCGCTTGTCTATGAGCCGAACCATGTTACAATCGAACTTTGGTGAAAGTTATTTTCCCAATTATCTCATTGTGAGAATTATGGGGTCCTCATGCGACCTTTGAATGTCAACCGATGAATCAAAATTTTCACAATTCCAATTCTCCGGTTTGACAATTTCCAACCCCACATTATTCCATCACCATCGACTTCCGAGCCTTCACAAGATCTAAATGATTACGAGGAGTGTAATCTCCCACAAAGTTCGAAGAAATACGCATTCGAAAGAAACTACAAATGAAACGAATGGTGTGTAAGCTTGAGAGATGAATATAAGAATCGATATGATGGCGATGATGATGAGGATTCTATTCAAGTGAAGGAATATTATGAGAGCTTGTCAATCTGAAATCACACCAAGCTTCCAAAGACTCTCTCATAATGGGGACGAGCCTTCTAGCACTATTCCGAAATGGAATCGTCTAGTGTTGAGAGCCTTGTTCCAACCCCAAGTGAGTCCGAGGTTATCTCCGGTAATATGTGTGATGAGCCTCTTAATGATGATTCTTCTCCTCCTCTTGACATTCCATATGATCATGTCGAGATGTTCTCCGATTCGATAACGATTGTACTTGTTTGACGATTCTTTATCCTATGGAGACATCGATTATGTCGAGGAGCTACCCTCCGAGCTAGTTAGCTTAGAGGAAGTGAGAAATTCGATGATCCGAAATTGAGGACGAGATACTTCGTGAACAATTGTTCAATATAAATCTCCTCATTTCTAAGATCGAATTATTTTGTGCTAAGTCGACTTCATCTCCTATCCCGTTGTGGATAGTGACTCTACATTGGACAAGCCCGAGCTTGAGGCTTTTCCAATGATTCTCTTCATGAAGAGTTCTCCGGTGAACTCTCTCATGACATATCTCCTCGGAATATGATCATTTCTATTTTGATCTTGAGGATGATATTGGCTCGGAGGAAGGTTTACTCTATCATAAGAGTTTGCTTATTGATGATACTACCTTCACCCTTCCTCCAGATATGTCTACATTTGAGGATGACGAATGGATCCTAATTGTTATAAACATCTTCCTTCCATTCCTCACTTATGATGTGTCTTCCTCTCTTCTTCACTCCTTCGGGAGTGAGGACACTATCTTTGACCCTAGCATTTTCAGTTATCATTTGTGAGCCGGGTCTGTCTCTCTTTATCTCATCGGTGTGGAACTTTCACGTGCTTCAAATGTTTTTCCAAGCATCTTGAATGAAAGTCCGATGGAGATTGTTTCTTCCACTTTGCTTCCCCATGAACAAATGAATTCGGGGTCGAGTCAAGCTAGCGACTCGGTAATCAAAAACAGTAGCTAAACATGGGTTTTCACCCGTGTGTACCACCCTAGTGTGGGGGAGTTGCCCCACATGTTATGTATATATATAAGTTTTCATAAAAAAAAAAAAATAAAAAAAAAAAAAAAACTTTCTAAATAATGGCGTAGTATTTCCCTTTTCGTTCTTTGTTTCGGCATAACCGCGGTACTTTGAATATTGAGGGCAATATTCATTTCTAAGTGGGGAATTCTCACGAATTTCATATATTATCTACCCAATTCCCGTTTTGGCCAAATTTTTTTTTGGAGTAAGTGTTCTACACTTACTCATCTTGGTTATCGATCCGCCATGTCGTAAGACAAAAGGATTAGCTAATCCAGAGCAAACGGCTCTTGGTAAAGATATCTCAAATCCGTTTATATGGCTTGCAATTTGCCCAAAATTGTATGGTTCTCAACTCACCATATCCTAAAAAGTGAAGAGTTGGCTAGCCCGCAAGATTATGGCTTGTGGTAAAGGCGATGGAAAAACCATAATTGGTAATCACTCACCAAAGATAATATTGATAATTTATCTAAGAGTTGGCTAGTCCGAAAGGTACGGCTTCGGTAAAGACAAAATCAAATCCGTTGAAAGTCGGTGGTTTGCTCAAAATCACATGGTTATCGGTGTACCATGGTTCTTACTTGAACGAAACATTTGGCTACTCGAAGTAATGGCTTTTGGTAAAGAGATTAAAATCCATTATGTTTTCTCAAATCATTGCTAGGGACTAGCAATATCTCGATGTGGGGATTGATGAGTGTCTAAATACTCATCGGTTTGTACAAAATAAACTGCAAAATCATCTCGAAAACACTCGAAACACATCAAAATGATCAAAATATCACAAATCAGTGTTTTATGTGTTTTAAATGCAAAATATCAAAATCGGATGAAAAACATATCAAATTTGCAAAATTGCGCTTTAGTCCCCAAGTTTCAAAAGTTGTCAAAAACAGTCCCTGAGCACATAATTTCAAAAGTAAAGTCACCAAAGGTCCTTTTAAAATCAAAAGTTGTCAAATTTAGTCCTTTGGTGAAAAATATCAAAAGTTTGAGAAAATTACAAGTTTAGTCCTTCAACTTTGAAAATTGGCAGAAATGGCCCCTGGAAAATTGCAAAATGGCAAGTTTGGTCCTTATACTTTTGAAGGTTGTCACTTAAGGTCCCTTGGAATAACTTGGCAGAATTGGCAGATTAGGTCCCTCTATTTTCAGATTTTACACTAAAGGTCCCTAAGTTATTAATACTTTAAACCCATTTTGGACCCTTTCACACCTTGGACCCCTGTCATTAAACCTTTTGAACCCCCTATTATTAACACTTCCCTGGTCAATCTTGGTCAAATTCTAACACCCGCCAAAGTCCTCCAATCTCAACTGCTTTACCTGCAACTAGCCATATCCCATCCCCCCTCCTCTCCAATCACTCAAACCTGTTCCCCCACCTCCAACTAACATCCAAACCTCATTTAATGCTTCCCTAACCCCTCACTCAACCCCCAATTGGCAGATAAGAAAAATGGCGCCAAAATCCCATTTAAACGGTTGAGATTATTTTCAAGCCATCCAATGGCTAGAATTGATGGGAAAGATTCAGATGAGAGAGACAAAGAGATTGGGTTATAAAAGAAAGAAAGAAGAAGCAAGTTGGAGGAGAGATTATTAGCTTAAAATTTCTTATTGTCGTTTTTCTTGTCAATGTTTTAGTTTAAATTAAAAGTTGTAATTTCTTGTTCAAAAATGTTAAATTCAAGTTATATTTGCAGTATTTACAAGTTTTAATCAATGATTCTAAGTTTTTACCTATTATCACTTATTTGCATAATCATTGAAATTTTCAAAGTCTAAGTCTTGTTTAAAAGCTTCTTAATTCTCATCTATCGGTTTCAATAAGCTTAAATGAGCTTGTGAAAGCCTTGTACAAGCTCACATTCAAGTTTCAACTCATTTTGATCCTTGGTCAACAAAAGTCAAACAGGTCAAAAATGGAATGCAGATGGACATGGGTTGATGCAGAGTGGATTGGGTTGTTTTGGATTCATTTGGGGTGATATCAAATAGATTAGTGGTTCATGGTTCATGGTTTCAAGCTATAGCGACTTTTGACTTTAGTAAGTAATTTTCACAAATTCTTGCTTTTACTGTTTTTGTAGTATTAATCTGCTCAAATCTGTCTTTACATGAGTGTTTAGGTTAAGTAAACTTAGATTGATCATAAGTACAAGTTGGTTAAGAGTTTGGGTCGGTTTGAGCTCATGTGAGTTCACAAAGTGTTTGGGTTTCTTGATTTATCTCGTCATAATGGTCTATTAAGCGATTAAGTCCTAGTGGTTCATGTTTATTAAGTTTATTTGAGTTCATTTGGTTCTTAGGTTGGGTCTGCAACATCACCAAGTCAACATTAGATCACAACTATCTCTACTGATCCACTGTTGTGGATTTGGAGTTGCATAATCTCTTTTTGTGTTCAAAAGTGTTAAACATAGCTTGCATTGTGCTTATTCTACCTTATAACATCAACTTCACCAATAAATTGGATCCAAAGTTGGAAAAGTCAAAGTTCATCATTTCATCAAAAGTCAAAATATGAAAATCGGGTTTTGAGCCAACTGATAGAGATTTTTCCTTGATTCATTTTTGGGTCAAATTCAGTGAGGTTTGGTGTTTCAAAAACTTCAACTGGTTCTCTATCTTATTAGCATTTTTGTGAATTTTTACAAATATTGTATAAGCTTCAAATAAGCCTTTCTTTTAGGCCTAAATCCCTGCTCCATCGAGCTCAAGACATCGAAATTTTCTCGATTTTGTGCAAGGTGCAGGGGTTCATCGAGCTTCTCAAGGCCTGATTTTTGGATTGCAAGGTCTTACCTAGGTCTACTTTAGATCTCCATAATTAGTTTTTTTGACTAGCTTATTTGGTTGCTTATTTGGTGGTCGCAAGTAGCCAGGTGAATCTGTTTAGCTTATTAATCTCATGTCATCAATCTGTCTAGCTTGTAATCCAGTGGTTAGAACTTGTTGTTTTAATTGCATTAGGGTAAATTTAGCTTATTATAGCTTCTTTATCGGTTTGGTAGCCTTTGGATTTCATTTGCTTATCAAAGTGCTTATTTCAATAAGCCCTTGGTCTTCGGCCCATAATTCCACACATAAGTGCCTATTTTTCCATTTTCTTATATTCCTAATATTATTTTAGACTTTTCCTGAAATTTTCAGATTTTTCCAAGTTGTTTTGCTATTTTCTTAATTTAAATTAGTTTTAATCCTTTTAAATAGCTTTTAATACAAATAAATTAGAAAAAGCTTAAAAAATATGTTTTCTATTTTCTTAGGTTAAGATAAATATAAAAGTAATAAAAGTATTTTTCCATAATTTTCTTAGTTTAAAAAGTATTTTTAGCCTTTTAAATAGTTTTAAATAGTTTTAAATTAATAATAAATACATAAAAGTCTAAAAATATATTTTCAGTTTTAAAATTAGTTTTATCATATTTTAGATTTTCTAAGTCTTAAATTTATTTTTCTAGTCTTATTTCATATTTTCTTTTATTTTAGAGTATTATTAAATAGTTTAAATTAGTTTTAATTAATAATAATTACATAAATAGTTTTAAAAATAATTTTCCTTTTCTAATAATTTTCTTATATAATTAGGATTGTAAAATGTATTTTCTATATTCATAGGTATTTTCCTTCTTTAGTTTCACGTTTTTATTTGTCGTTTACGTAATTTTTATTTAAACGTCGTTTTAGGTTTTAAACGTTCATCACTTTAAATATAGTGATAGCGTTTATTTAATATCTTTATCTTTTAATTTTCTTAATTTGTATTTAAGTCATTGTTATTTATTAACTTTTTCGAGAGTGTAATTATCCTATTCAAACCTTCCGATCACTATCATTAGTGATCATTCTATCGTCTGATCAAGTGTTTAACACACCATTGAGTCTCCGTGGGACTTAACGACCCGGGAATCCACTGTATTCTCAGGACTTCATTGTATTTGTGTTTAAGCTGTTTTAAGTCTGTTAGACTTGACGGTTTTGCACAGATCAGTTTGCCTTTGCTATTTATAGCCAAAATGATCAGCAGGCACCATGCCCGTGTAAACTTTTGGTGTCGCCGGGGTCTGACAGCAAGATCACCAAAATCTTACCAAAGTCAACCATATCTATCCAAGATTGTGTAAAATATGTAGAGTCTAAATCTACACAAAATATCTAGTGAAATCTTCTAGAGATTTCAATGATGCACTGCATGATGTCATGTGTTGTTTTATATTTTTAGAAATATGTTAAAATGTAAATACATATGTAATGTTTTGTTTTAAGAAATTAAAACATGGTTGATCTAAAAATGTTCACATACTTTATGGTTTAGAGTCATATCAATAATATGATTAATCAAAATGTAAATGCTTGAGTGATGAAGATATTATTTGAAAAACTTGTTTTAATATCTATTAAACTTGACAAGCTTTAAGCTTTATAAAAATTAAATTTACTTTTGTCGTTAACAAAACTTAGGTAAAGATCATAAAATATAAATAACGTTTAATTACGATATTTGTATTAACAATCTCCCCCTTTTTGTTGAGGACAAAATATAAATTTTATTTTTATAAAAGATGTAGAGTTTGTACAAGAGTTATAAAAATATAATATTAATTTTAAAACTTGAAAGATTTAGATAAAGATGATAATGCTAGTCTGTCCAATTTAGACATGATGTTGACTTTTCAGAAAGTCAAAGTATGCAGTTGACTTTATTTGAAAGTCAAAGTCTTCATTAGTCAAAGTGTGATGTTGACTTTTCAGAAAGTCAAAGTATGCAGTTGACTTTTTATAAAAGTCAAAATAGTCCAAGTTCTATAATATTTCTCCCCCTTTTTGCCTCAACAAAAAGAAGATGCGAGGCGGAATGTGTAATGAGCCCGAGCCATTATCTCTCCATTGACCAATGCTCCCTCTAAATTGGGTGCCATGAGAAAGATACATGGATTATGAAAAAGCTACAAAAAATATGTTAGTAATAAGCATCATCACAAGCATTTCCAAACACCATGTAACAATCAACAACAATATAAGAAACACCATTCATTTGTTAAAATTTTTCATGATATGAAAATCATGAAAAGGAAACACAATGAAGTGTTAGTACATGAAATAAAATCCTAAAAATATAATCCTAGAAAAAAATACAAAGAAAATCATAGAAAAATAAAAAATGCTTAAAAGACATAAACTAGGAACCTCCTATTGAGGTGGTGGATGAGCAAGAGCATTGATGCGCTCTAGGATGTGATTGAGGATGAACCTCATTTCATCTTGTAGCTCATGGACCATCACCCGGGTCCTTTCGATAATGTGGGCGGTCCGCTCATAATTTGAGCAACCGTGTCTAGGAGGGTAGTATGGTTCATGATTTTGTGGTGGTGGAATCGTGGAGTTGTTGGTGTTGGTGGTTGGAGTGATGATTATGGAGGCTAGCAAAGCACTTTGCATTTACATGGTCTCACTACGATGAGAGTCCACCATATTGAAAAATTGGTGGAGATGATTGAGCTCGGCTTCAATCTCTTCTTTAGTGGGGTGATCATCCCACATGGATTCCTCAATGTCCTCTATATGAGGAGGCATGGATGTTGTAGGTAGTGGTTGATCCCCATATAAAGGACCATGGATTTCCTTGTGGATTGGATGGAAAAGAAGAGGTCTTGGCCCTAACGGGATGTTTGGATCAAATGATGGACGTAGAGACTCATGAGCTATTCGTTCAATAGTACCAAAGGATGGTAGTGGTGGTGGATGATTGGGCCTAGGAGGCAAGTCCTCCAAGTCTTCCAAAAATGGATTTGGAGATGTAGGTGGTGTAGAGAATAGCTCTAATGGGATGAGTGTTGGAGATTTTGAAGGTGATGGTGACTTTGATTTTGGATAGGAGCCGGTGGTGGTGAGCTAGTGATAGGAGTCTTTGTTGGTGGTGGAGTAGTGACAATGATAGGTGATTTTGGAGGTGGTGTAGGAGTAGCAAAAGTGAGGAAGTTCTCATCTCTTATGGGAGATGAGATGGTTAAAGGAGAGGACTCGGAAGAGGAGCTTATGTTGACAAAGCAACATGGTCTTACGCTAATTCTAGCCGTTCTCTTGCAAGGCTTGGTTGATGGAGAAGACTTGGTCATTTTAGCTTAAGGTTTTGCTAGTAGATGAAAAGATTTGAGAAAGTGTGAGGATGATCATCTTAGAAGCTCTTAATTTATAGGATTGTGAAATTATGGAGAAATGTGTTTGATTTGATGTTAAACCATAGAAGAGATGAGGTTCCTAATGATTTAGAAATGGGTTTAATGCTAGTCATATCACCCAAGTCAATCCATACAAGAAGGATGGAGTGAAGTGACAAAGATTTCCAATAAATGTGTTCTAATGATTATGGGATCTTTAGAATCAGATCACCCACGGATTGCAAGGAACCAAATTTTTGGTTCCTTCCTTTGTGAAAAAGGGTTCCTTGGGTGAATTTTTGGAATTTTTGAATTTTTGTGGAAAATGGATATCCTATATGCCTAAGTGTGTTAAACTAGTAAAGACTATCCTAGAAGCAATGTATGGTAATTTGGAATGTTGAAATAAGCGAAATTTAGAAAGTTACCTGTATGAAACCACGACACCAATTATTTACACAGGCGGAACCCTTAATTTGGTGTCGCCTGGTCCGCCTGTACAGGTATGGCGGTACCAAAAGTTATAACAGACGGAACCAAATAATTGGTGACGTCTGGTTTGTGGTGACCAGAAATCTTCACAGACCCATATTTTAACTATCGGGGACTTTTTCGAAACCTGAAATTTTGCTTAAAACATATGACATTAATTATTTCTAGTTAGGAAAAGTCGATAACACATATACAAACATAGTGGAGCATAGAATTTGACCAAGGGCTAACGATTTTCACATAAAAGTAAAAATGGGTAAAATTTGATAACACACTTGTGTTATCCCCCTGCATAAACCGGTTAGCATACAACATTGTTTTAAGTTATTTTATTATCCTACAAAGTAAAAACAACCAAATAGTATCATACACCATTGTTTTTGTCTTGTACCAAACACTCCTTTAAAGAAACCTCACTTATCCAACTTCTTGTAGATCTTTGTCATCATCTTTCCAAGGCACTTGAACATACCCTTGGTTTGCTTGAATTCCCCCAATTCATTCTTAATCTCGGGGAGAGATGCATAGTACTCTTGAGGTGGAAGACGAGAATTTGGGAGACCGTCTTCGGAGCTATTTGATGATGATGATGAAGGAGTTGGAGGTTTTGCCCTTTTACCTTTAGTCTTAGCCACTCGCTCGTCACTCAAGGGCACAAATATGTGAGGGATGAGAGCATAGTCTAGCTTCAACCCTTTTGGGCTTGGTGGAATGGGTGCAAATGCTCTATAGAGACGAGTGAGTAGCATCCCGTAAGGAAGAGCGACCGATCCTTGAGTTGGAATATCTACCATTCTCCTAGCAATGTAGTAGGCTAAATTGAATGGTTGACGCGTGGACAAGTTGTAGAGCATGTGACAAAGGCAAGCATTGATATGTTCTCTATTTCCTATAGTGCTAATGAAATTTGCTCTAAGGAGTTCCTCCCACTTCTTGAATTCGGGCTTAAGCTCATTGAGCTATATACCATATGGATCTCTGTTTACTTCCTTTCCCTTTCGGGTGACACGGGTTGGAGGGCCCTTTCGTTAAAAAGGTGCTCACGGATGATGTCCTTATCCGCCAAAGGAGTTTGGTAGGGAAGAGAGCGGTCATTGATTGCATCGAGGATAGTGAGTGACCACTTATCCGAGTAAACACATGTACCACGGTTAGGAATTCCTAGCACTTGAGCAAATTGGTTTAGGGAGATGGATTAGTCAGTTTGATTGATCCTAAACCTAAGAGCCATTTGATCGTTCTCATCAGTGAAGGAGACAACACTAGCATAGAATTCTAAAACAAACCTAGGACAAATGGGTTCATCGATGTCGAGGAGACAATCGAAGTTGATAGTGGCAAGCTCTTGACGGAGCTTAGTTCCGTCGACAAAGGAGGAATGAATGGTCCTACCCTCATGGAAGTACCTTTGCTCTAGACTCTTAAAGATTTTGACTTGTTCTTTGGTGAGGCCCTTGGTTTTGTGGTGTTTAGGGATGTAGCTAAGAGTATCCTTGTGATCATAGAATTTTGCGGCTACCATGGTTGTTCCTATGAGCAAGAATTTACATGTTAAAAATAAAAACAAATTTAGCGTTTTGGTTCTAGTGTGTGCCTATATGAAAACGATTTGGAGTTGCGGTTATCTCGACTCATTTTATGCATAAAATGGTTTTTAGTGGGGGTGTTTGGCAAAAGGCATGAGATAACTCAAACGCTCCTAATTCAATGTGGCTTCATTTGAATATACCCGGGAATGCATATTAGTTATGCATTACCTTTAGTATTCAAAAGCATTATGCAAGTGATGAAAATTTACGTTTCTATTTGTATTAACAATGAAAAATTGTTTTCCTACAAGTGAGAAGCTTTTCAAAATTTTGACATGGGGTGTTTGTTTAATTAGAATAAGGTCTTATAGTCATTATCTTTTAATTAGTGGGAAACATGATTGGTTTATGCAATGTGACAATGTAGTACCTAATTTCAATGATTAGTTATGCAATTTGCCAATTGAATCCATGTTTTGTACAAGAATATACATAATCCCCATGTAATAATTTTGTGCACAAATTAGAATCCTAGACTCAGAATTAAGAGAAGTAATGTAGTTAGGATACTTACAATGATGTTATCTTCAGTGATTAATGGGTGAGAAAGTGTCAACAATGAGTTAGGTGTGTTGTTGAAACGTTTTGGTAAAGTGGGTTGTGAGGAAGAAGATGTTTTGTAAGTGGTATTTTTGCTACTGTTGTCACCACGGACCAGACGGCACCAAAAAATTGGTTCTGTCCTTGTTGTCGTTTGGTGCCGTGGGAACAGTAGCAGAGTTAAACTAATTTTTTTTGTTTTGTTTGTTCTAAGGTTTAGACTATGTTTTAACTACATGTTTGGTTCCATTAGCTCTAAACCAAGTCTAAGAAGATTAAATGGTTCTCGTTTGAGAGGTTTAGTTAGGATGTCGGCAATGTTGTCTTCGGAGGATACTTTCTCAATTGAGATGTTTCCTTTTTGAACATTGTAGCGAAGAAAGTGATGTTCAATATGCTTCGTACGAGCATGTTGGACGGGATTTTTGCTGAGATCAATAGCTCCTTTGTTGTCGCAAAGTATAGCGATATCGTTGAGATGAATTCCGTAATTCACGAGAGCTTGCTTCATCCAAAGAGCTTGTTGACATGCTTTTCCGTCTGAGACGTACTCGGCTTCAGTAGTTGAGATAGCTAGAACCGTTTGCTTCTTTGCAAACCATGAGGTGAGACAATGTCCAACAAAAGTACAAATACCACTAGTACTTTTTCTATCGACATAGTCACCGGCATGGTCCGAGTCGGCATACACTATAGTTTCTACACCCGTTCCTTTGGGATACCATAATCCTAAACATGTCGTTCCCTTAATGTATCTAAATATCCTTTTTAAGGCTTTTAAGTGTGATGCCTTGGGATTTTCTTGAAAGCGAGCACATAGACAAACACTAAACATAATGTCGGGTCTACTAGCCATGAGATAGAGTAGGCTACCGATCATTCCGCTATATTTAGTGTTATCTACCGATTCACCTTCCTCATCCTTGGTGAGTTTAGTGTTCGAAGACATGGGTGTCTTAGTTGGTTTTGAGTCTTCAAGACCAAATTTCTTAAGCATATCTTTTATGTATTTAGATTGGTTAAAGAATATGCCATCTTCTAGTTGTTTAATTTGAAGTCCTAGAAAGAAGTTTAACTCGCCCATCATACTCATCTCAAACTCATCGTGCATGATTTTAGAAAAATCATCACATAGCTCTTGACAAGTTGATCCGAATATGATGTCATCAACGTATATTTGAACTATGATAATGTATGATTCCTTTTTCTTGGTAAAAAGAGTATTATCTACTAATCCCATGGTATATTTGTTTTCAACTAGAAAAGTCTTAAGTCGATCGTACCAAGCTTTTGGTGCTTGCTTAAGTCCGTATAATGCCTTCTTGAGTTTGAAGACATGATGTGGTTTCTCAAAGTCGGTAAAACCGGGAGGTTGAGCAACATATACTTCTTCGTTAATAAACCCATTAAGAAATGCACTCTTAACATCCATTTGAAATAATTTAAAGTCATAAGCACATGCATATGCAAGTAAGATTTGTTGGAATCACTCCTAAACAGTATTTCAAGTATTTATATTTCATATGTAATAGGTAGCTTTATTATGGCCTTTATGTTTGTTTAAGGTCAAGCTTATGTAGAAGGCCCATAAGCTTGATCCAAGCCCAATAAGGAATAGGGAAGGAGAGGGAGTGTTGCCCTAGCTCCTTGCCTATATAAACTCTTGTAAACCCTCATTTGAGGGTTGGTTGTTCAAGTTTTCTTTTCTTTCACATACATCTTCTCATAACCGTATAATTACTATCGTGTGTATGTGTTAGAGCTTGCTCAATCGCCTCATCTCTTCTCTTATAAGCTTGTGTTGTAAAACTAGTGACCTAACAGTGGTATCAATCGCCAAATAGTTGGGTGTACTCGTTTGTTTTTGAAGTTTTGGTTTTGGATCTTACGCGTAGAGATAACGCTATCTTTGGTTATCTTAAAAACTCGTTTTTTACACTTTTTAATCCAAGATTCTTGTACTTTCAATGTTTTGAGGTGTTAAAATACTTGTTTTGGCAAAAGTTTCAAACTTTACGCGTGGATTTACGCTTTTAAGCTTGTTTTGTTCGTGGGTGTCGTTCTCACGCGTAACCCGTTTAGCGCTTTTGGTACATCAAAATTCACACTTTTGTGTTCTTTTGGTACTATTGAAGCTATTCCATAACAAAAAACTGGTTTAGAAACACATTTGGACAGAATCAAAGTTACGAGTAATCCTACGCGTATCAAAACCCTAAAATTACGCGTTAGATTGTTCCTTGGTTTGATCTTCAATTTTCTGGTTTAATCCGTGTTTTCAGACTTGTGTTTTCTTACTTGGATAAGTCTGAAAATACGTCGACTTTGGATATCTTTTGCACTGTGAAGTGTAAAAGATCATTTGAGCAAAACCCTAAAATTACGCATAAGCATAAGCTTACGCGTAGAATTCCTACGCATAAGATTCACTTTACGCGTAAACTACGGTCTCACGCATAAGGTAATCCCACGCCTCGTTTCTCGCCTAACTTTTGTCTACGCTTAACTTTAGTATTTTCCCTACTTACGCTAAGCTAAAACCTCACGCGTAACTCCTCATTGTTACGCGTAACTTTTGGTGTTTTTACGCATAAGTGCTACTTGGTTCTTGTCTTTTCTACGCCTAAGGATACTTCATCAACAAAGGTTCATTCGACTACAAAGATCCATCTTTACCACACAAGTTTATCATCATGTCTCAACCACCATACTCTAACTATTTCCCTCACACTTATAATCATCAACAACAACAACAATTAACTCCACAACATCAACAATGGAATCAACAACAAGCTATTTATCAACAACAATTTAATCAGCAACATACTCCACAACTTGGTGCAATTCCACAACCACAAATGGTTCAACCACAACCAAGCCTTCAAGTTCAACCCTACACAACCGATTTCAATCAACATCCATCACGGACCACTATGAAAGAACCCACTTGGTTTGCTAAGATGTGTGAAGCTGGATCACTTGATAGACCTCCAATGCTCACTCCAGGAAACTACGATCAATGGGTGATAAGGTTCTTTAGGTTCTGTGATCTGAAGAAGCCACATGGAAAGTTCTTAAAGAAGGTTATCTTGAAGGTCCATTTGAGATGCCTCATCGTCACCGCATGCAGGAGATCCAAACTGCTCCACCAAGAGATGAACAAACCAACATTGCTACGGTTGTCGATCTTAATGCTACGTAACTTCTACACTATGAAGTCGATGAACTTGCAATGGAATACATCCTCTTAGGATTACCAAATCCAATTCTTCGTAGTGTTGATGCTCAAAAGATCGCACAAAAATGTGGGATCATATTCGTCTTCTTATGGAAGGATCATGACTCAATCGGGAGGACTTGGAATCCAAAATTTACTTGGCTTATGAACACTTCTTGATTGAACACGGAGAGACACTAGAGTCCTATCATCATCGATTTTGAGATATCATCAATGATTTGGATAAACACAACATCATTATGCCAAGAATTGCGGTGAATACTAAGTTCTGAGTAGTCTTGGTCCGAATGGGAGAAGTATGTTATTTTTCTCCGTCAAGCGAAGAATATGCATCATTCTACTTATGGATTGTTGTACGATTACTTGAAGCCTCATGAAAAGGAAGTTGATCGGAAAGGATTCTCCGAGTTCAAATTGCTAAACAATACAACCGGACAATCAACAACTTGCCTTGTATGCTCAATGAATTATCCTCTCAACCAAAGAACTCAACCAATCGCTTCAAACCCACCTTCACAACACAACCTCAACAAAATCAATTGGTTCCATACAAGCAACAATGCTCAAGCATATGTCGATGAAGCGATCGAGGAATCGATCCGTTCAAGCATTGCAACAAGGATTTGTGATGATTGCTAATGCTTTTGGCGTTACACCAACAAATCCAACAATCGTATTCGTTACTCATCTAACACACGGACTCAAGTCATTGTGAACAATGGACGTGTTGAAGTTCAAAATCGTGATTATGGTCGCCGATGGGCGGTGGTCAAGGGTTTAATCTTGTGGTAGGAATAACAATGAGCTCAAGTAGTGGAACAGGAAATGCTCGAATTGGTTAAATGGTCTTAGATGCTACAACCGCAATGAGAAGGACACTGCTAATGCATGCCCAAAGCCAAGGACTAGGGGCGGTGCTTATTTCAAAGAGGCCTTACTTACGCTCTTAAGGATGAAGTCGGTGGATCTCTTACGGACAAAGAACGAGCTTTATGGCGGATGCGCACTCGGATGATGATATGGAGGACTTGCGATCGAATGCAATTTGTTATGTTAATGGCTAATATGCATGAGCCGCACATGAGTGATCTGAGGCCAGTGTATGACACCGATGGCTTGTCTCGTGCACCGAACAAACCATCATCATATCGAACTAATATCTCCGCCAATATCTCGAATCCGCGCGGATCGGTCGCTCAAAATGAGTCTTCTACATCTTCTTCGATGATTTTCAAGTTAACCACAGTAGTTACATTTGACGATCAAGATGACCTTATGGTCTCCTTTGATAATCAAACCGACTCGTGGTCGCATTTGAGGATCTAAAGAATGATCATGTTGAGACTCACGTTGAACAAGATGATCTGTTGCCTCATCCGGATTTTGCTCGCTTAATTCAAGACCATAAAATCAAAATGGAGGAATGCTATGCATTAAATCAATCCTTAAAAAGTAAAAATGCACTGTTAACCAAGGATTTTGAATGTTTACAAATGCAACTCAACTTTTTCAAAACTCAAGAAAACAGTGAAAAGGTTTTGAAGCCGCTTTGCAAAATCTCATCAAAGCGAAAAATATTTATAGAGACAGATCGTGATCTAGCCGCCTCGAAGAATGCTTTGTTGTCCGAATTAGAACAAGCGAAACATGAACATAAAAAGCAACTTAACGCTCTCACCTTGGAAAATCAAAAGCTAAGGTTTGAGTTGTTAAATTGTCAAAACAGTTCTCCGCATACAAAAGCATTCAACGAATCGGGTAGATGACCTTCTTGCGAAATTCTCGGTTTGCAAAACAAAATTAAAGAGTTTAAAATGGTTGTTTACAAACATGGTGAATCAATAATGACTATTGAAAAGTTTACCTTAAAACCCAATCCAAATGGATATGGAAAAAATCTAGGCGATTACAAACCAAAGCTTTCACTAAAAACATTCAAACCAACTCACAAAGTTTCCGGTCAGAATACAAAATTGATAATCTTGTCATGAGTGTTGTTGAATACCATCGTCAAGAGGAATTAGATGCGTAAGACGAGTCGATCTAAATTAAAAGCTGTTGTTTACAACAAACCTTTTAATTATAAAACGCGGTCACTTTCACACACCAACGGATTCTTCTAACACACCAAGGGTTATCATCAAAACACCGAGTCTTATATTGTTAATCCCAAAACAGTCTTTGCACAAACTTATGGTCCCTTACCTTCCATTAGCGAAGTAAACTCACAACCCGAAAATCGAAAAATTCTTCGATATTTTGACATTTTCATGGTCGACCTCAAAATTTTACAACATGAGATAGAATATCGATCCGAAATCAAAGTTGAACATTTTCAATCGCCTCGCGCGAGAACAAAGAGACATTTTTCGGAAAAATCTTTACCTAATGTTAAAACTTGAAAAGTTGTGCAATTGCACAGGAAAAGGATTTTCATAAGGAACTTGGGGTAATGAAAACGCTTTCGAAAACGAAACATCTATTACTAACACAAAACGCAAAAGAAACTGTTGAGAAAAGATGTTGATCGACTCTTGGAAGATGTTATCTCTCTTGATATCCATAATGTTGTGCTATTCTATTCGTTGCCATATGCATCGATCATATCTCTGCGATATTGTTGACACTTGTTGTTGTTGTTGAGAACACCGATAATGTGCTTCGGATCGAGTCTTTAAAAGCGTAAAATAAACGATTACACGGAAATTTACAATGCAAACGTCGTCTTCAATGGTGTGAAAAGATATTCACAACCATCAACTTAGTTTTCAAAAGAAAATTGCTCAATTGAGTGCACAATCTTCGATCCTAAAATTGAGCAACCTGGATGATCAAAACGTGTCTTTGAAAAGTCAAATCTCAAAATATGAACAAGAAATTTTAAAAGTTAAGCAGAATATGGTGTCATATTTGATTTACTCAAAAGACTCGAGATGAAGCATCTAATGAACTTGATCACTATCTTGCTCACACTAGAGAAGTCATGAATTTTGCCGGTAATATTCGCTCGAAAATCAAGATCGATTCACACCATCTCTAAGTTACGGAAATGTTAGGAAAGTATGAGTTACTCCCGCCATCGTGATTAAGAGATTAGCACCAATCACACTTAGTAATCGTGAACCAAGAATTCACACCGCCAAATCACAAGTTGCTAATGTGTTTCCCTCTCTTGAAACAGAATAGTTGCATCTTTTCCAAACGTCCGCACTTCACGACCTAGGAGCACTCAAACGAAGAATAGGAAGTTGCGACCTAAGAAAAGATCAATAAGGAATGCTAAAGTAGAAGAACACCCTAGGACTCGAATAAAACTCATGTTACTTCCACTATAGATGTTGCGTCGGCAAATGTAATAGAAATAGTGATGTAACGAATGCTAAACCGTTAAGTACCTTTGATATTCATCGATGCACCTTGTGATATTTGTCGAAAGAGTATGAATTCGATTGTCATGACAAATGTGTTGCTAAAGCTATAATCTCTAGATTACGGAATCCTAAGAATCGGAATACCTCTAGGCCCACTAAACATTCTAAGTCCGTGCTTGGTAAACCACCTTCTTTAGATTCTAAGGCAACCATTGCTATCACAAGAGCTACCGCTTCACCTCATAATAATGTAGTACCACCTAATGCTTTCACTAAGACTAAAGCAAAGAGTAGTTACTGATGATGAAATGGATATATAACACACTAGGATTTAAGTGGATGCCTAAAATTCTCAATGTGTGTATGTCTAATATACCGCCTGGAACCCTCTAACATTTCGGGTTCCACATCTACTTCTATTCCATCCGTGTCGCCTGTGTAATGCGGTGATCTGATCATTCTCTGGATTGTTGATAGCGGATGTTCCCGACACATGACGAGCAACCTTAAACTGTTATCAAACTTTATTGCAAAGTTCATTGGCACCGCCGATTCGAACGATCACTTCAGCGACCATCATGGGCTACGGAGATTATGTTAATGGGAACATTGAAATAAGCGGGGTTTACTATGTGGAAGGCCTCGGTCACAACTGCTTTCGATGGGTCAATTTTGTGATGGAGATTTGGAGGTTGCTTTCGGGGAGAAAACTTGTTTCATTCGTGATCTACAAGGAAATGACCTTATGTCCGCTCGCGTAATTCTAGCCTCTACACTATCTCTATGCAAGACATGGTTGCTTCCTCTCCCATTTGCTTACTTTCAAAGGCAACATCTACAAAATCCTCGGCTATGGCACCGTCGTCTCTCACATCTAAACTTTCAAACTATCACCAACCTTGCTCGACACAAACTAGTTGAAGGACTCCCGATTCCGGTATTCAAAAGATCACCTTTGCTCACTGTGAACAAGGGAAAAGCACTCGTGCTCATTTTCCTTCAAAGGTGGAACACGACTCTCGAAGATGTGCTTCATCTTCTTCACATGGATTTGTGTGGCCCGATGCGTGTGCAAACGATCAACGGCAAACGCTACATCTTAGTAATTGTTGATGACTACTCACGATGGACTTGGGTCTATTTTCTTCGTAGCAAAGACCAAGATCCACAAATGATCATCACCTTTCTCACAAAGATACGTGTTCACTCCGCAACACCGTCGGGATTATTCGGACGAGACAAAGGAACCGAATTTGTTAACAAAACCCTTCGTGAATTTTATGAGAAAGTGGAATTCAAAGATCAAACATCTATTGCACGGACACCGAACAAAACGGAGTTGTTGAAAGACGAAACCGAACGTTAGTGGAAGCGCAAGAACAATGTTAATCAATGCTAAACTTCCAGATTACTTATGGGCGTGTCGATTCATCGCATGCTATACTCAAACCGTTCTATGATCACAAAATGCCACAACAAAACTCCTTTCGAGCTTGTCCACAACTATAAACCGAACCTCAAACACTTTCATGTATTTGGATCCCTTTGCTATCCGAATAATGATCGTGATGATTTTGGAAAGCTCAAAGCCAAAGTCGATATTGGAGTCTTTATTGGATCTTGTGACAATTCTAAAGGTTTCGAATCTGGAATCGTCGAACTAAGGAGGTAATGGAAACGATTCATGCTCATTTCGATGAACTCACGAAAATGGCTTCGAGTATAACACTTAGAACCCGGATACAACCGTTTAAACTTCCTCAACCCCATCATCACCAAGAAAGCCCTCACTAACTCGTCAACAAATGGAAAGGTTATTTGCTCCTCGCTCGCGACGATATTGATGAACGTGCTCTGGTGTATCCGCTGTTTCATTGCACAACCCGATAATATTCCTATACCGATACACCGCTACAACAACTCATCGTTGAAGATGCACCTACACCAATTGAATCCAACACAACAATGGAACACACCGCTTCCAACAATGATGAACCAAATGATGATATTACGAATGAAGTACCCCACCGCAGATTTTGATCCAAATCGTTCTTCAACCCGTTTGCCAATGAGATCTGCTGCACGGATGTCGCGGAATCTTCAACAAACCATTTGAATCCTCATAATCGCACAATGTATACCAACATCAACCCTCTACACATAGATGGACAAAAGACCATCCTCGACTAACATTATTGGCAACCCGAATCAACCGGTCGTTACGAGACAACGTCTTCACTCGAGACGGTGAACACCGCATTTATGCACTCACCGTCGCTAATCAACCTAAAAACATTAAAGACGCAATGACAAAAGACAACCGGATTGAATCCATGCAAGAAGAACTCAACCAATTCAAACGTCTTGAAGTATGGGATCGGTTGAAAGACCAACGGGGTCTACGTCATTGGTCTAAAATGGATTTGGAAAACAAATTGGATCTTTGAAGGAATGTCATCCAAACAAGTCACGGCTAGTTGCTAAGGGTTATCGTCGGGAAGAAGGATAGACTTTGAAGAATCTTTTGCTCCGGTTGCTCGTCTTGAGGTCGTTCGGATATTTCTCGCGTTCACGCTCATATGAACATGACGGTCTATCGATGGATGTCAAAACGCGTTTCTCAATGGGCAACTTAAAGAAACGGTCTATGTCGACCAACCGGATGGATTCGTTGATCCCGAGTTCCCGAACCATGTCTACAAACCGAACAAAGCCCTTTATGGTCTCAAACAAGCCCCTGGGCATGGTACGATAAGCTATCATCCTTCCTCATTGCCAATAATTTCACCAAAGGCTCGGTTGACCCAACTCTTTTATACAATATCACGGGCACACATCTTAATTGTTCAAATTTACGTGGATGACATCATTTTGAGTCTACACATAAAAGTTTTCAATCGCTTTTGCAAAACTAATGAAGAAAAATTTTGAAATGTCCATGATGGGTGAACTTACGTTCTTTCTAGGACCGCAAGTT
Source organism: Chrysanthemum lavandulifolium (assembly GCA_022545495.1). Classification (NCBI taxonomy): domain Eukaryota; kingdom Viridiplantae; phylum Streptophyta; class Magnoliopsida; order Asterales; family Asteraceae; genus Chrysanthemum; species Chrysanthemum lavandulifolium. Next base: position 208,327,145 of record CM040244.1, read on the forward strand.
CATCAATCACCCGTGGTATTTTTCTCGAGTCATCCATATATGCCCTTGAATTGTTAAACAAATTTGGAATGAAAACCGTGATACTTATGCCACACCAATGACTCATACCAAGAAGCTAGATCTTTGATTTACATGGAAATTAGTTGACCCCACCAAATACCAAGTATTATTGGGTCCCTCATGTATCTAACAACCAGCGCACTGATATTGTCTTTGCCGCTTATCTATGCTCCCGTTATCGATCGCGACCAACTGAAACCCACCTCTCGAGGCTAAAAGAATCCTCCGATACATCAAGGAACCATTAATTTGGGGATCCGTATCCAAGGATTCGGTTTTGAACTAATCGCTTTTGACGCCGATCACGCAGGATGCTTAGACTCAAGGAAAAGTACTTGGAGCTCTACAATTTCTCGATAAACTTGTGTCTTGGCAATCTAAGAAGCGAGGATTGTACATCGTTGTCATCAACCAAGGTAATATGTAGCCATGTCCGCTGTTGTGCTCAAGTCATTTGGATGAGAACACAACTCAAAGACTATGGTTACGTATTTGATGAATCCGATGTCTCATGACAATCGGAGTGCCATTGCAATCTCGTGCAACTCGATTCAAAGACTCGAAATCAAAGCACATCGATCTACGCTATCATTTCATCAAGGACCACGTGGAGCAGTGGTACCGTTGAATTATACTTTGTGGTCTTGAATACCAATTGGCGATCTGCTCACCAAAGCCTTGCCTCCCGCTCGGTTTAATGAGTTGGTCCACCGAATTGGTATGAGGTGTTTGACTCAAGAGGAACTGGATGACCTCTTAAAACAGTCTTAAAAAACCTGTCGAACACCAAAACCTCTTTTGTAAATAAATTTTCAAAAACAAAATACAAAAATATAAAATCCTATAAAAACAACAAAAATATTCTCCTAATCTATCTTTCTTTCAACATGGCAAGTACATCTCTTCCGTCAACACTTTTATCTTTCAAAATTCAGTATTTTTACCGATCAAGTGTTGAGGGGGAGAAAATAATCCATTAGTTTCAAAACATTTGTGTACTTGCATGTTATCACATCTCGGTTGATTCTTTTACAAATGGTGGTACACTTTCTGATTCAAAGACACTCCTTGGACTTTAATTTACAACCTTTCATTATTTTCTCAAGTCGAGGGGGAGTGTCGTCAAGTTTCTTTCCCAAAAAACTTCGTTTGGTAACCAAAATGGAAATTAATAGGCTTTGTGTGAAAAAGGAAAAGGTGGAGGGACTATAACTGTCAAAACCTTAAAGTTATTTTATACAAAATACTCCACCCACCACATTTATTCCCATCACATTAAATATTTCACCTAATATCATCCACGGTCCATATTCGTTTTACAAATCCGTGCTTTCGATTATCAATCTGTAAGTGTTTCTGTGTTTGGATCATGTTTTTAAACAATGGTTTTGAATCTCATGTAAATCCTACGGCTAAAACGTGTTCTACGCGTGATTTGGTGTTCTACGCTTATGCGTAAGAATACACAATCAATACGTGTGTATTTGGGGTGAAATGATTGTGTCAAAACGTTCATAATACATCAATGATACTTTGTTAACCATCAAAATCCACCCAGATTCACTAATTGATGATTTTTGAAAATTAGGGTTTATAAGTCGAATTGGGTGTTTTCAAATGTGAAGTGTTTTGGTCTAAAAGACTGTTGGGTTATGCTTTTGCGTTGTTGAATTGATGATTTCCATAGTCTATAGCCACCCAGAAACACGAATTGGTCATCAATTCGAAACTAGGGTTTAAAGTTCATAAACTTTGGGTATTTTTGATTCATTTGCATAATAAGTGTTAAAACTTGGTCTACATGCTCTCACAACTTCTATGATATACCGAAAAACTTTGGTGCATAATCCATGGCTAGATTTGATACGCGTAGAATTAGGGTTTAGTCTACGCGTAAGATATTCTACGCCAGAATCGTTCTACTATGTAAATGTGATTTGATTTGTCTTAAACGAATGTTATATGATTTAACTTTGTTGAAATGATGATTTATTTCGGGCTTGCAACACGTAATATTCGTAATCAAGGTGGTTATTAATCTACGATAAGGATCACCCACGCGTAGCTTGTTATGCGTGAAGACTAGTCTTCACGCGTGGCGCCCACGCATAAGGTTCTACAATGGACTACGCGTATCCCGTGAAGGATATGCGTACATGACCCCTACGCTTAAGGTCAACTCTTACGAGTAGCCTTACGCGTAAGGTTAATATATGCCTCACGCATAAGCTCTACGCATAATGTCTCTTTTCCCACGCGTAACATTTCTTACGCGTAAGATAGATTCTACGCGTCCACGCCTAAGCACATATCATACCGCTCTCGCATAACTTTGCCAAAGCTACGCTTAACCCCGGATTGACCTTCATGATGAATTGTTACTTGTACAAACTTGTAAATAAACTAATCATATCATCACGAATCCAAAAATGTCACTAATAAACTTAAATCGTCTGATATGCTGTGAACAATAAGTGATAAAATAAACTTTAAAACTTAAAGTTAACTAACTCACGAAACATTTCACGTTATCAATGAACTATTGAACATACAAGTGACTTAGGACTCGTAACAATCATTATCACTATACATTCAATAACTAGACAATAAGACCTTCTGTTGACTAACATTATGTCTCTCGATATGTTGGTTCTTTTGGCTAATGTTATTTCGAGATCACGACATGGTCGAACAAATGAATGTGGATGCACCAAGTTCTCTCCATTCTCGATATCTATCCTCATGGCTATCCAATGAAGATAGGAAAGAATAACCTCCGTGTTGACTTTGACACCTCACTTGCTCTGAATCTTCATGTCTTATTGCTATTGATATTCGAGGACTCATCCGTATCGTAACATGCTTACTAACTCGCAGAATCGTCCCTAAGATCTACATCCAACAGCCTGGAACACCATGGAAAGAGTCAAAGGACAAACTAGCGTGACGGTGACTCAATCACAAACAAGTCATCATTACACCGCAGACTTAAGGGTCGTTCTCCTAATTCTCAAGTCGAACCAAACAAACTATATGCCTCACTGTCAAGAGCTCACTCTCCAATTCTTAATCGATATCGGTTATGGCGAGGCTACGGGAGTAATCAACAAGCATTCTCACATAGAGCTTAAGAGTATTCCTCAACCATGGAGAACACTCTACATGATCATCACCAAGTCTGCTTACGGTCGTGACAATGACTATGAGCACCCTAAGCTCATGGAACTTCAAATATTACGGGCATTGGTCAACAAGAAACACATCGCTATCGAAGCTCGATTTGGGATGACATGATGTCATTTCTCAACAAACTTGGCTCAAAGATTCCTACATCGATATACCAAATTGTTGATCCAGAGCACTTGAACTTCATCCCGACATTCCCAAGAGGCTCAATGACCTCGACAATCACGACATGTTGACGGAACCTATTCTCATCAGCCGAATCAAGGAAACATCAACAAAGAAACAAGGTCTTTGTCTTTGATTTCCTTCTAATCGAAGATGTCGAAGCTCGAATCGTACCAAAGGTATCCGGAAGCGGTCGAGACAAGGCAAAGTTGGTCATCTCGACGAAAAATCTTCGGTACACCTGTAAGGAGAACCGAAAAGGAAGTCTTGGAAGTGTCACAAGTACGGATAGTCAAAGGAATGTTCCAAAGAAGAAACCCATTCCAAAGAGGAAACCCACCCCTAAGAAGAAAGTTCCTTCTCCGGAAGCCACTCCGATCCTTTCACTTGAACCGCAAAGACATTTCGGGGCGAGGACTCGAGGCTCTTGACTCGAGATGAAGAGTTCACATACTACGAAGCGCAAAGGATGAAAATCCTCGGTACCAAAAATCTCCAAGTCCTCAAACTATTAAAGGAAAAGAAGACTCATCGCACTTGTACCTCGGGATGAAAGCTCAAGATGAAGAAGAGCAATTGGATCAAGGATACGAAAGAAGTTTCACAAAGCGACACCTTCAAAAGGTCAAGAATTTGCTAAAGATCAAATGGGTGGCCCGGAGGTTCAAGTGGTCTCGCCACTCTAAACCATCTCCGATGCGGTTAATCAACCCGATAAGGAGCTGGTGCCACCACTCTTCTGCAACTACAACACTGTGGAGGACACTATTGAGTATGACTTTGAGAAACTGGGCCGAGAAAGAAAAGTCTAAGGATGACGAGGATGATTACTCAAAGTTTCTTCTAGACAGTCCAACACACTCAAAGGAGAAACCACGAAACTCCTAAGGACATGAAGTCTCCTCATGTCTCCTCATCATCGATTCTTCATCTCATTCATCACAACCACCATCAACAAAGTCAACGGATCATCATCCAAATCCGTGAAGAAACCACCTAAATCTTGGATTTCTCAAACACATGCAAGAATTGTGAAAGTCACAAACAAGTTAGAAAGAAGGACATGCTTCAAAGAAAACTTAATTGGTATCTTGAACAAATGCAAGACTTACATGATGAGAATGACGAGATGCGGAAAGATAGGAAAGCTATTCAGAATTCATGAGAAGTCATCGTCGGGAGGAACTAAATGAAATGATTGAAGGTTACACTCAAAAGTACCTTCGTGGATATCGTTTCAAAATCCAAAAGGAACTGGAGAAGTCGCAAGAGAACAAACCCACAAGTTTCTTCTCGACATCGTCCCCCAGCAGACTAGAGAAGTATTCTCCGGACAACTCACCCTAACATCGTCGCATTGGTTAAACATACAATGGCCAAAGAAGTCGATCTCTCGAATCGAGTTAATCGCTAAACTAGTGATGCAAATGTCAAAGCGATCTCGAACGCTTACTCGGATGAAGCTAATATTTTCGAAGGTCTACTTGCTTTTCAACTCGGTTCATCATGCAAGGAGTCACCGATCAACCCAAACGGCCAAGAGATGACGATGATAAGGATAAGGACTCGCACCTAAACGTCGAAAAGCGATCGGTCAATCTACATCTATGCCACCTCCTCCACCACGGACTTCTTCTCAACATAAGTCTCCTCCACCTCGGTCTTCTCTCGATAAACCTCGGGACGATTCCGAGTTACCACCCCGACTCATAAAACGGTGATCACTTTGAGTATACGGGTGGTGACGATGAAGAGGTCCTCGAGCCCCGACAACAACCCACCTCACCCAAACAAGTGCGAAACCACTTCATCATCAAAGCCTTCCAAAAGAAGAAATGACGACTCACCAGAGTCGTATCATGGCTAGATGACGATAAAACCAAGAGTTTGAATGGTTCTCCACACTTGTCAATCAAACTCCTACCCGATGAAGGTCAAGAATTGGTAGATGGTTCAACAATGGAGCATGCAAAAGCGTTGCAAGAACGGCCCATGTGAAGAAAATGACGAAATCGAATTGAAGCGAATCAAGAATGAAGCTTTTCAACTATGGAAAGACACTCGAAAGCGCCTCGAGGTCGAATATCATCTTGAGAACATCGCTCGAGCTATGTCCAACAACATGGATTGGCTCAATCCGAAGCAAACATTGACTTCACACAAAGGGACAACCTCCATACTACACCGATCGGACCAAACCTCTACCGAACATTGGCCAAGCAGACAACCAAGGATTACCTTCGATATTTCTTCAACAAAGACCGGAATTTCTTCTCCATGGTGGCGATGGTTCTAGAAAATACACTACATCATTGACTCTTCCATTCCCAGTGCCATTTACTCTAACCGCATAGCTATCGAGGAACGTAACTCACTTGTTTTCGACAACGCAAGCATACGACCAAGATGCATTGTATGGGATTCATCATTGGCCCGAACGCCAAAGAATCTACTACGTGTCGCTCGGTTCAAGTCTCAACATGAAGTGTATAGCTCAAGGACATCGTGGCCATCAAACACATTGATCTCAAGTCTAAGTGGGACTACACATTCTTAAAGAATATCATAGTCAAACGACAAGATGAACAGACTATGGATTCTCTCGGTCGACTTTGAGAACTTGTCCTCAACGACATCGAAGACATGTATCTTGCCAAAGTACGTGGTCGTATGAGACAATTCTCGATCAAGTTCAACGTGAATTTATCAAGTCGGTTCTCATCTTCATTAGACGATTGTGATCAAAGAACGTGTCGAAGATATCCGGATGGTCATTGAATCGTATTAGAAACGTAAACTTCACTCCACCACGCCTTGATCTTCCCGACATCAACCGGCTTAAACAACTCACGCCATCAAGAAACCTTTCGGCGTTGTTTACCGCAGTGAACTTCAAGAAACTGCTTAATAGCGTGTAGTGAGCTCCACAAATTCGGGATCATACCTTGAAGATGGTTAGGGATGGATTGGCGTATAGATTGAAGGATATACGCATGAAAGTTGGGAATCCTAAGCGGCCGGAACTCTCGTGAAAGGAGGGATGTGAGACGTATCATCACCTTGATTGATGAACGGTTGTTCGAAGGGATCGATTCCCACCGATTGGAAAGCTATGTTGGTGGTCGACTCAGAGGAACATCATCGGCTTTCAACGCCCGGTGCGCACTGGGAATATCACCGCACTTCTGGTACCCTTAAATGGTTTCCTTCTTATAATTTTGGATGTGTGATTACATATGTGAATGGCTTGTGCACACATAACATGTACAACCCGTAATTGTCAAGAAAGGACCCCGTAGTACGCCTCCTGCCACAATCCTTATAAAAGGAGCGAAGTTTTATTTTTGAGTAAAACCTATCAAACCTTTTAGTTTTCAAGGTTTTGCTCAAAAGACAAGTACTTCCCATAAGATTTTCAAAACCTCAACCGTGTATATCACTAATTGAGGGGAGTATTTGATGAAAACTTTGTTCACTAATTGTTCACAATGGTCACTCTTCCCAACACTCAAAATGGTCATATTTATTCTCAAACCGCTCAAAATAACATTTTTTATATGCCATTTTGAGGGGAGAAAATTGTGTGATAAGAAATATGTTGTGCAAAATGCAAATGAATCTGTACCTCGGACTTAACCAACGAATTGACGGTACTAAACCTGCTTGTAACTCGAAAAGACTTGTCCCGACGGGTAATAATTTCAAGCTAGTTCGCTAGTGATGTAAACGTGTCTCGCAAAGGACTTGTCGAGTAGAAAGTACCATTCGAGAAACTTTTGGATAGACATGAACTCGACGGGTTTGACAACCTTCCAAGGTTTGTCTACACCTTCAAGGTAGTTATTAGAGCTAGTTGTCACCTAAAAGTCGACAATGTATCTCTTTAACTATTCAACGTAACCGTGTCTCATGGGAGATTGTCTATCTTTAGTGGATCAATTCAAAAGTGCGCGCTTTTCCTCACCGTGCATTTAACCATTAAAACTATTAAGCACATGTGGAGGGAGTATTTATGCAAAACTTATCTCTCACAAAGATGGTTCAAACATGTTTCTCATTTACAAACCCTTTGAGAGATATTTTAACTTACAATGGTTATAATGGCAAACATAGGTTAGTCATGGAGTTATAAGGTGACTAAGGTTAGGAATAACTGTCCTATGATCCGCCAGAGTCGGAGGGATCTACCCAAGGACACTACCATTAGTTAGTGTTAGAAGTCCTTAGGAATGATTATAAAAGGAGAAAATGAGAATCGGAGAAAGAAGGAGTTGAAGAATCAAAAGAAATGCAAAGTAAAGGGTGAAAAGAAATAGCCCTCCGTATTATTCAACTTAGGCGGACACCGGGTTCAATTCATATACTCTTGGTTGTCACTTAGTGACACCGGTATTGAAGATTAAAAGTCGTCATGGACCCAAAGGCGCATGCACTAAACCTTCTTAGCCACTCAAGATTCTCTCAATGTAAGCTTGTTTAATTCTCACAGGAACCCTACATAACCTATTGGCTTTCTCTTAGAGATCGCCGGTATTGAAGAAGGAGACCTCTCCCTAGTCTCCGCTCAGAAAACCAAAACGCACTATTGAGTCTAGAGCCACGAGATTCATCAAAAGATCTCTTAGGTACACTTGACATTTAATCACTTGATGATCAACAAATAAGATCATCGATGGTTCATATCGAATCCTTCACGGATCTTAGCAACTGTCGAGAACATTTATGAGAGGTTCACATCCGTGATCCTCGGTGATTGAATGGAAACTCCCGCCAGGTCAACATCAAACGACCACGACAAAGCGGTCGCTTCGGTAACTCCCGTTGATTACGCTGGAGTGTGTCTCAAACGGTCTGATCGTGAGGTGATGCTTGGTGTACCTCGGCGACTCATCTCGAATCAGATGTACTTGGTACATCGCGTTATCTCACTTGTGGGACTCAGGTTCAGAACGGCCTTTGTAAGAATTAGAGTTGTGTTTTCACACTATGTCATAAACACTCAAGTTCAAACTTGTAAGTGCGGAACACGCTTATTACTAACCATTTGAAATGTTTTTCTTCTTATGGAAGCTCGGAGCGGGATGATCGTCTTGATTCTTCTCATGTTCACACCAACATCATCACTAATGGAAGTTCTATTCAAAAGCAACACAACCGTCGAATGATTCTTCGTCAAACCAAAGAATCTACAAAGTTAAAGACTTAGAGAACTTCATCAAGATTGAATTCCAACGTCATAGGCGTGTGAGCATGTTGAAGAATGACGTGGAGACACCGGAGCAACAAGGCACTGAGGCGCATCGATGCGCATAACAACATACTATCACTTTCACCACAAAGAACAATGATCAAAGAACAAAGTTAAAGATGACGTCAAAGCATAATCGCTCAAAGATAACGATCTCTACACTGGGAGATTGTTCAATCAAGGCAATTCCTCTCATAAGAAAGAAGAATGTCGAAGATCGTCACGCCTACTATTACATCAACGCTTTCACCGTTTACATTCATATATACTTGAGGGGAGATTGTTGGAATCACTCCTAAACAAGATTTCAAGTATTTATATTTCATATGTAATAGGTAGCTTTATTATGGCCTTTATGTTTGTTTAAGGTCAAGCTTATGTAGAAGGCCCATAAGCTTGATCCAAGCCCAATAAGGAATAGGGAAGGAGAGGGAGTGTTGCCCTAGCTCCTTGCCTATATAAACTCTTGTAAACCCACATTTGAGGGTTGGTTGTTCAAGTTTTCTTTTCTTTCACATACATCTTCTCATAACCGTATAATTACTATCGTGTGTATGTGTTAGAGCTTGCTCAATCGCCTCATCTCTTCTCTTATAAGCTTGTGTTGTAAAACTAGTGACCTAACAAGATTCTAGTAGACTCGATCCTAGCTACCGGTGCATAAGTTTCATCATAATCAATCCCATTTTGTTGATTATAACCTTGTGCGACAAGCCTAGCTTTGTTTCTAGACACTACACCATTTTCATCCATTTTATTTCAAAAAACCCATTTCGTTCCAATTATAGTTTGATCTTTAGGTTTTGGAACTAACTTCCAAACATCATTTCTAACAAATTGGTTTAACTCTTCTTGCATAGCAATTACCCAATATTCATCTTTTATTGCTTCGTTTATGTTTTTCGGTTCAATGGTTGATACAAAGCAAAAGTGATTACTTTGATTTTGGGCTTGTGATCTTAACGTTCTTTGATTTAGTTGTCCTATGATCTTTTCTAAAGGATGACTTTTGGATTCTTTGATGTTTATAATTTCATTATTTAGTGGTTCATCTTCCTTGTCATTTTCAATTATTTTTTGACTTTCTACAAGTTGACTTTCAACTAAGTCATCATCTACCAAAGGTGATGTCTTAGAGGGAGGTGGACTTTCGTCGAATGTTATGTTCAACGATTCCTCGACTCTCATTGTTTCTTTGTTTAAGACAATGTAAGCTTGACTAGTTTGTGAATAACCAAGAAATACACCTTCATGAGACTTTGGGTCAAACTTGGTGAGATAGTCTTTAGTATTAAGAATGAAACATTTACATCCAAAAACTCTAAAATATCCTAAAGTTGGCTTTTTGCCTTTATATAATTCATATGGTGTTTTGTTTAAGAAAGGACGTATTAAGACTCTATTTAAAATATATGTAGAAGTGTCAACGGCGTTACACCAAAACTTTTGAGGAATGTTTTGTTCATTAAGCATTGTTCTACTCATTTCTTGAATGGTTCTATTTTTACGTTCTACAACTCCATTAGATTGAGGTGTTTGAGGATCCGAGAAGTTATGTGTTATACCATTTGTATCACAAAAGTTTCCAACTTGTGTTTCATTGTCAAATTCACGACCATGATCCGTTCGGATCGACACAATGTTAACACCTAGTTGATTTTGAATTTTCTTGCTAAGAATTTCAAATTTATCGAAAGCTTCATTTTTAGTTTTCAAAAATAATATCCACGTAAATCTTGAGTAATCATCTACTATGACCAAAGTGTATAAGTTGCCTCCATAGCTTCTTATAGCGGATGGACCAAACAAGTCCATATGCAAAAGTTCTAGACACTTAGATGTGGACACCATGTTTTTTGCCTTATGGCTACTATGAGTTTGTTTACCAATTTTGCAAGCGTCGCAAAAGTATTGGTCATATTTAAGTTTTGGTAAACTTCTAACTAGCTCTTTTGAAGATATGTTTTGGATAAGTCTCATATTAGCGTGACCTAAACGTCTATGCCAAATAGTTGAGTTATCATCTAAGGTTGATAGACAAAGTTTGTCATTAGATGTTTTATCTATTTTCATGACGTATATGTTATTTTTCCTAACTCCTCTAGCTATGGTGATACCATCTTTTAGTATTTTACTACCATTTTCTTCAAATAGTACTTTATACTTTCTATCACATAATTGGCTAATACTAAGTAGGTTAAATCCTAACCTATCGACATAAGCAACATTTTCAATAGTTAAGGAGTTATGAGCGATCGTACCTTTGCCAATGATTTTGTTTTTGAGATTGCTACCAAAAGTGACATTACCTCCGTCATACTCTTGGTATGTAGAGAAGAGGTTTTTGTTACCCGTCATGTGTCGTGAGCATCCACTGTCTTTTATCCATTCATCAGGTTCTAATCCAACTTTCAAGCATACCTAAGACACAAATAAATCAAGTGTTTGGTCCCCAATATCTCATGGGTCTGTTTGGGTTAATGATGTGTGTCTAAATACACATCATTTTATACCCATCTAAACTACTAAAACATCTGAAAACACTCAAAAATGCCACAAAATACTATAAATATTATTGAAATGTATTTTTATGTGTTACAAGTGCAAAAGGATTGAAAACTGATGAAAAACAACAAAGTTTACATAATTTATAGTTTCAGTCCCTAAACTTTCATAAATTGGCAAAACTAGTCCCTGGATATTCAAATCATGTAAAATGTCATTTAAAGTCCCTAGGGATTCATGAGTTGTCAAACTTGGTCCTTGAAGTTTAAAATTGCAAAAATGGTAACTTAAATCCCTGAAGTTTTAAAAATGGCAAAATAGGTCCTTGGAAATTTAAAATGGAAAATAATTACATTTATGGTCCTTGGTTTATCATATTTGGCAGGATAGGTCCTTGAAGATATTTTGGAAACTTGTCAAATCAGGCCCCTATACTTTCAGAATATTACAAAAATGGTCCTTGTGATTAAACTACAAACCAAATACAACCTCTTGTATTATTAAACCAGCCCACCCAAGCCCAAACTAAACCCAGCCCAAGTCAAACAGTCAAACCCACTCCCAAACCACCTTCCCTGTTCTTCCCTCACATACCCCGCCAAAACCATACCACCCTCCACCTTGCCTGGTTTCTTCACCACCTCATCATACCAGCTTGTCTACCCACTCTCCTACACCTCACCCTAAAGCAATAAATACTTCTTATCCTCAACACTCAACCAACACCTGGCTTTAGATATTTTGGCGCCAAAATCACAAATCAAGGGCTGAGATTAATTGGACCAATCCAAGGACTGAGGAAGATTCAGAACTACTTTGTGAGAGCTATAAAAGAGAAAGAAGACAGAAGAAATAAAGTGTCCCAGTTTTAGACCATTTCTTAGAGTAATTTTAAAATCGTTTCATGTAAAAGTTTGCTGGGTTTTGTAATTTATGTATTGTACAAGTGAATTTAGTTATAATTGAAGTGTTTTCATTAATCAATTCCAAGTTTTCAGCCTTAATTCATTTTCCCGCCAAATTTGTTCATTGTCAATTTTTACGTTTTAATCTGTTACAATGGTTCAAATAAGCTTCTTCAAGCTTATTCAAGCTTATTTAAGTGAATTAAAGCAGTTTCCTATTCTTTATGTAAAGAATTCACAAAAGTCAACAAAAGTCAACTGAAGTGCTTCATATGGATTTGGTTATGGAAACTGGTTGATTCAGAGCTGGATTAAGTTAAATTAGATTAGGATAGTGGTATTTGGTTCTAGTCAATCTGCAAATAAGCTGGACATCTTGTGAGTTTTTGATTTCTCTCAGCCTTAATTCAGTAGTGTAGATTAGTTACTCTTACTTGTTCATGATTGATATATTTTAATCTAGTATTGTTAATTTGTTAGTTAATTGCATATTTAGTTCATTTCTGCCATAAGTTTCATCATCCGCTTATTATCGTGGTAAATCGAATTAGTAGATCGGTTGCTTTTAAGTGTTACATTGCTATTTTATTTGCATCATTTAAGAATAATTTAGCTTACTAAACTGCTTTTTAAGATTGCATAGGTTCGATTATCCATTAAGCTTGATTAGTAGATATTAGTCATCATAACTAGTGTTTGGATTAGACGCAAATTTGTGTTTGGGGATTATTAAGTGGTTAAGCTCATTTGATATAGTCTCTCTTAGGTATATTATAGCCAATTCAATCCACTAATTTGCACCGCTTTCACTTAAAAGTCAATTTCTGTGTCAATCTCATTTAGCAGTTAGATAAGTTAGATTAGTGGTAGCATTTGCTAGCTTTTAGCTTTAGGATCATATAGGATAGCTGAATTAGGTTCAATTACACCTTACTATATCATTTATCATCAGTAGGATTGAATCAAATCTCACTTTGGTCAACTTCTCAAAACTATCTCAAAAGTCAAATTTTGCAAAAACACGCCCAAGTAGCTTTTGTTTCTGATTTTTCATTTCTTCATTCCTTGTCCTTTTTAGCTGAAATTTTAGACTTAAGTTCTTTGGTTGGTTGTCTACTGCCTGGTCATTTTAGTTAATTTTTGTGATTTTTTCTTGCTAGCTTAATGTAGGCTTAAAGTAGGGCCTTAGGGGCTGTTTGGCTTATTATGGTTTGATCTTGCTTTTGTGCTTAAATGCTTCTAGCTTGTGCTTTTAGGGTCCCATTCAGTTGCATTAGCATAAGTTAGGTTAGATTAAGGCTAGGGTAGCTTATAGTAGCTTATGGTTAGATTTTAGCTTATTTACATGTGCTTATTTCATTAGTTGTGCGCCCAAATTATATCTCCACTACTCCAAAATAGTTTCTGTTATTTTTCCTGGGTTCTTAATATTATTTTATCGTTGACTAGAAGTTTTCATATTTTTCACTATTCATTTACTAATTTTCTGCATTTTATGTCATTTTCTAGCATTTTTTATTAGCATTTAATACAAATAAATCAGAAAAAGTTTAAAAAAATATGTTTTCAACTTTCCTATATTAAGATAAATATAAAAAGCCAAAAAAATATTTTTCCATAATTTTCTTAGTTTAAATAGTATTTTCTAGCATTTTAATTAGTTTTAAATAGTATTAAATTAATAATAAATAGATAAAAAGTGTAATAAATATATTTTCAGTTTTAAAATAAGTTTTATAATATTCTAGATTTTTCTAAGTCATAATTTCACTTTTCTAGCTTTATTTCATATTTTCTTATATTTTAGGGTATTATTAAATAGTTAAAAATAGTTTTTAATTAATAATAATTAAATAAATAGTCATAAAAATAATTTTAATTTTCCAATAATTTTCTTTTATTATTAGGATTGTAAAAATATCATTTTCATATTTGTAGGCCTTTTATTTCTTAAATCTCACGTTTTATTTTGTATGTTTTAATCGTTTCTAAGTATTTTGCTTTCACGTACTTGTTCTTATAGCTTGTTTAAGCTATTTTCTTTTATTTCCTTAGTTTAATCAATCATCACCCATTTCCTGTTTAATATTCACCCGATCACAGATTCGTTGTATTACAGTTTACACACCTCGTTGAGACATAACGACCCGGGGAAACACTAAACTCCTCTGGACTTAATTGCTTTGGTTTTAGACTGTTTGACTTTTATTACAGTTGACCATTCATAAGTGGTTGACTTGTGTAATAAACTTGACAGTTTGGAAGCGATCAGTTAAACATGCCATTTACTTGGTTCATATATGGAAATGATGGGTAAGGGTTCCATGGCATGTAATCTGGAGTTTGATATGGTCTAGGAAGTTTTGATTTCAACCGATATGTTGATAGTTGGGTTGTATGTTGTGGTTGCTCTTAGGAAAGGGGCGTTTGGCAATAGGTGTTTTAGACCGTTGTTGAATAGTTTTAGATCTAAATTCATTTCTAGCAAGTCCTACTCTTGATGTGATAGCGTGTTTTAGTTTAACATTATCCTTGGTTTTCTATGTTACTTTGACAAATTCACTACGGTCCGTATTGCAAACATTCTGTCCTGCTGCAGTCCCCACGGCACCAAACTGTACAACGGACGAAACCCTATTTTCGGGTTCATCTGGTTCGTGCTGTACTGCAGCAGTTTTGGCATTTTGTTTGTCTTTTTCGACCGTTTTGGTTTTACTCTTTGGAATTAATACTTCATTAAATCCTAGTCCATTCATGTTTCCTGGTGTTTTTTGAATTCTAACTATTTCATCGGCACAAGCAATATTTTTGTTAAACCTTTTAAATATATAGTTATGTTCGATTAGAACTTCTTGTGTGAGCTTTAGTTTTTCTATTTCAAGACTAAGCTCTTGACATGATTTGCAACCATCGTCATTTGTTTTTCCCTTTTCTAATCGTTTTGCCTTTTTTTTAACTCATACACTTCATTCTCTAAAAATTCCTTTTTAGTCTTTAAAAACTTATTTTTAGTTATGATTTTTAAACTAAGCTCACACAATTGATTATATTATTTTTTCAAAGTGTCATCATCAATAGAAGAATAAGATGAGTCAGAATGTACCTCGTTTGATTCATATGCCATTAGAGTGATCTCATCTTTGCTTGATTCTTCATCATCCTCACTATCACTCCAAGCACCACTTACAAAAGCTCGTTGAATTTTGCTATTAGGTGGCTTGGGGCAATCTCCTATTAGATGACTTGCATCACCGCATCTAAAACATTTTCTTTCACCTTTTCCCTTTTTTGTCATCTCGGTCTTTTCGGAATGGCTTCTTTTCTTCTCGGGGTTGCCTTACGAACTTCCCTCTTCTTCTAAAGAACTTTTTGAAATCTCTAACGGCCATATCATACTCCTCATCTTCACTACCGGAGCAAGATTCGTCATCATCACTTGATTCCGTTCTTGCTTTTAGAGCAACGGATTTGACTTTCTCTCTTTTTCCTTTGATGATTTTCGAATCTTTCTCCATCACCATTTCGTGTACTTTGAGGTTTCCGATTAGCTCATCTAGTGACATTTTTGAGAGATCTTTTGATTCCTCAATAGCCGTCACTTTAGCTCTCCACTTCGGATGGAGTGCTCTAAGAAATTTCCTGACAAAGTTCTTACTACGAAAAGGTTCATCAAGCGCTTTAAGAGATGTAATAATAGTATTAAAGCGAGCAAAACCACAATCAATGGTTTCATCTTCAAGGATAACAAATTGTTCATATTGTTGAACAAGAAGATCAATTTTGTTATCCTTGACTTGTGAATTTCCTTGATATGTAATAATCAAAGATTCCCAAATGTCTTTAGCGGTTTCACACATAAAAATTCTTTCATATTCTTTTCTAAGCAAAGCATTATAAAGCATCATTTTAGCTTCATTATTTTTCGCTATTAATTTCTTTTGATCATTAACAGAAATATCTTTTGTTGTAGAACTAAAGTCTCCTTTAATTATAACAAACCAAAGATCTATATCTTTTGATTTTACATATGTTTCAAAACGGTTTTTCCAATAGATAAATCCATTGGTTTCAAAGAGTGGTGGTCTTTGCATAGATTGCCCTTGTTTAAAGTTTTCGAAATCCATGGATCGTTTCAAGTTTATAAAATACAATATATTTTAGAAATTCTTGAGCAACGAGGCTCTGGTACCAATTGTGAAAAACTTGAAAGGGGGTTGAGTAGTTTACCGATTAAAAACTTTGTTTTGAAACTTATTGAAAGATCAATTGATATTGATCTTAGATATGTTAGTGAATGATAATCAATATGCAAGCAATATATATAAAGAGTAAATAAGGAAAGAAACAATCAAACCACGACAAGTTGTTTATATTGGTTCGGTCTACAAGGACTCTATTTCCTTGCCCTACTCCACTCCCCGAGTCTCACACTCGGGAGTTTAACTTCACTAGTCAACAAGCTCCGTTCACCGGCGGAGAAACCTTTACACTTCGCTTACACACAATTTCCGACACTAAGCTAGATGTCGAGTTCTTTTCCAAGGGTACAACCACTCCCACACACAATGTATTTAAGGACTAAAATACTAACCACTCACACTCACAAGATTATGATGGTTTCATTACAACAATGATGTATGAATCAACAATAGATCATACAATAACAAACAAACAAGACTTTCAACTATTTGTTGAAGCTTGAATATGCCTTGATCTTCTTTGCTACAAAAGAGGATCACTATAATGATATGAAACTGAGTTAGAAATGTTAGAGAGAAGGAATGTATGTGAATATGCTAGAAAGGGATAAGAAACAACTTGGTTTGGCTTTGCTATTTATAGCCAAAATGATCAGCAGGCACCACGGACCACGGATCCCTCAAAAAGGTTCCGCCCGTGTAAACTTTTGGTGCCGCCGGGGTCTGACAGCAAGATCACCAAAATCTTACCAAAGTCTAGAGTCTAAATCTACACAAAATATTTAGTGAAATCTTCTAGAGATTTCAATGATGCACTACATGATGTCATGTGTTGTTTTCTATTTTTAGAAATATGTTAAAATGTAAATACATATGTAATGTTTTGTTTTAAGAAATTAAAACATGCTTGATCTAAAAATGTTCACATACATTATGGTTTAGAGTCATATCAATAATATGATTAATCAAAATGTAAATGCTTGAGTGATGAAGATATTATTTGAAAAGCTTGTTTTAATATCTATTAAACTTGACAAGCTTTAAGCTTTATAAAAATTAAATTTACTTTTGTCGATAACAAAAATTAGGTAAAGATCATAAAATATAAATAACGTTTAATGACGATATTTGTATTAACAAGGTTAATAATTTCAAACGTAGAACATATGCTAAAGATAAATCTACAAAATAGTCCACTTTACTCTTTACATTACATACTTTTTCTTTTGTTTACAAATTGGGTGCATAATTATCCAAATATTTTTTGGGTTATTAAGAACGAAGATGAGGTTGAGTTTTTGAAGCTTGTTTCTTGGAATCCATCCTGGTCTGTTACTGAATTGGAAAAGAAGGTTTTATGCAACAAGACAAAGTATAAATGTGTATGGACTAAAATACCCTCGACTACATAACCAAAATCAGACGTTGACTTTGGCATTAGTGGTTAAGGGACTTGTTTTGCATTAAAAACCCATGTTTTGGACCTCCAGCGATGAAAACGCCTAGGTTTGGTTCAACATGATGCGTGTGTACAAGATTAGGGACGAACGGTGTATTTTACTCTTATTTAATTAAACTCTATTGTAATAGTCGGTTTGCTTAATGATACTATTTTTAGTTGATCTGTTTGCCAATTCATAAAGTATTTCATGCCATATTACTTTACTGTTGCTACTTAAAGTACATTTACCATAAGTGGTCACGCCAACCTCTTGAAAAAGGAGAGCTTTACCTGGTTTGAGTCTGTGTGGCGGTGGGTTCAAAACCCGTGGATTAGTCGACCTTAGGTTGGAAATCATGGTTAAAAAAAAAAAAAGGTACATTTACCTGCAATGATGTGGATTTATTTTTTTTTGCTAAAGATACACCCAATCGGCTAAAGTGAACAGTATTAACGGTTGATAAGTAACAACCGTTATCTTTAAAATAAATTTAAAAAAAAAAAAAAAAAAAAAAAAAAAAAATGTTATGCGTAATTGATTCTTCATGTTGTAGGTCCGTTGCAAAGTCCTTCATCACTAACTTTGCAATGAAATGTTGACGTAAGGACAATTTCCATAACGAAATTTAAAAAAAAAATACGAAAATAGTCCTTAGGGTTATCGATACATTACAAAGTTAGTCCTTCAACCTCCGCGGTGGAACGCAATGAAAATAAATAATTTTGTATTCAAACATCTTGTCGCAAACGCGAGACTTAAAACCTAGTATATTTACAATCATGGAGTTAGAGTTTACTATTCATAAGCTTAATAAGTAATTTTGGAATATGTAGTTATAAATGTAATAGTATGCACAAATAATGTTTTATTTTAAGAGACCTGGGTGTGGTAACGAGAAAGGCAAGGTTAAACCATAAAGCCACCACATTAACGCACGTTAACCACACCGTGGGTGGCGTTAATGGTTGCGTTAACGTGGCACGTTAATGGCTTAACGTGCGATAATGTGCTTTCAACTAAAAAAAATCATTTCACCCCCTCAACCATTTAAAATAAATTTTCACTTACACCTCTCAACCTATTCAAATTCAAATTTAAATTTAACTGGTTAATTCTGAGCGGGATAAATGAAGTTCAAATTTAAATTTTAAAAATCAAATATGAGCGGGATTTATTCAAATTCAAAATCAAAATCAGAATCAAATCTTCCTATATATACAACTCTACCAGAGTTGTTTATCACACACAACTAACACACACAAGTTACACACACCACTCACACACACAACTAACACACACAAGTTACACACACCACTCACACACACAAAAATGTCTCGCAAAGATGTCTCTCAACAATTCCCAAGTCCTCCACAACTGCCAGAAACTACAACACAATTCCCAAGTCCACCACAACTGCCGGAAACTACCTTTCCACAAGAATTTAAAGTTTATTCAACTCCACCAGAAGATGACTTTCCGGTTTTTCAAGTGGAAAATGTATTTGCAAACACTTCACCTCTTAACAATCCACATGTTAACACTCCACCTGTTAACACTCCACATGTTAACACTCCACAGGTGGATCTCCAAAACAATCCGTTTGGGTTTAGTGAGGCTTATCTTCGTGAACTTGAGCAGGCCGAGGAAAATCTTAGAGATTAGAAAACGAGGCACGCGAGGAAGTCGCTCGTTTGGAACAGAAGCCGTGGAGGCTGAATATCTTAGGCGAATCGGTTTGACATCATGGAAGGAAAGTATTATAATGGCGAGTTTGGATCCTCTTGAGTGAGGAGGGTTATAACTCAGATGATTCGTATTCTTAATTTGTAGTTTTATTTTCATCAATTTCGTTGTAGTTTTAATGTTTAATGTAATTTGTGTTTAATGTTTAATGTCTAATGTTTTTCAATAAATGAAGTGTTTTTTTTAGTTTAGGGGTTGAATTTGAAAATATTTGAGTTAAGGTGAAATGTTAAAGCTGACGTGACACGGTGTTAAGATTTAACCTAGGTTATGATAAAGAGTGCTCTAATGGTAAAACATTTATATTTCAAAGGGATGATGACAAGTTCAACCTCTTAACAGGTTTTTTTGTTAGTTTATTACTTTATTTGATTACAAAGTTATAGTTTAGCCCTTAAACATTTAACATTTATACTTTTAGTGCAAAATTATATTTCAATATTGTCTTTAATTCTAAAGTTTCAGTTCAGCGGTTCAGCGGTTCAGCCCATAAAATTTATTATCTGTATTTTTGGTTATTATTAAGCTTATCACCATGCTCAAGTGGTTGTATGTTCATGGTTAACTGGTTACTCCCTCCGTCACATATTAAATGTTCAGTTTTACTTTTTGAGATTTTTCTTTTTAAACTTTGACTTTCAATATTTTTATTTGTATTATATAATATTTGTTGTAAAATATATGAATGAATTGAGTTTTCAATGTATTTTCATTTTGTTGTTCTCATCAAAATTCTATAACACAAACAGAAATACTTAATGCCAAAGTTAAAAAAAAAATAAAAATTAAAACTGTACATTTAATCTGGACGAAGGAAGTATTTATCAATTGCTTATTTTCTTTTTGTTTTGAATATAATAGTTTTTAACCTACATCTCTTTATTAAATTAGACTATGTATTATATATAAAACTATACAATTTACAATAAATTATTAAATACTATTCTAAACCATCTACAACAGTTGATGTATTTGGTGTGTGTTTTTCTAGCTTCCACTAAAACATCAAATTAAGTTTAGTTTTATATAAACACATTTACTAATTTTAGTAATCTATGCTACTGTCTACCTACCAATTACGGAGTAGTATCGTCTTAACTTTTCTATTCACTTCATTTTTTTTAGTTTTCTCCCATAAGTTATACCTAAATTTGTTATAAGTCCTCAAATTTAAACAAATTAAAATTTTGCTTGCAATTTTGAATTTACTCTGGTCACAATGCTTGAACAAGTAAAACATTTTTTTTTTATTTCAATCAAAGACCTCATATTTATTTAATGCAACTAAAATGAATATGAGACAAACACAAGACCATTAAATGTGGTTTGGATTAGTCTTTAATGATCAAAAATGACAAATCATTTGTTTGTTCTTAGCACATTTGTGTTTGCTAAAGCTATAATAAGTATTTTTTTTCTTAACCTTACATGATCAAGGTAAGACAATTAACCGTGAGTTATGATATTTGAGGACGCATAGTTTAATAAGTTGTTTAGGGTTCGTTTAGTTGGGAAAGAACACTCTTGTTTTACATAAAGTGTTTTGTAGAAAACAAAGAAAACAGAGATCACGTTCAAATAAGCGGTTTCTTACAAATGTTTTGCAACACACAAAATCCCATATTTCCTAATTTAACAAGGAAAATTATAAAACAAAGACTAAAATATACCGTTCGTCCCTAAACTTGTACCTGCGCATCACATTGGGACAAACTTTGCCTTTTTCATCGTTAGGAGTCCAAAACTTGGGTTTTATACTCTAGACAAGTCCCTTGACCAATTTTCTGTTAGTCAAAGTATGTTATTTTCCCCATGTGCCTTGCATATGAGGGCAAAATGGTCATTTCATTGTTTTGGTTAATTATTTTGGTGGTAAGACTGGTACAACCTTAGGGACTAACGGTGTATTTAATTAATAAAATTATATCATCACCACCACCACCCTCCCTTTATCTCTTTTTCATGCTTCTCTCTCTAAATTTCTGCTTCTCTCTCTAAAATTAACACCATCACTATTCTCAAATCTCATAAACTCCTCCACAAAAGAACATAATCTCAAACAAACACCATCTCCATTCTTTCTCTAAAATTAACATCATCACCATTTTCAAATCATGTAGGTTAGATTAAAGACCCAAAAAAATTAACTTCGATTAAAGTCAAAATAATTAAAGTCATTCGTAGTTAAACAGCCTAAACATCCTCAAATCTTATTATCAGCCTCCCACCGCTGCCATGGCGCTGGTTTCTATATATTTTTCCTCATCCCCTCCCACCGCTGCCACGACGCTGGTTTCTAAAGTAGCTAAGTAGTGACTGAGCCTGCAGTCAAGAAACACTAATTAACCTTACTTACCTAACATAAATATATGAAAAATATAAACCAGCTACTTCTTCTCACGAGCACCCACCCAGAAAGGACATAAGATGGGCCACTTTGGCTTGACGTGCAAACCCTTCTTTTTTTCTGTTTTTGGAACTTTTTATTAACAACTAATTAAAACAACATTATTAATATAATAACCTAAATCTTTGAATAAAACCATTGAGTAGATAGTATGCCTTATCCTTTCCCTTCCAGAAATTATTGTATCTAACCGTTTAATATAATGTGAAAGAGAGAGAAAAAAAATGAACAGCCCACACACCCCATTTATAACTAAATGGGTCGAAATTACCACTACAGTCAAAGAGAAAAAAGGCACCGTTTCTTTCGCTCTTGGAGTACCAGACTGTGACAAAGCGACCAATGGTGGGACAACACCTTCTGTAAGACCATATTGGAAAACCCATCATTGTTGGTGCACAACTCGAAAGAGCGGCGTGACATTTTCCTTACCTCTAGTTGAACCCAACTCAACAACCTCAACAGTTTATAGCACTAGTACATAATCTCAACATAATTGCACCTGATCTTAACCTAATTAAACAATTATCCACGTCATCAATGTGACGACTGACAATTTAGGGAGTCTATTTTAGGTAACCGCATTACGTTAAACTAAACCGAGCTTTTGCCTTTATCACTATTTTTATAAACCATGACTTGATTTTATATCGTCTATTGGTTTTTACGGATTATTTCATTATTAAATGAATTATCGTATGCGTTTTAACTCTATTTGGTAGACACTATTTGATTCGGCACTAGAAAAGCCTAAAACGAGAATTATTGTAACTTTTAGACCGTAACTCGAAAATTGACAAATAAATAGTCAAAACTCGTGGAAAAACGTAAATAACGATGTTAGAAAGTCGAATGAACGTTGTGGGACACTCGGGGGACAATATGTGAGCTCGAGAATGGGTAAACGGGATAGTTACGAAAAATTACAACTCCGACCCCCTTAAATTACCCATGGTCGCCCCTCCTCCATAAATATTTATTTTGAGTCCCTCATGCTCTAGTATATAAGGCCCTCACTACCTCATTTCATACATTTCTTTCTCTCACTAAAAACACACACTAACCCCTCTTTCTCTCTCTACACTCTCTCTCTCCTCAATAAACCCTAACCCTAATATTAACCACCACCGGCCGCCACCCTTTCCGGCAAGATTCTGGCGCCATCATCGCGCGTGACCACCCACCTCCACCACTATCTTGAAGCTCTCTTTCTCCTCTTTCCATCCATATATAACACTCATACTAAAACCTTCATTAACACCTTCAAATCTTAAGATTAAGATTCGGATTTTTAGGGTTTCAAGTGGGTTTTGCAATTCGAGCTTGAATAAGGTAAATGGAACGTGGGTAGAGCTTGTTTAAGCCATAAAAAGCCACGTATGGCATTCTAGGGTTTCGACCCTATGGTAATTTTTGGGGCTTTTGGTTTAAACGTGGAATTAAGTCTAATTAATGTCTAAATAAACAAGTAATTAGTGTTTGGTAAGTGTGTGGTGTATCAATTTGATGGGTTTATGCATTTTAAGTTTAGTTTCATCTTTTTTGGTTAGAATAGATGATGGGTTTTGTGTTTGGTTAATGATTGGAGCTTGAATGATTGGATTTGGATGTTGTGGAAGTGATTTGGTTGTGTTTGGTTGTGAGATATGAGGCGTACGAGCCACTAGGGACTCGGACGTGGCTCATGGTTGTTGTACGAGGCCCACATGGACCTTGGGTCCGGGTCGGGTCGTTTTGGTAGCTTGTTGGTTGATGTAGTTGAGGTTTGGATGAGACGCGTGGAGCCGAAAAGCTTCTAGAGCTTGTTTGGTTCACGTGGTCTTAACCGCGACCGTGTCATGACCATTAGGGTCATAACATTGGTTTCGGGTATATTTGGTTGATTGATTGGTTGGCGAGATTGTTTTAAGTTGGTTTGGGATTGAATTGCGCTATTATGACTTTTAAATTTGGACTTGATATATATATTGTTGACTTTGAGCTACGTCGGCGTTACTTTGACTTTTTAGTCAATAGTTGACTCCGACAAAGCCGTAACATGGACTTTAGTATAATTTGGACTATTGATTGATTAAAAGCCGATATGTTATGACTCGTGCTTGTGGACTCGAAACGAATAACGATATGAGACTAATATTGAATTTGATTTAAATATATATATATATATATATATATATATATATATATATATATATATATATATATATATAAACATGAAAATACTAATAGACTATGAAATATAAATAATAAATGGGCTTTTGTACCAAAAATATCGATAACAAGTCTTATCTTGTTATTTACTATTTTAAACGGAAACTAACGACTAAATTGGAAATGTTTTGTGATAAATAAAGTAATTAATGTTCCGAGTACTCGTTTATCAATAAATGTCAATTGTGTACATTTAATACTAGTTTAAGTATTTATTTACTTACGTTATGTGCATGGGTTACGGATAACCTAACGTTAATAGTGTTGATCCACGTGGGTAGCGGACTTATTAGGTTGATGAATCTAATAAGAGCCCGCTAGGTATGTTGGGTAACCTTATTAATGGGTGAATTATCCGTATGACTCTTTAGGATACGATTGATTTATGGGATAATAAGCGACACGAGTAAATAAATGAGTTTATCGAGTTGACGAATTCGATAAGGTCTACTATTTATTCCGAAACTTATTGAACTATGGAGCTTATCGTTTAGAGGTCTCATTGTGTTTCATTGAGTTATATATTGGTTGTTTGAGTGCATTCATAGCATCATATTGAGTCGATACACCCACATGAGGAATACAAAACACTAGGATTAAATGGTGAAACGAGACATTTTTGGAAATAACGAAATGGAATACATTAGGGTAGATAACGTTGATTTCGAGGAATATATATATTAAGTTTGGTCTACATTAATAGGTTGTGCCGAGTCGATAGTTGTTGTGCCGTGATTACCGTTATCTTCTGCTAGTGTTTATTTGTGCGTTGATTGCTTGAGGTGAGTTTCATAGCCCCACTTTTATCTACGTTTTTAACTATATTGGGGTGAGAATCATGCTACTGTTTTCGGACCGTGAAAACTATTTGGATTTGCTTATATGCTTGACTGTTTAGATAGATGTGCGGTAGTTGTTGCCTTAGACTAGGGTAGCAATCCTAATTGCTATAATTATTGCCTAGCTAAGAATAGACTTCTACCTCGACCTAGTCCGGGTTGGCAATTGTTCTAGATTTTGCCACGACGGTCTTTGGACTAGAGTCGGCTGGGCCCGAGTAGTCCCCGGATGCGGGACATGTTTATGGTTGGTGATCGGGGTAGGATCGGTATTTATCTATCTTAGGTCTTGCATAGCAAATCAACTCCTCTTGGTCCACTATGATTTTGTTGAACTTAAACCTATGAACTCACCAATGAAGTCGACCTTTTAGCATGATTTCTCGTATTTGAAAGATGTTTGGAATACGTGGTTTGTGGAAGCTTGGCAAGAAGGCGGGGTTCAAGGATCATTTCTGACTCTGATAAACTTTGGGGACCTATTTTATTAAATCATGTTTTGGACCTAATAATTATACTTTTGGATTAAATGTTTTGAATATTTAAATTTGGGATTGGTTTTGAATGTTAAATGACTATCTTTTTGCTATACTTATGTGCGATATCAATCCAATAGTAACGCCCCGAAAACTTGATTAAGTCTTCCGATGTACCGAGATTTGGGGGTGTTACAGATTGGTATCAGAGCTCAAGGTTATAGATAATTAGGTATTTTATAAACCCTAAAATATAACCACTTTTTGAAAAAATTGATCCTCGACCGACGCACGCCCGCTTGCCAAGCCGAAGCTACTTATTTGAATATGGTATGAACTGCGATTTGAATTACGAGATGATCTGTTAAGGGATATTGTGAACTGATTATGGAGACGTTATGATTATTGATTTTGGGAAATGAGATATGATTATTGATTTTGGAAAATGAGATGTGATTATCGGGATATTACGGAATTTGATTTGAGGAAACGATATATTGTGATTTTGGAGTTTTGAACTCGATTGATTTGATATGGGATTATGTGATGGAACGGAACTTATGTGTTTTATTTAAAGGCACATTTTGAGTAATGCGGTACCTACACTTTTAAAAGCTTTCATTATGTGATATATGTTTAGGTTAAGTTGATGCGCTTATTAAAACTAGTTGTTTCGAACACTTATACCTACCCTATGCCATTGTCACAGACTATGCCTTCACTAGCCTTTGATGTGTCTGAGGAGGTCCTTGCTGTTGCTAGTTCGCCAAGATTGACTCTCATGACGGTTGCAGGTGATCCTTATGAGATTGCCCGTCACACTAGTTCATCATCATCGGATCGTCCTAGCTCATCTAGGCACCACTTTACATCGTGTCTTAGCGAGAATGACTCCTAGGCTTGCTTATAGCATCGCTGCATGTCCGTGAGACCACCATCATCACATATCCGTTTAGCGGATCACCATGTCTTAGGAGGCTTAGATCTCCTAGTGTACCACCTCGGGATTTACTCGAGAGACTCCGACTCATGGACTTTTCCCTATGGATGAGGGCGAGGAGGAGCATGAGGTCGAGGAGGAGCATGAGGCGGAGGAGCAGATGTAGATAAGGATGAGGATCCTCGGGAGGAGGATGATGAGGATATCCTGGAAGGAGGTACTCCTCGCTGCGAGTCCTGCACATTCTCCAGACTAGGTTCTCCTTTGCACGAGCCCGAGTCCCCGGATGCCTTTTAGACATTGACTCACCACCTTACTCACCTTATATAGGTAGCCCGTTAGGATCTGAGATACCATCGGAGATTGTTTCATAGCCCGAGGAGTATGGCGGTACGGGTCTGATCTGGAGGAGGATTATATCCCAGAATATTAGTCTCGGTAGGTTGTCAGATCGATTAGATGGAGTAACGAGGACTGGTGTAGAGGATTTGAGGATAGATTTGACTAAGATAGGGAAGAAGTCGATGGCCTTGAGAGAAGGTCTGTCGGGACTCTTTGAGCAGGTTGGAGACCGGCATACAGAGTGCTTGACAGCCTTGGAGGCAGACCAAGCGCTTCAGCGCAAGGTCGATGGTTTGGAGAAGGAGGTCGTAAATCTTAGGAAGGATTGCGACTCTCAGCGTTTGGGGATTTTGTCACTATGGAGAGTGATGGATGATGTTTGGAGATCATTTAGGAGTGCTCGTAATCGTGGCTAGATAGTATTAGATTCATGGTTTTGTACCATCTTGAAACTAAGTAGTACTTGGTTCGAGATGTAGGATTATCCTAGTTGTCTTACTAGTATCGTTGTTAGGATCGTTTTAGGATTTCTCCGTAACCTTCCATGTATCTCCACTTTGGAAACCTATGAGTTATGGTTATTGGAACGTGCATCCTTAGTTATGATTCGGTATTTGATTGTTTCGCTTTGATATAGCGTTATCCCTGTTGGCCTTGATTATGTATTCAGGCGTTATTGGGTGATCCTTGGAACCCAACTCTATCTTTAGAGCATGAATTGTGAACTTATGAAACTGTTATTCTTGCCTCCAGAATGGTGGCAACAAGACGAAACTCGCTTAGGAACAACCGAGCGGCTCTGCCATCAAGTTGTTGCCCATGGTCGTCGAGGTCGTCGTCCGACCCCGACCACACCACCTGCTGAGAACCCGAACACCGATAACCCCAACAGAGAACCCGAATGTGAGCGACCGTCTGAGAATGGTCATGTTCCACAAAACCCTCCACCGTGAACCCGGCCCATGTTGACCCGGTTAGTGGCACGGTGTCATTGATCGCTAGTGAGACTAATCTCTAACACCTCTAGTGGAACCCCAATCTTGAATCGAACTCGAGGTTGTACCTACAAAAAGTTCCGATTTTGTGGTCCCATTGAGTTTGGAGGAACTGAGAGAGTAGTTTACCTAACTAGGTGGTTGGAGAAAACTGAATCTGTGTTTGCTGTTAGTAATTGTGAGGAGGATTGTAAGGTTAAGTATGCAACATATACCTTGAAGGACGAAGCGTTAACCTGGTGGAACAATTATCACATATCAGTAGGAATTGATGTAGCTTATAGTATGACTTGGACTCAGTTTAAGACTCTCATGATCAAGACTTACTGTCCTAGGAATGAGGTTAAGAAGTTAGAGAGTGAGTTCTGGAACCATAAGGTTAAGGATACTGACATGGCGACTTATACTCGTCGTTTCCAAGAGTTATCATTGCTTTGCCCTGATATGGTTCACACTGAAGAATAATGATGGTGTTAATTTTAGAGAGAGAAGCAGGAAAAAAAGATAAAGGGATGGTGGTGGTAGTGCTAGTATAATTTTATTGATTAAATACACCGTTAGTCCCTAAGGTTGTACCAGTCTTACCACCAAAATAATTAACAAAAACAATGAAATGACCATTTTTCCCTCATGTGCAAGGCACATGGGGAAAATAGCAGATTTTGACTAACAGAAAATTGGTTAAGAGACTTGTCTAGAGTATAAAACCTAAGTTTTGGACTCCCAACGATGAAAAAGGCAAGGTTTGGCCTAGAGTGATGTGCAGGTACAAGTTTAGGGACGAACCGTGTATTTTAGTCTAAAACAAATTTTAGTTGTTTTCCTTTGTAACCCGACAACCCTACATCCCCTTATTCAAAATAGAAAATACAAACATCAACTAAACGAGTTTTCTATATTTTCAAGTATTATGTGAAGATAAATTTTCCTTCAAGTTTTCACAAAACTAAAGATAGAAAACAAGATAATTTTTCTCCAACTAAACGTACCCTTAGTATTTTTTTTAACTACACGTTTTATTTGATATCCATCTATGTTGTTACACGGATAGCAAAGTTATAACAAATATTGTACATATTTTCATACAATATGAGTACAAACTAAATGATTTTCAGAGATTTTGTAGTACGTACATGTGGTTTTTTTCGCATGAGCCATTCATTTTTGTAATCAAATTCCTTCGTAGTAAAAACTTAAAGCTTAAACTTTTCTATCAAAAGTTAAATCAATCTATGAGGATGACTATACCAAAATCTTAATTTCAAGATCTAAAATACTTAATCATATGATGATTAGATCAAGTAATCTTGTATTAAGTGACCGGGTCATGAAAGACAAACATGCATAATACCATTCTTCGTACCTCTTACAAGTGACAAAAATATAGTCAACTTGAAAGTTACGTATTATAAACTTTAGTTGCATATAGTTTATAAATTTGACTCAATCTCCTTATGCAACTCTAGTTGCATGTGATACTTACGTAGATATGATTAGATTGAATGTGGGGTCTGAGTGATCGAGTATCTTAATTAGAAGATCAGGCCGACTTAAGTCGGCCAATAAACACTCTTTTGAAGCTTTGGAATGTTGCAGCTTAACGTTTTTAATTTTTTTAACAAAAAAGTATATAGATAAAGAATAACCAACTCATCCACTCGTTTTCCGGACACCACGGAGAGACATATGTTGATTGATTGGTACTTCTTCCCATCTTGTAGCTCAAAGATAATGTAAAGAGCCAATTTCTTAAATGCCCCCAAAACTAAAATATGGTCTTATAAATGTCCTAGGCTGTCCGCAATAAAGTCGATTAACTTTCGGTCTTTGAAGGTCGATAAGGGTCGTCCTTGCTGCGGGGTAAAGGTCACTGAGGGTCGGGTTGTGCTTTTTAGGAGACCAAGGTCGAGAGGTCGACAAGTTCTTTGATTATTTGTGCGTGCATTTTTTTTTTTTTTTTTTTTAATGTTTTTTGTAGTGTAGGTTGCCTTAGTATGCATAAAGGTCGGTTGTAAATCGTAAGAAAGAAAAAGCTGATGTGGTAGGAAAATGAGGGTCACTGAAGGTCACTGTACCTAGCCTTAAAAAAGAACTTTTTTTTAAATAGATTTACGCGAATAAGCGACTCCACTTAAACGTTGACACATGACACATTTTTTATTAATAAAGTACATGAGTGACTGGGCGACTCAATAAAAAATTTGTCACGTGCCACATATTTTATTAATAAAGTACAAGTCGCACTCTCATTCAAGTCTATTTTGAGAAATGGTTTTCTTCTAAATAACTAAAACAATTCAAAACTTAATATTAACCAATACAATTATACATGCATACTGTACAACTAACTTATGCACCAACATATATATTTAACACATTTAATTAATGGAATAATTAAAACACCATCAATACAAAAATACAATCAATAACCCACATGATACAAATCAAACAAAATTATTAGATTAAATTTTTAAATATTCTTTTCAACCACACTTAAACATTCATAAAATAAAAACTAATACAATCTATAAAAAAATAGCATGTTTATATTGTTTTACTATATACTTTTAACATAATATAGTTTGTCATTATTTGCAGTTAATAGAACCTAAATATTTCGTATTTTATAAAATTGTCACGAAAAACGTATTATCAAAAAACGTTGTTTGTCAAAAAATTTAAAATAGGGTATCCATTGCTGCAACGCGCGAGTACCCTCTGTGTTGTTATATGTTGACATGATCAAATCTTATTATAAGGTACATTAACCTATTAAGAAACTAGCAGGGAACTCACGCTTTGTGCCAGTGGGTACCCTGTTATTAAAGTCCATGCACCAACAAAATAATAATGATGATCGAGCTGATTAACTTGAGAAAGACAAGAAAATGACCCCGGTTTCCGGTTCACCCGTTTTTACCAGTTTCAACAGTCCTCTCATGTTGGTTTTCAGACATCTTTTTTTGGCTAGCCGAATCGATGGTGACTCTGGTTCTCGGTTGAACGTGTTGGTCCGGTCCAATTTTAAATCCTGTGTAACATCAACTTGTTTGCATATAAATTGTATGAAGTTTTGCGTGTTTTATTAGTTTGTACTATATGTATAATATCCTGCATTTTTTAATTTTAAAGGTGATTTAAAAATAACATTTATTAGAATAGTTGAAAAGTCAATAAATAGTTATGGTTATAGATGTTTTTTTATTGTATTTAATTACTTTGTATTTTTTTTAATTTATTTAAAAAAAAAACATATATATAAAAGTACTTTAAAATGTTGTAACTAATATTATTATAGTTATACTTATTAAAATTTGTCATAATAAATAAATGTGTTGACTTAATATTAATATTTAAAAAAGTTATCAACTTAATTTTACATATGTCCCGTTTGATGCAATAAATTATGGGTGATGATTTGCATACTCTATTGATTGATTGAGACATTCCAAATAAAAATGTATTGACACTTATACCCTCACATGATTTTTACTTATTTCACCCTGTAAGGGTATAAGTGTCAAAACACACTTAATTAGAGTGTCCTAATCAATTTGAAAAATGTGCAAATCACCTCCCATAAATTATAATCGAGATGCATTGAAGAGGATTACTCAAGTTATCAAGAAGTTCATTTATCAAGATTTGCAATTTGAGGAGTGTGCTTATTGAAAAAAAAAAATAATAATAAACGACACCTAAGCTGTTTGCAAATGAGAATATACATACAATCTAACCATATGTTTGGACAGCGTAAAAAAAAAAAAAAAAAAAAAAAGTTAATCCTCTTATAAATGAACTTTTTTTTTGAATATCTATAAACGAACTTCGATAACTCGAAGTTCATTTATAAAAACTAACCATTTATCAAGATTTGCATTTCTGTTCTACATCTCTTTCTTAATATCTATTTTATACGTTTTTGTCGCTTTTACGTTTCGTCCATCTTTTACGTTTCGTCCGCTTTTATCGTTTCGACATTTTTACGTTTCGACATTTTACGTTTTCGTCCGTTTTTTACGCATTTTTTACGTTTCGTCTATTTTTACGTTTTAGTCCGCTTTCTTACGTTTCGTCCCTTTTTACGCTTTCTTACATTTCGTCGTTTCATATGTTTTTATGTTTTCGACCGTTTTCACGCTTTGTCCGTCATTTCGTTTTATCGGGCCGACATTTTTTACGCTTTCTCCGCTTTTTACGTTTGATCTCTTTTTACATTTTCGTCCTTTTTAATACGTTTTCATCTGCTATTTCAAGTTTTATACGTTTTAGTCTATTTTCATCCGTTTTTTACGTTTTGTCTTTTTACGCCGTCTATTTTTTCGTTTTAATTGCTTTTTACATTATATCCTGCTTTTTACGTTTTCTTCGGTCTTTTTTTTTTTTTTTTTTTTTTTTTTTTTTTCCGTTTCTTACGTTTCGACGCTTACTTTCGATTTTTAATACATTTCGTATATTTTTACGCTTCAGATCTATTTTTACGCTTTTATCCGTTTTCGACCATTTTAAACGTTTCATCTGCTTTTTACGTTTCGCCATTTTTTACGTTTTGTCTTTTAAAGTTTTCGTCCATTTTTACGTCACTTTGTTTTTTATGTTTCTGTCTGTTTTTTACGTTTTAGTTCGTTTTCATCCGTTTTTTACGTTTTCGTATTTTTTTTACGTCTTCATCTGTTTTTTTACGTTTTCGACCGTTTTTTTACATTATCTTCTGGCTTTTTACATTTCATCTATTTTTAACATTTTCGACCGTTTTTTTACGTTTTCGCCTTTTTTTTACGTTTTCTTTCGTTTTCGTCTGTTTTCTTACGTAAGATAACGTACAATAATGTACAAAAAAACTCACGAATCATATGGAAATGGACGAAAACATAAAAAATTGACGAAAACGTAAAAAATAGACGAAAACATAAACAGACAAAAACGTAAGAAAATGGACGAAAACGTAAAAAACGGACAAAAACTTAAAAATAACAGATAAAAACGTATAAAAACAAAAGAACACCTAAAAAAGACGAAAACGTAAATAAACGGTCGAAAGCATAAAAAACGTAACAAAATGTAAAAAAGGGATAAAAACGTAAAAGATGTGGATGAAAACGTAAAAACACAGATGAAAACGTAAAAAAACAGACGAACATGTAAAAAAAGGACGAAAACATAAAAAAACGTACCAAAACGTAAAAGAACAGACGAAAACGTAAAAACACAAAACAATAGTAAAAAAAAAATGAAAAGAAAAGAAGTCTTTCAGTAGCGCTAAAAACTAACGGTCTTCTACCATGCAGATAAAGACTTAAGATGTGTCTCTTCTTCTGCAGACCTGGTTTGCAGATAAAAAGGTAAAAGCTCTGAAAAAATAAATGACACCTTAGTTTTCTTACCTGGAGTACACATTCGTTACGTTTTCGGATTTATTGTAACATAATTTACTGTTTAGAATATTTCTTT
This sequence comes from Chrysanthemum lavandulifolium, assembly GCA_022545495.1. Taxonomy (NCBI): domain Eukaryota; kingdom Viridiplantae; phylum Streptophyta; class Magnoliopsida; order Asterales; family Asteraceae; genus Chrysanthemum; species Chrysanthemum lavandulifolium. Next base: position 208,360,259 of record CM040244.1, read on the forward strand.
TCAAATACTCGAGAATTTCACGGGTCTTTCGGCTAGTGTAATTATGTTTAGAAGTAAAAGCCGATCACATGGAAACAGTTTTAAGGACTTTTCTCCATATCCAAAATTAAGATTTCGCACTTTCTATAAACAACTTTTTATAGGAAAAATGGTTTTTGGTCTGTAGTTTTAATTTATAGTTGTCTAAGCAGTCAAATTTGCATGGTAAATTATATGCAAGTTTTTAGGGTCATTTTACTACAAATTGTTGAATTTCTTTTTCTAAATTTTATCATAATGTTATTGGTACGTACCCTTCCTGGCCAAGTCTCAACCTTTATTATTGGGACAAGACAGATTTCTATCGTTTTGTGTTTCATAGTCTTTTAATGCTTTTTGTCATCTCAAACTTTATGTTTTCTATTCCGTCCTTTTAACTCCGTGGTTTTATAATAAAGAGTAAAGTCCTAAATACATCCCTGTGGTTTGCCCCGTGGTGTTGTTTTCATCCCTAAACTTTTTTTTGGTACAAAATCATCCCTCCGTTAGTAAAGTTGGCACAAATACATCCCTCCGTTAGAAATTCAGTTAATAAGGACTAACGGTGCAAATTTTTCTCCGTTATCCGCCACGTGTCATCGGTCGGATCAATGAGCAGGTCGGGTTGCGTGGGCCAACGAGGTGGTCTACGTGGCGTTGGTAAAATAAATCACCAATTTGTCACCCCTGATTCAACCCCGTCGTTTGGGTGGGAAGAAAGCTTTGCCTAACCTGGGCATAATACAAGTATATATCCTTAAATTTAATACATAACCCTTACTAAAAGTTAAGTTCGATTCAATAATAACAAAAGGTTCAATTAGGTTTTGGCTATCAATTTATGAGGTTATATGGACTGTCAAAAATTAATAAATACACCGTCGGACTCGTTTTTCGTGCTCTTTCCAATGGTATGCTCGGGAATTTTTCGACTTAGTTTGAACCTCGAAAATGCGAAAATCATCGTTTTTCTTTGTTTTGCATTTTGAGGTCCAAACTAAGTTGAAAAATTCCCGAGCAAACCATTGGAAAGAGCACGAAAAAACGAGTCCGACGGTATGCTCGGGGAATTTTTTCGACTTGGTTTGGACCTCAAAAAATGCGAAAATCATCGTTTTTTCTTTGTTGGGCAAAGCATTGCTTCCCAACCAAATGACCGGGGTTCGAATCCGGGGGGTGACAAATTGGTGATTTATTTTACCAATGCCACGTGGCACCACCTCATTGGTCCACGTGGCAACCCGACCCGACCCGTTTACCGACCCGACTCATTCTGGGCCGACCCGGGTTGCACCACGCGTGGCACCACTCGTGTGGTGACACGTGGCGATGACCAACGTTGACCACATGGACGAATTTGTAAATAAGTTTAAGGACTTTGGTTGCAATTTGTTCCTTGCCACAAGGACGATTTACGTAAATATAACGGAGATATATTTGCACCGTTAGTCCTCATTAACCGAATTTGCTAACGGAGGGATGTATTTGTGCCAACTTTACTAATCGGAGGATGATTTTGTGCCAAAAAAGTTTAGGGATGAAAACAACACCACGGGCAAACCACATGGATGTTTTAGGACTTTACTCTATAATAAAACTAAAATTATAAAAAAATAATAATAATAATAATAATAATAATAATAATAATAATAATAATAATAATAATAATAATAATAATAATAATAATAATAATAATAATAATAATAATAATAATAATATATATATATATAATAATAATAATAAAAGAATAAAAGAATACTCTACTCTTGGGATAGCGGACGCGATGTATGTGTTGATCTTACGGGTTCGTCGCCTTTGACGCAATCCGGGTTGATTGATTTTATACGTAGGCGGTGATCGGTGATCTTGCATAGTATAAACGGGTCAAGACGATGCTAAATGTGCGGATATTGGATATGGGTTTCTTCCTTTCTCTTTTTCTTCCTTTGGAGAACTTGAGAAAGATCGCAATACCTTACTTAAGCGGGTTGGCGTTTCTCTATGACCCGGACATTGGGCGCGTCAGCATTCATATCTTTAATATGATTGGTTTTACCATTGCTAGAGGTGTGGGAGCTCGGTTGGTTTCGAGGCTCCCCGCCAATCTTTATAATCCTATGAGTTTTTAATAAAAGTGTGTTTTATATAAAAAAAATAATAATAAAAATAAAAATAATAATAATAATAATAATAATAATAATAATAATAATAATAATAATAATAATAATAATAATAATAATAATAATAATAAGAAAGGGTATTAGAATCATTTTAGGGGGCATGTAAGTCCCTTTTCCGAATAAACAGAGTTGTTCGGTTTCTTATTGGACAAAGTGCTCCAAATATTACAAGGTTGGAAGCAAAAAGTTCTTTCCCAGGCAGGTCGAGAAGTTTTGATCAAGTCTGTCATCCAAGCTATTCCAACTTATGCAATGCAATGCTTTATACTTCCGAAGAGTCTTTTGAATAAGCTTATGGTCTATGTTCGTAGGTTTTTCTGGGGTGGTGACTCCCATGAGCGCCACATACATTAGAAAAACTGGAAAAAAAACTCTCAGAACCTAAGCAAGAGGGTGGGCTTGGATTTCGAGAGTTTGAAGCTTTCAACATTGCTCTTCTAGCTAAACAGGGATGGAGACTTCTTATTAATCCTAATGCCTTTTGGGGAAGAATACTTAAAGGTATTTATTTTTCAAACTCTAATTTTCTTGTTGATAAAAGAGGGGCGCATCCTTCCTAGCTTTGGAGTATTTCACATTAGTGAATCAACCAGTTGTAACAGGTGAGTCGAGCACTAATTTGTCTTCAAAATTTTGGAAGGTGATTTGGCATATCCCGGTACAACCAAAAATTAAATTATTCTTATGGAAGGCCATTTCAAATTCGGTTGCCACAAAGGAGAATTTATTCATGCGACATTGTTCTCCTTCTCCAATATGTCCGATCTGTAATATTTATGTTGAATCTATCGAACACTTGCTTTTTGAATGTGATTGGACTCGTCCTGTTTGGTTTGGCTCTCCTTTGTGCTTGAGACCTCCTCCGTCAGGTATTAACATATCTGGATTTATTCAAAGTTTTATTGATCATTATTCTGCTCAGGATGTCTCTCGGGTTCTATCGATAGTTGCAACAACTTGTTGGTTTATATGGCGATCTAGTAATAGTTTTGTTTTTGATAATGTGAATTTATCCCCACATAACACCTTGGCTTTAGTTTCTGCTCAACTTTATGAATTTGAGAAGTTTGTAGCCTCTCAATCTACTTTAAGGCCCGCCTCAGCAGCTCCTTATCTTGAATCCAACTCACTAACTTCTCCCCAGTGGATACCCTGTTGGAAATGTATATATTTATAAATACGTAAATGTCCAGATTCGAACTCGTGACCATGGGATTGCACACATTAGCGGATGAGAATTAAAGTTAAATAATTAATGTTAATGTTTACGATTAATTATTGCACATTAAGTCCGTTTAACGATCGTTAAGTATTTAACGAAAAAATGACTAACGACCGTTAAATGCAAAGAGAAAGGACTAGTAATGAAAAATATTAAAATGGAAAAGATTTGGGTCCCTTGGGCTTGCATGATGGCCGGCCATAGGGGGGTTATCACAACCCAAATCCCTAACTTGTTCCCTAAGATTTCCATCTACTATATAAACAAACCTAGGGTTTAGGGTTTTTTACACTTTGTGCATTGAATTAACTCTAGATCTTGCCTCTCCTTTTCTCTTGCTCCTATTCAGTCGAACCCTCCTCCAAGGGGTGTTTTGGTTTTGTTTTTTCATAAAACAAGGACTTGTGTTAGATCTAGCAATCGCTTGATTCGTTGGTTAATTCGTGTGTACAAAACTGTGGTAGTAAGACACTATTCTTACACCTAATTGGTTTGAGTTGTAAACGGTGAGGACAACTCTTTAAACCACTTCATCTATTTTGTTCAAAGAGATCGACATTTGCAAGAGGTATGTTACGCTTTTAATTCGATTAATTATTTATTTGTTATGATCTTAAGTCTTCCGGTTGTGTACTACTGTGGTGTCTACATGTTTTATTGTTATTCATGTATCTTAAACTCAACGATGGCATCACGAGCCTTGTATAACAAGTAATTAATTCTTGAAACACATAAATAAAATAAACATGATTGTGTTATTATTTGTATCGTAGATCTAGGGTTTGCAAAACCTAAACCCTAATTTTTAGGGGGCGTTTTGGCGCCTAATTGGGTTTTGTAAACTTAAGTTTTAATTGGATTAGAAACCCTAGGATGCATGCCATTTTATGTGTATTGCGTAACTCTGTTTAATTGCATTAATTGTTAAGTGTAATTTATGTCCATGATAATTACATGCATGTTTTATCATGGATCTGCTTTTATTGTATGTCTTTCTTGCTTAAGTGATATACACTAATTTTTTTTGATAGATCTAAAATTGGGGAAGACCTCAATAATTATTATTTAATCAATTATGTGCTATGTGGTATATGTTTAATTTTGACTTACGCAATCGATGAATCGATGCATGTGGCTCACCTTGTACATAGATGAAAACGGGTGAAAGTCTTAATTAAATATATACATATTGACAGATCTAGAATTGATTATTAATAGGATTTATCAAAAGGTTTGCATGTGGCTATTTGATATGCATGAGTTATTTATTATGTTGTGCATTCATTGTTTATTTGTTTATTTTTAAATACTTGCTTGTTTGTTATGTGTAACAAGGGTATTTTTACAAGAAAAATAAACTGACCTAAACAATGGTGAAACATGTAATTTTAAGCATAGTAATCATAATCGTTTAATTGATTGATTTTTGCACAAAATAGTTAGAACGGCTCACCCATTAATGACAAACTGTGTGATGGGTACAAGGAGGGAACACATTAAATTGTGACGCCCTAAAGATGAGGGTTTTTAATATGCTTCGCGCTGACCTGATTCTCCGCTCGTTTGTGCGTCTTAATGAAGCTACCAAGTATTCCTATATGTGTGCATAAAATCTTAAGGGTGGATTACTTTAATCTCTACGCGCCACTTTTGTGGTAATTATCAGGATAACTTGGGTCTTATGACTCATGCAGTAGTAGGATATAGTAGTAATTAAGGTGATTCTTTAATTGGTTATCCAATACCTCAATTAAAGTTTGATGATGAAAAGCTTATACATTAAAACAAGATATATAAATGTTTTAATTAAAAACTATGCTATGAAGATGAATGCATGACATCTTTGTACATATTTGATTTGACATCAAAATTATTACCCTTTAAATTTAAGTTATATGCCATCCAGCGAAACGGAAACACCTAAGATTACCTTTTATTTGCGTGAGAACGTGACTTAGATTGTAATCAAAGGGTAAAATGTCCACGTGTCGTGAGAACGGGCATGGATGATTTTGCAGTTTCTTAAGTTGGACAACTTAATTGAGTTAGGCGGTGAGAACTGGCAACTCAAGGCATAAGATGGGATAAAACATGTTTACATGGCAATTGAAATTGGCTATATGTAAATCCCATAAATCTAGGAATTGCAATTGAAATTGGCAATTGAGCAAAAGCTCTACCTTTTGTATAAGGTTCATTACTAGCGCATCAAGCGGCGTGATGAAATTATGACAATTTGGATCCTAGTTTTCAATAATAATTAATTGGTTATATGAATATGAACCTTGGGTATTTAATTGTTTATTGAAAAGGAAAATTATCAAAATACTAATTATGGTTTTTGAACTTTTTCGTAGATGGCTCATCAACCCGATAACACTATGAGCTTAATGAGTTACGCTTTCAAAGATATGATTGGAAGAGACAAGTCGACCGGCCTAATTTCAATGATTGGCATCGTGCACTTAGGATCATCCTTCGTGTTGCCAAAAGACTTGATATTTTGACTACACCTCGCTGATGCTCCTCTCGACACGGCAATGCTCTTGAACAAGAGGCATATCGTGTTGAATATGAGAAGCACAATGATGTGGCGTGTCTAATGCTTTGGGGATGTCGCTCAATTGCAAAACAATTTGAGCACTATCCGCCTATGAGCATGCTAGATGAACTCAAACGTATGTTTGAGAAGCCACCAAAGAATTGAACTGTATGAACTAATTGAAAAGGTTCACGGTACAAGCGGGAGGTTGGCAAATCTGTCTCCGACCACGTCCTTGAGATGAAACATCACTTGGACCAATTGGAGAAGCTCGGTGTGTGGTTACTCGAATGATGTATGTCGGCCTCATCAATCACTCCTTTAATCGAGAACGATTTGGTGATTTTGTCCAAAATTTTAACATGCATTGCACGGGAAGGCGGTGAATGAGTTACATGCAATGCTTGTAGACTTCGAGAAGAGATTGCCAAAGAAGGCTCCTACACTGCTTGTACTAGCAATACAGGTGGTAGGGTGAATAAGCCAAAGCCGCAAGCGGATAAGAAAGGAAAGGAAAAGGAAAGGAAACAAGTTGTCATCCCACCGACTCCTAAGAAGAACCTCAAAGAAAAGGAGAATCCTAAGAAGGATTTAACTTGCCACCACCGCAACTCACCAGTCACCGGAAGCGGGCTGCCTAGTTTATCCGAATGAGTGCCTTGAATAAAAATAAGATGGTGCCTAGCTCATCGGTATTTTTATGTTTGAATTATTTTCTTTTCCTCATAAGAAAAATTCACGGATATATGATACGGGATGTGGTACTCACATCGTAATACATCGCAGGACTTAGAGGAGCAAGGAAGTCGACACAGTGGAGAGAGATACTTGTGCGTAGGAAATGGAAAGCGTGCGGTTAGTCGAAGCCATAGGGACTTTTGATTTAGTGTTGCCTTGAGCTTAATTTTGGAACTAAATAATTGTCATTATGCACCCTCCATTGTTAGGGTGTTATTTGGTTTATTTGTTAAAAGATATTGGTTTTGTGCACACTTATACCAGTTATGGAATTTCAGTTTCTTTAAATAATGTTTTTTACTTTAATGCAATTCCTATGCTTGGTGTGTTTGAAATTGATATGGATGGTTGTGTATCCAATGAAAATAATTCGTTGTATAGCATTAGCAATAAGAAGAGCAAGTCGAACTGTGACTCTTCTTATCTTTGGCATTGTCGCCTTGCCCATATAGGTAAGAAACGCATGGAAAAGCTGCAACACGATGGGCTTTTACAAACGGTCGATGATGAATCATTTGACAAATGCGAGTCTTGCATAGCTGGGAAGATGACAAGGAAACCTTTTTCACCACAAGTGGAAAGGGCTTCTGATCTACTTGGATTGATACACACTGATGATTTCAAAACGTGGTGCTACCTACTTCTTAACCTTTACAGATGATTTCAGTCGTTATGGTTATGTTTATTTAATTAAACATAAACATGAAGTCTTTGAAACATTTAAGGTTTACAAAAGTGAAGTAGAATTACAACTCGGTAAGAAGATTAAAGCTCTTCGATCCGATAGAGGTGGTGAGTATATAAGTCAAGAGTTCAAAGATTACTTAGCTGAGTGTGGAATTATCCAGCAGCTCACATCTCCTTATACTCCACAACAAAATGGTGTATCTGAAAGGAGACATCGTACTTTACTTGATATGGTACGATCAATGTTTGAACTTACGACTCTTCCTTTTACGTTTTGGGATTATGCCCTTGAAACTGCTATTCGCATTTTGAATATGGTTCCAACGAAGAAGGTTGTTAAAACTCCATATGAAATATGGACAGGAAAAGCTCCCAACTTTTCATACTTAAAGGTGCTGGGATGTGAGGCGTTTGTTAAGCGTGACTCACCGGATAAGCTCAAGCGGATCATTAAGTGTATCTTTGTAGGATACCCTAAGGAAACTATGGGTTACTACTTTTACTACCCAGTGAGAACAAAGTCATCGTGGCTAGGTATGGAGATTTCCTTGAAAGGAATCTCATATCTCAAGAACTCGGTGGGAGAGTATATGATCCGAATTTGATCAAGAAGATACAACACCTTCGAACTACTAGCCAACTTCAAGAAGAGCACGAAAGCTTAGGCGCTCCTCACAAGTTGTTCCCATTCATAGGTCGAAAGGACTATCGTGCACTGACCGTCTATGTCTTAACGTAGAGGTGGAGGAAAATATAGTTGGGGATCTTAATGAACACGCCAACTATAATCTCGCCATTGCCGATCACGAAAAGGATAAATGGCGATTGATATGAATGGGAAATGAAATCCGGAAAGATAATGATGTACGGATTGAAGTTGACCTTCCTCCCAATGCTAAAGTAGTTGGAAGTAAGTGGATCTTCAAAAGAAAACCCGACATGGATGGCAATGTACACACCTACAAGGCTCGTCTAGTGGCTAAAGGTTTTACTCAAACCTATGGCATTGACTACGAGGAGACATTCTCTCCTGTAGCGGACATAAGAGCTATTAGGATTCTCATAGCTATAGCTGCACACTATGACTATGAGATTTGGCAAATGAATGTCAAAACTGCTTTTCTGAATGGCCGTCTAGATGAAGACATCTATATGGCACAGCCGGAGGGGTTTGTTGATTCGCGAATAACTAGCCTACTTATTTAGTCAACCACTTGTGAGAGGTCAACTAGGCAAGTCAAACTAGAAAGAGGCAAATGCAATAATCCGAGGTAGTACAGTTATATTCCCGGGTCGTTAATTCCCCAACGAGGTTGTGATATCCTGTGATTGAACGAATGTGTTATATAGTTTGGTTGATCAGGAATAGGTTTATGATTGATTTGTCACAATACTAAAAGTATAAATAACTCAAATGAGTTATATCAACTAATAAGTACGATCAAGAAAATTAAAAAGATAAAATATATTAAATAAACGCTATCACTATATTTAAAATGATGAGCGTTTAAAACTAAAACGTCGTTTAAATAAAATTACGTAAGCGTACAAAATAAAAGTGAAAAGTGATCAATATAAACCCCACAAATGTGAAATTTATATTTTGAGATCCCAAGAATAAAAGAAAATTATTATAAAAAGAAAATTATTTATTTAACTTATATATTATTTATTATTAATTAATTACTATTTAATACTATTTATTAATACACTATTTAATTAGAAAACTAAAATAAGGCTAGAAAAATAAAATTAAAAACTTAGAAAAATCTAAAATATTATAAAACTTATTTTAAAACTAAAAATATATTTATTATACTATTATCTATTTAATATTAATTATTAACTATTTAATTATTAATTAACTAATTAAACTAATTAAATTATAAGTACTAGAATATGAACAGTAAAAATCTAGAAAAATTAATAAAAGTACTTTAATATAAAAGAGATTTTCTAAAAATATAAAAATACAGAAGTGCTTATAAATAAGCTAAAAAGAAAATTAAATAGATAGTTTCTATTAAATAGAAGCTATTACTAATATTAAGTTTGGCTTTTTTGTGGTTTTTCTTTTATAAAACTATTAAAATACTTAAAATAAGAAACTAATACAAAAACAACTAACTTAGAAACTCAGAATAAGCACTGTAAGTGCTTATTACCCCAAACAGTTGACTTTTCTGTTGACTTAGAAGGAAATAAGCTCAAATGAGCTTATGTGGAGTTCACTAGGGTAGATTCTGGTTCCAATAAGTTACTTATACAGTATTTAACAAGATTCAACCAATTAAGTAGCTTGAATAAGCCACAGAACACAAATAAGCACTTAGCTTATTGGATTCTGAGACAGAAAATGAGACAACCTTGTGAGGTAAAACCAAGTGGGGTCCACTATGATCTAGGCCAAACAAAGGGTCAATGGTTCAAGCCTGGTAGGAGGGGGGTTGGAAGAACCAAGATTGAGGGTATGGGACCCACTGATGAGCTCAGAAAGAGCTTGCGAAGTGAGGGGTCCAAGTCTGATTCACTCAGTTAACTGAGTGAGTGAAATAAGCTTGAAAGCTTGTTAAAAGCTTTAAAACAAGCTTAAGAAAGAAAACAAAATATAAGTACTATGTATATATAGTATATTAACAAATATGAACAAGTGTGTTCACTGGATTTGGCTAATAAGCTTGTAATAAGCTTATAAGCACTTTCAATGAAAATGAAATCCAAACACCCTAGACAGGCAACCAAGATGGCCAAATTGAGCTTATGAAATAAGCTCAATAGAACTTATTGAATGCTGAACTATAAAGTGGGGCTGGTAAGGATTCCAAAATGCCAAGGCTTGACCAATGGGGACCACTGAGTAGCTTGTTAGGGGCTTATGAAGTTGGGTGGGTTGACTGAGTTCACTCAGTTAACTGAGTGAATGGACAAGCTTCAAGCTGTGTGCAGCCCTAGTGAAAGAGCTTGTGAGTAAAAGTTAAAGCTTGAACTGTGTTAATGGACTGCTTAGCTTCTTAATGAGCCAAAGATCACAAGCCAAAGCTCAGTGATAAGCTTATGATGGGCTTGTGAAGTTGCTTGTTTACACCGAATGATCGGTGTAGTGGTTTATTGATAGCACAAGTTTAAGCAAATTAAGTAGACCAAATAAGCAATCAAAAGCAAATAAGCACTTATTTCGGATAACTAGCCACAAGGGCATCACAAACAACCAAAATACACGCACCAACACTCAATAAACAAGCTTATGCGGGCTTGTGAAAGTGGGTGTCAAACACAATGAGGGAGGTCTATGAAGAATCACCAAAAGATAAGCACAATTTAAGCTCTTAATCACTAGATGAAAGTTAATAAAAATAGCAACAAAGAGATCAAAGAACAAGACTATATAAACCTACAAGCTCAAGTCCTAATATCAATTAACAAGTTCACAATTTAAATCCAAAGTTTATTCAAAAATCGTGTAAATCGCAAATTGACTTTTTATGTAAACCAATATGTTGACTTAAGTGAGCTTTGATCCTAGTTCTTGATTACTTAAGTTAAGTTATGCTATAATAAGTTGAGATTAAGCTAAGTTATCTAATCTTAAGCTAATATGATGATTATGGACCTAATTACACTAACAGCTTAATGATTAGACTAGATTAAGTTCTATTTTGACTTTTACACTAATGAGACATAAATATTATGACGAGATATGGACTATGGTGATCTAAACTAACATGCGAAACAAGTATTAAGTACAATAACATGCATCAACTCACTATGGCGACTTGATCCAAACACCCTAGAAAGGACTGCTTTTGAGATTAGTGTTACTCGATAATGATTTAAACCATGAAACCGAATTCTAACACTGACTATGATGAACTAAGATCGGATAAACATAAATAATCTGATTTAACAACTATTACTAAGAATCACTACTACACTATTTTAACTATCTAACTTTTAACAACTATTAACTATGATTTTCAATTAACAACTTACTAATTTAACACTAGATTATCACTAACCAATACCAACTAAGCATGAAACAAGAAAGATTAAGCTAAAATAAGAACTAATACAGTAAAATGCTAAAAATAATGAAAATGCTTACAATTTGAATCCAAGGCACAACTGAGAACCAAGAACTGAGTACCACACCTATATGCTCTCCACAGAGCTCTAAACCAAGGCAATCCAAGATAGCACTTGCTCCTTTGTTTCTTCACAGACCAGCTATTTTTTATTTATTTTCTATTTTCTATATTTTTGGTATTTTCCTACTTTATTGATTATTGATTGTTAAGATGACTTAAAAGCTTGCTAAAGCTTACTGAGAGCTTAGTAGTGTTATTTATAGTCCTCTAAACAACAATCATCAACAGAAATTAAAAGACTTGAAAGTAAAATTTGGACAAAGTTGAAATAACTGAAAACTGAAAGATAGATTGATATGAGTGAACCAAAACTGTTGAATACACTTTATCAAAGTTATACAACACTTTAACAACAGAATTTAAAGATTACACTAGGTAACAACTAGTTTAATTATTCTACTTGATCATAAACTAAAATTAAAATTATGATAGATCTCTTCTTCTTCTTTCTTCTGTATTTATCACTCTTTTGCATCCCACTAGCTTCCAGATACTTTCCCACTTCGAATCACAGCCATTGATTGAGTCTAACTCATCTTGTCCGTTTAAATCCATTTTGGCGCCAAAATGCTCCACGTGTAATTGAGGCAGTTCCAGAGCAATTAAGGATTCTTGGGAGTGTTAGGAAGTGTAAGGGACAATTTTTGTGATATTTTGGACCAAGTTGGGTGGTTTTGCTCAATACTGTGGGTACTAGTGGTATTGAGGTGAAAATGGGTGGGAATGGCATTTATTGTGGGGGGGCTTAGGCTGACAGAGGTGGTGAAGGAGTGGTTAGAGTAGGTAGTAAAGTAGGGGTGAGCTGGAGAGGGTGAGGTGGTGTTTACAGGTGGGGTGGGAGGTGGAAGAAGAAGAGGAAAACGGGGGAGGCTTGGGTCTGTTTTATTAGTACAAAGGGTAGGTTGGGCTGGTTGTTGGGCCTGGGGTTGTAACTGGGTTTAGTATTGGATTGGATTTGGATTTGGTTTTATGTTTTGGATTTGGTAGATCAGGTTGTAAATCAAGCCCAAGGACCAATTGTACTTTCACAGAAATTGAGGGCGAACACATAAAATATCCAAAGTAATCACAAGGACCAATCATGTCAAATAAGAATAGTATAAGGGTGTAGTTTGATAAATTTTCATTTTAAAACACCCGAGGACTAATTTGACACTTTTGCAAAGTTGAGGACCAAAGTTGTAATTTTGAGATTTTAACTTCAAAGGATTATTTTGAACAACTTGTGAATCCCAAGGACCTTTTATGATATTTTACAAGTTTTGATTAACGAGGACTAGTTTTGCCAATTTATCAAAGTTCGTGGATGAAACTCAGAAATTATGTATGTTTTGCATGTTTTTCATCGCCATCCCTTTTGCACTTTAACACCTAAAAACACAATTTGGAGATATTTCCAGTATTTATGAAGCATATTTGTATGTTTTCAGATATTTTTGTAGCTTATATGTGAACGAAATGATGAGTATTTAGACACTCATCATTTGTGAATCCATAATTTCCTAACCGTGTATGCAAGCTTAAAAGGTCCATTTATGGACTGAAGCAAGCATCAAGGCAATGGAATAAAAGGTTCGATGGAGAAATCAAAGGTTTTGGATTTACTCAGAATCTTGATGAGCCATGTATATATCACAAAGCTAGTGGGAGTCATGTTACTTTCCTTGTTCTGTATGTCAATGACATATTAATCATGGGAAATCGTATACCAAGTCTGAAAGAGGTGAAAGCCTATCTTGGTAAATGTTTCTCGATGAAGGACTTAGGGGAAGCAGCATACATACTCAGAATCAAGATCTACAAGGATAGATCAAGGCGGCTAATTGGTTTAAGTCAAAGTGCTTACATTGACAAAATATTGAAGAGATTCAATATGCAGAATTCCAAGAAGGAATTTTTGCCAATGCAAGTAAATCATGGTTTGAGCGGTCAAGGTTGTGCTTGAACACTGCAGAGGTGGCGTATGAAGAAAGTTCCTTATGCTTGGTTGTAGGATCTATCATGTATGTGGTGCGATGCACAAGGCACGATGTGGCGTTTGCTCAAAACTTGACGGTCGGTATCAACGAATCCGGTGAAATTCATCGATCGTCATTAAACATATTCTCAAGTACTTTAGGGCTACAAGAGATATGTTCATAGTGTATGGGAAATCCGAGCGAGCGGTGTGTTACAGTTCTCGCGATGCATCCGGAAGTGTGACAAAGATGATACGAAGTTTCGACGGGTTACATATTTGTCATCAATGGAGGTCTTGTGGATTGAAGAGTAAGAAATGCACAACACTTGCGATGTCTCGCTATGTAAAGTGAGTACATAGCGCGCCCGAGGTCGCCATGGAAGCTGTTTGGATAAGGAAGTTTATTTCGTGGCTTGGTGTTATGCCATCGATTGAAAATCCTATTAAAGTATATTGTGACAATTCGCAGCAATAACTTTTGCCCATGAACCCGAGTCATGAAGGGCACCAGACACTATCCTAGACAATATCACTATGTTCGAGAACAAGTCGAGATAGGTGAAATTGAGTTGCTCAAAGTTCACACGATGATAACCTAGCGGATCCTTTAACGAAGGCCTTACCTGGTGAAAAACTTAATCATTTGTCTGATAAGTTTGGACTTCGTTTAGCTAGTAGTTTCATGCCCATCTGTGACTAAGTATTTTAGATAAAAGGATATTGTAAACATTATTATTGAAATGAAATAAAGTATTTTGTTATGTTTATTATTCATTTATTATGATGTTGTCCTATATTTGCATGTTTAAATCCTTGAATAACTTAAGTTATTCTAAATAGTCCATTGTCAATCAATAACATGGGAATGATATTGAATTAAGACAAATCTGAGTATTAGTTAGAATATACTTGAAAGTATATTGATGCGTAGCATGACTAATTTCAGATGATATTCAATGAATTGGGTATAGGACTTATCCCACCTACATGATGATACTTTATGGATCTTTGTCATTAAGTATATCATGGATATTTATCCTCTGACTTGAGATACCAGAGATATGTCATGGATGTAGTGCATTTTTTGTGAAGCAATCTAACGTTATACGTGGCGGTAGTTATAAGGGTTGTTTTCGAAGTGTTGCGAAATTTATGATTTACGCTTGTAGTCAAAACGGATTTGTTTCCTTCAAATTTATTTTGAAGTATAATCTTCTTGGACCCTCGTAGGGTTGTTAAGATGTTTGCATGGCCATGCCCAAGGTCTTCGGAATATGTTCGGAAGAATTGGTAATCTTGATCAATCACATAAAGCGAGAAATGAATAATTAATTAAGAAATGAGTGAGATCCATATTCTTATTAACATGGTATTAGAAACAAATGATGAATATGATGATGAATCATCGAAACTTGGTTTTATCCAGAAAACCATACACGAGTTGTACCGGAGCATTGGCGTGTTGCTAGACGCTAACCAATGTTATTTCACGTTTGTAAACATATCCAGTGGGGCCGTTGGAAATGTATATATTTATAAATACGTAAATGTCCGGATTCGAACTCGTGACCATGGGATTGCACACATTAGCGAATGAGAATTAAATTTAAATAATTAATGTTAATGTTTACGATTAATTATTGCACATTAAGTCCGTTTAACGATCGTTAAGTATTTAACGGAAAAATGACTAACGACCGTTAAATGCAAAGAGAAAGGACTAGTAATGAAAATCTTAAAATGGAAAAGATTTGGGTCCCTTGGGCTTGCATGATGGCCAGCCATAGGGGGGTTATCACAACCCAAATCCCTAACTTGTTCCCTAAGATTTCCATCTACTATATAAACAAACCTAGGGTTTAGGGTTTTTTACACTTTGTGCATTGAATTAACCCTAGATCTTGCCTCTCCTTTTCTCTTGCTCCTATTCGGCCGAACCCTTCTCCAAGGGGTGTTTTGGTTTTGTTTTTTCATAAAACAAGGTCTTGTGTTAGATCTAGCAATCGCTTGATTCGTTGGTTAATTCGTGTGTACAAAACTGTGGTAGTAAGACACTTTTCTTACACCTAATTGGTTTGAGTTGTAAAACGGTAAGGGACAACTCTTTAAACCACTTCATCTATTTTGTTCAAAAGAGATCTGACATTTGCAAGAGGTATGTTACGCTTTTAATTCAGTTAATTATTTATTTGTTATGATCTTAAGTCTTCCGATGTGTACTCTGTGGTGTCTACATGTTTTATTGTTATTCATGTATCTTAAACTCAACATACCCCCCACGGCTGTTCGGTGAAGTTAAATTGTGATGCTGCATTCAAGGATCCCAATGATGCTTTTGGTATTGTAGTTCGTGATTCTGCAGGTTGCCTCCGTTATGTCCTTGGCAATCGTTGCCACGCCATATCTCCTCTCTATGCCGAGATCATCGCGGTGCATTCTGCTTGCTCTTTAGCATTTAATCGTGGGTGGTTTAATGCTATTGTGGAATCTGACTCCCAAATGGCTATCTCGTTATCATCTTTAGAATCTCCTCCGCCATGGAATCTGGCTGCTCTAGTGGATGACATTCGTTTATGGGCAAAAAATATGCATATATCCTTTTCGTTGATTAATCGAGAAAGAAATCAAGTAGCTCATTGGGTTGCCCATTATGCGTTTTCAAACACTTTAAGGTTTAGCTGGGATGTCACTTTTCCTGATGAACTTTCCTCACTTTCGAGGAGTGATATGTATGGATGTTAGTTTTCTTTAATGAATGTTTAAGTTAAAAAAAATAAAATAAAAAAGTCTGTTGGATCCTTATGTTGCACAAATAATTAAAATACATAAATAAATTCAATTCTACCTCTATCTTTTAATCAGAACAAGAAATCTCACTAGAAATACATTGACTTATTTAGAAATAATTTATTGAATAAAATTTTTAAGAGCGTCAAAGCAATTCCTCAGCCAGTTTTGAGTTGGTGCAAGTCTGGAAAAGAGTGAGGAATAGCATTTGTAAGTGCTGGCTTTGCCTTCGAAAATGCACCATTGTTTGTGATGTGTCCATTCATCTTTTGGCCATTGTTAACACCCGGCGATCTGAGTTCTCTTGTATTCTTCTCCTTTGACAGTATTTTCGCAAACCTAGTAACCAACAATCACGTAAAGTAATCATATATTAGAATTATCATAACTTGTTATTCAAGTATATCATATATATGTTAGTGCGTACCTTATTAGAGCTTCTTCATTGCTAGTGCAATGATAAGGCTCGTATATGCCGGTCCCCAAATTCACCTTAGCCACTGGCTTTTTCAGTAGTTCCTCACCAACTTGCACAAGATCTTCCAAGTTCTTTCTCGACGAAAGATCCATTGAAGCCACATCACCACTCAAAGTATCATCCTGAACCATTTCAAAATAAGAAATACGCACGTCTAGCTATTTCATTTTTGCCTAATTAAATACTATCATTGTGGTTTATACCTGAACACGAAGGTAATTTTCTCCAGAATGAAGGGCTTGGAAGACGGTACAGATATGATAATCAACCATATCACTACTTGATTGGGTAAATACATCTATCAATGGAGTTGAGCCACTACTTGCCAACCACCCTAAAACACCCCAACTAGACGATGTAGCAGCGTCAAATTTCTCTTCAAATTTTGGTGAGCCTGTCCCTAATGACAATACTAGAAAACGCCCATATTCTGTTGGTTTAATTGGAAAGAAATCGACACTACCCTTTGTTATCTCTTGTGTCACTTCACTTATAGCAACCAAAGTCTACAAAACGAACGAATAGCCACAGCAATTTCTTAATGTGAATTATGTGTACTTTGTAGTTAATTAGCTAATGAAAGTGTGAAACATAAATACCGGATTATTTGCAGCCACCCCGCCGTCAATGAGATTAAATTCCCCAAGTAGGTTTCCTTCCGAATCTTCAGTTTCAAAAGTATGGGCAGGAAGATAAGTTGGTGCAGCCGATGTTCCAATGCATATATCCGATAGCAATGCATCCAGACCTGGGTTTTTCTTCAGCTGAAATAAAAATAGGATGTTCAAATATTTATAATAAACGTAATTTTCCCATATGCTAAGTGCGATAGACATGACATATAGTTAACCTGATAACTTGAGAAGATGGTAGGCTGCATGTGCTTGATATCAAACGTTGGAATCACAACATTAGTCAATGTTTCATGGAGTTGTGTGTTTCCTAGTAGTTCTTGAATAAGTTCATGTAGATAAACGCCATCGTACTTTGGTCCAGATAGAGCTTTAATCACCTTTTTAGCATGACCAAGTGGATTGCTACATGTTAAACAACCAAGAATTGAGATATCATCCAAGAAAAAACACAGATAAAAACATATTGTATGAGTTTTTATGCAACAGATTAACATACTCATCATGCGGGAAGATGCTTGGACAATGTTCAAGATAAAAGTCTGTTATATCTCTAGCTGCAAAAAGGGGACGGTTGTCTTCATTAGGGGCAGTTAACATAGCTGTCACGAGGCCACCAGTGCTTGTCCCAGAAATTACATCAAAATAATCTGCTAGTCTTGCATTTTCACCATCTAGTTTCTGCGATTATGCTTATTTGTTTAAAAATGGTCCTGTCTTCGTAAAAATCAAGAACATGGTAACAAGTTGTACCTGAAGTTCAGTTTCTAAGAAGCTAAGGATAACGCTTGGAATGATTCCTCGTACTCCACCTCCATCAATGCTTAAGATCGTGATTAAGTTTCCGTATGCTGGTCGCTGCAAAGGAGACCGTGGTGATTCCACAGAAGACATGATTAATAATGTACGTGTTTAATGTTATGAGCTTTGTTCCTTAGCTTGTGTAGCGTATGATAGAGAGTGAGTTCGGAAAATGGTACGTTTTGAAGGATTCATGAATACGTCTATTTATAGTATTGGTTGAAGCCCATTGGCCTCTCAATAGTCAAAACTCAAAAACATTAGTTTCGGTCAAGAAAACCCAACTTTTGGGTCAAAAAATGAGTATTGCGACAAAAGTACTCATCTAACCGTTTTGCACACATAAATTTCAAAAAAAAAAAAAAACGTTTTGCACACATAACAAGGGAATTGAAGAATTTTCCATGCCCTCAAAACTTTGAAAATAGTACTAATAAACTTTTACAGTTTTTATATTTATACAAACAATCAAAACAAAAAGTTTAGAAATGCTTTCAAAAATAAATCATGAGTTTGATCCTAATATCTTACTCGAGTTTACTTAGACATGTTTAGTGAGACATGTGCTCATTGTCTAGGACGTCTGAAGATTGCGTGAGATCATCTAAAAATAATCAGTGATCATCATCTAAAAACATTGGGTGAGATCAAAGTTTTTTCGCTGATTTAAACTTTTTGAGAAAACAATCAAGAACAAATTCGACTTTAGTCATCACCATCTAATGCTCATGGAAATGCAGAAAACAGTTGAAAAATACATACATCTTTTTGTTTTAGACATTACACCAGTGGATCAATATATATAATCATAGGTCGTACTAATTTCTTAAGAGAACTGATCAAAGTATATGCGCAACTGCATAATCTGCTGTAAATGAACAAATGAGCGCGTTATCTTTCCTTCGGTTGATCAGTTCTTAGTAACATTTTTTCCTGTTTGCTCAATTGTTGTTAAACTGTATCTTTTTTTACCTCTGGTATGATATGATAGATGTAGATAAAAATACATATATACTGAAATTCTAATACATTTTGCTTGAATATATGTAAAACACAATACGCAATACCATGTGTATTATGACTCTTTGGAACTGACAACTTGTTGAGGCAGTTGCGGAGTTGCATCACGTATTCATAAAAATAGATATGCGAAATAGTATTTCTTTTATTAGATTCCTAGTAATTTTTATAACATCTATACAGTACTATTCATATATAACTTTTCTTGACCTGCAAGTATACCATCATCAAATCTTACAGTTTTAATGAATATGTCCAGATCGAGTTACTTCATATTTGTAGGTTAATTTCAATATTAATCGATGCCCAATTAAGTTTCTTTTTGCACAAAAATATAGGACAACACGGTTTGTTAAGTATTTCAAGTCCACAGCTGATCGATGTTCACAAACAGAAACAATAAAAACTGGAACAAATAATAACACAATGTTTCTTGGAATAAGCTCTCCAATTAATCGAAAAGTATTTGCTTACAAAACCGATATTGAATACGTTAATGACAAACCACAGCTCGGTTTGTATATATAGGAATAGAACATGCTTTCCTAATCCTACTACAATTCTAATATTCTAGTTATATTAGAACCGACATTCCCCATGGACTTGGGTCGATGGTCGCTTGCCCCATAAGCTCGGGTCACCATTAGCCCAACATTCACCCCCAATTTCGACTCGAGATAGGTAGGTCTTCAACTCCGAGTAACTCTTGCATTTCCTTGAACTTAATCCTTGCGAGCTTTCGTAATATCAAGACGCAAATCACCTCTTACAAACTCAACTTGTACTTGGTCTCTTCCAACACACTCTCGGATAAAATGATAACGTGTGTTTATATGCTTGCTTCTCCCGTGAAAGACCGGATTTTTCATAAGTGCAATAGCCGATTTGTTGTCAACAAATAAGACCACCACTCTTTCTTCCATTCCGGTTATTTCACTCAACAATCCACGTAACCATATCCCTTGACACGCGGTGAGGTTGCGACCATGAACTCGACTTCACAAGACGATAGAGCCACCGTGTTTTGCTTTTGTGAGCACCAAGTAATAGGTGATTTCCTAGATAAAATACGTGCCCGGTTGTGCTTGACCATCATCTTGATCCATAGCATAACTACTATCACTAAACCCCACTAACTCCTTGGTCTTCTCTTGGTTGTATCGTATTCCAAAATTCAAACTACCTTGGATATACCTTAGTATTTGTTTCACAGCTGCCATATGTGATTCTTTTGGTTCTTGCATGTAACGACTAACCAAACCAACTGAATAAGATAAATCAGGTCGAGTGTGTAGTAAATACCTTAAACAACCAACTCGTCGTCTATATAATGTTGCATCAACCGGCTTTCCTTCCTTGTCCATGCTTAACTTCATTCCAGGTTCTAATAGACATTGAGTAGAATTCGCTTCATGCATCCCAACATCTTTCAAGATCTTCTTTGCATAGCTTTCTTGACTTATTGAGATACTCGAATCCTCTTGCTTTACTTCAATGCCAAGATAATAGCTTAACTTTCCCAAGTCACTCATATCGAACCTTTCTTGCATTTGTCTTCCTACCAAACAAGATTCACACAACTTGTTCTCTTGATGAATTATTGGCAACTTTTCAACCATGCCCTTCCTTGCCATTAATTCCATCGTCTCGAAATTAATGTGACCCATCCTAGCATGCCATAACCAAGCATCATCTTCCATCTTTGCTTTGAGACACACCGGACTTCCAACTTGGAGCTTAATCTTGTAAAGTCTATTACTTGTTCTAGGAACCTTCATCAAAAGCTTACCATCCGAGTCGCGCATAGTAAGAAGGTTACCTTTCATACGAATGTCACATCCGCCTTGGTAGCTTGCCCAAGACTAATTATGTTGCTTTTTAGCTCGGGTAGGTAATAGACTCGATGATTAACCGTTGCTCTCCGTTTTCCCTTCAATGATAATCGAACCCTTTCCTTTTATCTCGATGTAGGAGTTATCACCAAACTTCACTCTGCGGAGATATTCTCATTCAACTCGAAAAGTATTCTCGGATCCCGTCATGTGATTACTTGCTCCATTATCCAAATACCAAGTGTCTTCCTCGTTTGGCTTAGTATTCAATTGGTTTGGGATAATCTTTTCTTCATTCAAGAAAACTACTTCTTGGCGCTTTTCATCATAAAAGTGTTGGGTCATCATCATCCTCCGTTTGCAAAGGTTTGATTCATGCTTTTGCTTCATTCACGTCGTTCGAGGCGCTTAGAAGCAAAGTGACCATATTCATCACATCTAAAGCATTGAATCTTTGAAAGATCTCGACTTTTGTTCTTCTTTTGCTCCGTATTGCTCCGGAGTTGTTACGGTTGTGGTTATTAGCTTGACCACTATCATGAGATTCGTTTTGAGAAGAAAAGTTTTGACCTTTACTGTTGCCACCGGAGGAATTCCTTCCTCGACCTTTCTTATCATATCTTTCGACCCTTCCGAACATCAACATGCCTTGATCTTGAGGTGGTGTCAACACCCTTCATTCTTCCTTCAAAAGCTTTCAACCTTCCAATTGCTTCTTGAAAAGACATAGTATTCAAGTCAAGAATTGTTCTATTGAGGCAACAATTGCAACATACCTATCCGGAACGGATGCAAGTAACTTCTTAACAAGTTTCTTGTCTTCATAAATTGTTCCCAAGCTATTGACTTGATTACAATTTTGCCCATCCTAGCCGCAAAGTCATCGATTGATTCGTTGACTTTCATCTTTAAAGATTCGATTCCGTCTCCAAGGTTTGCAACCTTGCATCTCGAACCGATCAACACCCACATACCGGTCTTCAAAGCTCCCAGTTTCTTTGGTCAGTGTTGAATTGTGAAACTTGAAAGACAAGTTCTTACGGAATCGCCGGAAGAGTAACGCCACTTGCCATGTGATCTTGCTTGGCAACCACTTGTGTTCCTTCCCCGGTTCCGATGCATCAAGTATTCCATGGACTCGAATACCGCTTTAACTCTTATTGCCCATATGTTATAATTCGTGCTTGTTAACATTGGACATTGAAGAGCCAATTTAGAATGTTCAATTGGTGGTTGACTCGACTCGCCTTGCACCATCCTTCTTGAACGCCTTTTGTAAGTTACGGTGTAGTTGGATTATCTTCCGACCTAGAACAAGCTTGTTTTACTTCTTGCCTAAGTAAACCAAGTGTAAAGTTTTAAACTTTATCGACTTCTTGGAAACCCTTTAGTCGTCTTGACTGTCTTGGAAAACCCTTTAGTCGACTGCTTTTGAAACCCTTTGGCGATCGACTAAGCTTGGAACCCTTTAGACTTCAATGATCGACTAAGCTTGGAACCCTCTAGTCGACTTCTTGGACCTGCTGTGATCGACCCACTGCTTGAAACCCTTCAGTTGATCGACCTCTTGTAACCCTTTAGTGATCGACCTACTGTAACCCTTTAGTGATCGACCTGCTGTAACCTGTTGTAATCGACTTGCTTGAACACCTTCAGTGATCGACTATGGAAACCCTTCTGTGATAGTCGACTGCCTGAACCTGGTGATCGACTACTCTTGAAACCTTGTGATCGACCTCTGCTGGACACCTAGTGATCGACCTCTGCTGGAAACCTTGTGATCGACCTCTGCTGGACACCTAGTGATCGACCTCTGCTGGAAACCTAGCTCTTGATACCAATTCAAGTCCACAGCTGATCGATGTTCACAAACAGAAACAATAAAAACTGGAACAAATAATAACACAATGTTTCTTGGAATAAGCTCTCCAATTAATCGAAAAGTATTTGCTTACAAAAGCGATATTGAATACGTTAATGACAAACCACATTTCGGTTTGTATATATAGGAATAGAACATGCTTTCCTAATCCTACTACAATTCTAATATTCTAGTTATATTAGAACCGACATTCCCCATGGACTTGGGTCGATGGTCACGCCCATAAGCTCGGGTCAGTCATTAGCCCAACAGTATTCAGGTCTATTTTTATCGTTAGGTTGTAAAAATTCAAACGTATTCTTGATTCAAACAGATACATCTTGATCAATAGGGTTTTATTCAATTGATCAAAACAATACAAGTTTCTTTTAAAAGATAGCATTTGAGATATCCCTCCGAGTCCTACCTCTTCGATAGAATTGTTCAAATTGGAAAGATTCAATGGATCACCGCGTCAATCTATACAATGCATCGAGAAGCCTATAGAAATTCAACAATGCTGATATTATTATATGTAGTCGTTATGGACTTGTGTCATAAATATCCGACAGAAGATCTATTTTGATGCAAAATAATCAACAACTTTGATTATATGAATCGCCGCCAGCTTTCATCACCATGTCTATTTATAAGCAGTCGCACGAATTCAGTTTGATCCGCGTCTTCTCTTTCCGAGATACAACAAGCAGTTAATAAATAAATAAATAAAAGCTCTATTATCTCCCTCAAAGAGATTACTGTAGTTGAATAACTGAAATAATTGAGTAAAATGAGTTAAATGGAATAGTTTTGAAGAAATAAAATCCCACAATAGCATCAATCAATATTGAACTTTTAACTTAAATCAGTAATAGTAGTTAATTATTTTAAACAATTAAGGGAAATACCATGGAGTTATCAAACAATACATATGTAAAAGCTAATTGGCATATTGCTTATAAATGTTTTGTATGTGATTCCTCTTTTTCTGACGATAATTTTTTTTTTTTTAGATGTGTACAAAACTTAGTGCAGAAAGCTTTAATGTTCAATTATTTACGTTGGCTAATTTTTTGACATTAGATTACTCTTTTCAAGTGACGGACTAAAAAGGTGATCTGTTTCTATGCCCAGAAACTTTAAAATGCCATTTCTCTCGACATTGACAGATTTTGGCTGTTGCAAATCTGCATACATTTTTTTATGACTTTCTACCCAGTTTAACCCAGCTGATTTTTACGTGAATCAGTTGAAGAAGACTAAGTTGGGTTGAACATCAAAACGAGTACGAGAGTTGGTAAGAAGTCTCTCAGCTGTGAAAATTTGCTTTCTTCAAATGGCTTACGAGAGAACAACCATAATACATTGCCCATAAACTAATTGATTTGAGTCTAGAAAGAAACAGTGTCGAGCATGGTGCCGAGTGACTGGATGATATTGGACGACATGAGATTGGAGACATGTTCTTCCAGATGTTTCTTGGCATCCTGCCTTCCGACATTTGCAATTGCTAGCTTCTCTGGAGACAATGTATCCTCTTCCTGAACTGCTTTATTATATTTGATGGCTAGACCCAGCATCTCCTGCAAACATCGACAACTATTCTTCAATATTGTTATAAACATGAATCCTTCATGCAGCACAACTATGGATCTAAATCCACTTTCATCCTCAAAAGATCATCCGTAACCATGCACACTAGTACACTACTACCATTCTACCAAAAACTATGAACAAGGTTTTCTATGTTTAGGATTAAATATTTAGAAGTAGCCTTTGCAACCAATTTGCTTAAGAATGTCGTGTTTCGATCATATGTTATCTCTAATGAGTCAAATGAAAACATAAATAAAACTGAAACGGGTCAAAAGGGATCCAACCGGTCAAATGGTTTAAAACTTGAAACTGGCCCAAACTCCAAAGTCAATATTATATAATTAGTATAGTTTTTTTATATCTCAGTCATCTGCATTATGACTATGGATTATTTTTATTCATTTTTCTATCTCCAAAAAATTAATGAAAATTTGGAAAACATGTTCAAACTAGAACTTTGATCCATTTTTAGTTTTCTGTCACTAAGTTTGCAGTAGGTGAACCTATAGATGGCGGTGGTTGCAGGGCTAACGACAGTGTGATTGAAGGTGGTGTGCATCAATGATGATTACAACGGTGATGGTGGCGGTTGAGAGTGAGGGTGGTGGCAGCGACAATTCATGTCAAGACTAGTTGCGGCGACAGTGAGGTGGTAGCTGTGGGCAGCATTGACCGATAAATGGTGTCAGACAGCAACGATGGTGGCACCCCTGCTCAGGATGCTGGAGTCAGTGGTGGCAATAGTTATGGTGGTTTTGAGAAAGGATGGGCGCAGGTGGTTAGTGGCCAAGTATTTTATTAGAGAAAATTAAGGAAAACAAGAAAATTTACAAATGGAAAGTCCGTAAAATAGCGTTTTTAAGATTTTTCAAATTGTAGTTATGAATAGGGGTGAGCAAACGACCGGACCGGACCGACCACATTCGGTCCGGTCCTCGGTCTAGGCTTTTGGGCTAATTCGGTCCTCGGTCCGGTCCGGTCCGGACCACAAACCGACTATTTTGGCCTTGTTGGACCGGACCGACCGAGACCGGACCGACCACATTCGGTCCGGTCCTCGGTCTAGGCTTTTTGGCTAATTCGGTCCTCGGTCTTGGCGGTCCGGTCCGGTCCGGGACCGATGCTCACCCCTAGTTATGAAGTACTGAAGTAGAAAACCAACAGTGTCTTTGGTTGCAGAAACTTCTATAAAAATTTCATCAAACTCAGATTTCAGAAAACTTGTTCAAATAGGTTCTCATGGAAACATTAAAATACTGTTCTCCAGACTTAATTCCTTATAACATTTCCTCCATATTTTCAAATTTCTCCATATTATACAATTCACAAGGCCCCCACCCCCGACCTTACCTAAACCGCAACCACTATCGCCCACCATTGCGGCCATCGAACTCTACCAATCCCTGTCAACAGCAACCCCTGTCGTCATTGTCATCACCGCCACAGCCCATTGCCATCGTCGTCAATACCCAGCACCTCCAATCACACCGCTTACCGCAAACTTACAAAGAGGAAAGCAAAAATAAAGAATGGAAATAACCTCCTCTTTACACATGTTTTTCAAATTTTCAATAGTTTTCTTAAGATGAGAAAAAAAAAAAAAAAAAAATCTATAACTAAAAAAGACATCCTAACTATTTATTTAAAAAACGTCATGGGCGTGACCTAAAATTTTTTCCACCTATATTTATGATGTAGGTTTCTCAAGTACGTTTGTGAAGGTCCTAAGCCAGGACTAACATGAATTAGAGTGCTACATAATCATGTAACTGGATGCCAACAGGAATATGGGACAAAATCATCATTGGCACATAATAACGCATTGATTCTGTGAATAAGATTCTCACCTCGACCGTCTGCTCATTGGTTTTTGAATGGGTGTCAAATCGTTCAAGTTTTAACCCATCAGTCCACTTCTTCTTATGAAGGTTCAATAACATCTTCTCCTCAAGTTCATTTTTCCTGTAATTGATGGCTATTGAATAGTAGTGTCTGTTCAAACCGTGGATCAGTGCCTGCAAAAACAAGATGAAAAGAATTACTAAACTGTCCCCGGCATGTACAGAGTTGAGATATATGCAACTGGCAAGTACTTACTTGGATGGATGGTTTATTGAGATGGCCAAGGTTGGAGGTGGTTTGGCGTGGCTCTTGGCCAAGCATCATGGTTTGGGGGTTGATTAAGCGGAAGGCATCAATGACAACCTTTCCTTTGACACTCTGGATTGGATCCACCACCACCGCAACAGCTCTCTGATTTAGAGCTTCAAAACTCTGCAATTTGATAAATTCAAGGGCATCAATGGCAATACAAGAAAGTGAACACTGAACTTTGCTTTACTCCTAAAAGGACAACTGTTACATAACTATGATGCAGTATGTATAGCAGATAACAATGTACTGTTTTAGAGAGCAAAAATCAATAGAAAGGTATATAACTGTGTTCCATTGAGAGAATTTTAGTATTAATGTGAACTGTTTTTGAAGAATTAAGATTATCAGTTGCACATTAAGGTTTTCTCAATTATAGTTGTTTCATTTCTAGCATTTTTAGACTCCTATAAGAATCACTCTCGTATTGTTCAATGATGAGATTATATCAATTATAGATTTATGCTTGTTGAGCTTGACCTTCCTGATCATAATTAACTACATCAAAGGGTGTGCTATGGATCATCCCTGTGGTGTTTAGTTATCCTATTGGACAGCACAAGACTCTAGTAGGGGGTATATGAGTGAACTTATAATTGTTTAAAGTTTTATGACAATATGTATGATCTAAACTCACTCACAAATTGCTTATGTTCTTGGAATACTTAGTAAGCATTCCCAGAACCTAACACTTTGTGAGTGAGCTTTAACAACTTACTGTTTCTAAGCCTTTTATTTAAAACCGTCCGCAAATTCGGAGTGTCATGACCACGAGTGCACTTTATTCACATGCTGCACAAGCATGTATCTGCTTAAACAAACTGAGAAAAAAAGGGTAGTAGCAGATTCAAATTAGCATACCCTTTCAGTGTAGTAGCTTAATAAATAACAGAGAACTAATACAGTACCTGTTGTGTGTTGATGTCAACTCCAGACAACCAGCAACCAAATCCAGGATGTGAATGGTACCAGCCAACCACCATCTCTGGTCTGTGACAATAAACCCAAAAAAAGTCAGCTACGAGAAAGAAATGAAATCGTCTAGTAAAATAGATACTACACGTAACAAAGTTGCAAGTGTAAATATCGTTTCCCTATATATAGTCCGTTCAGAAACATCCATAAACGAAGGCAATGTGTATTTTTCAACAACGCAATGTGCACTTTCCGGTAACACGGTTCACTCCAGGTTATCAGCCATATTTTGGTAACACGGTTCAGAAACATACATTGCTATAAAATTATCAAAAACCATAGGAAAGCTCTGATGAAGTTATGAGCCATACTTCGAAGCCTAAAACAAGGTTATATGCATCATCTTAATAGCAGGTAAATATCGTGAGAAAAAGTAAAATACCACTCAAAACATCTCTGAAAATTTGACACGTAATTCATAGTATAAAACTCTGCAACTAATGACCTGTTTGCAGGGATAAAAATCCCTGGATTCTATCCCGAAAGCACCATAGGGACAAAGACATTAAAGATCAATATTCCCGCAGAGTTGCAATGTTAAAATTATTATCAACGATGAAAACAATATATTAAGAGTATATTAAAAATACAAAGAAACTAGGCACGACGGCAGGACCTAATTTTTCCTTAAAAACAGAAGCATCTGTATAGTCTTAACACAAGCTAGTTTTCGTTCATTGTCATAAGCAATTAGTAATTCATGTCAGATATCTTGCAACTCGAGGCCATCTAATATAATCCTAAAAACCGCATAAAAGATGGTGATCTCTGCATTCATCTCAGTTTTTTCATAAATGATATAACCTTTTCCACTACCATTTGCTAATAAATACATGATGTGCATGAATAGTCACATGAACAAGTTGGTTACAATTAAGAACGCCACTTATCTTGGCTTATTCCTAATACAAGTCCAAGTTTTGATGAGATTATAAGTATACTATCGAAGAAGTAAACATGACATACATATAAGCATGACTATACACAGTTACAATCATTCAACACAAACAAACAAATTAATAATAAATCAATCACCTTCCGGTCTGTTTAAGCATATCAAGCATATTAGTCTGGAAAACATGATCAACAGCTTCAACACTAACACCAGTACCACTCTGCGGCATAGCGAAAACATCCACAACACGAACTGTATACTCATCAACAAATTCTCCAAGCATCAATCCCATAACTTCCATTGGCACTCCAGCTCTCCCTGCACAACATCATAGAACCATCAAGTAAAACCCTAATTACATTCGAAATCAATAATTAAATCACAAAATGGCTTAGTAAACCCAGAATTAATTTCAAAACCACTAATTAAACTCAAAGCACTAGGGGTGTAATCAAGCAAGCTCGAAACTTGACATGGTTTGAAAATAAGGGCTCGAGAGTCGAAGTTTGTCTATAATACGAGAAATATGCAAAATTACATATATAAATGAGTAAAAATGCTTAAGAAAGAAAATAAAAAAATAAAACCTCGAAAGAGCTCATGAGGCGAGCATTTTGATACTTAAGCTCGCTTTAAGGTTTACTTCTCGACTAGTTTTAAATCGAGTGGATTTCAAAAACTTTTTTGAGCGTTGATCTCGAATAGTTTGCAAGTTGTCTCGTGACTCTCGTCTCATTTAGACCCTTACTAATTACTTTTTTTGTTATTATATACCAAACCTTTTGAATTTCGACTTTTGTGTGTACTATTTTGACAATACGTTATCAACCACCCTATTAATTGTGAGGGGTACAAAGAGGTCAAAATTGAAAAGGTTTGGTGTATAATAGAAAAAATGGCAAATGGCACAAAAAGATACCTAAGTCGAGGTCATTTCCACTCAAGGTATTCCCCCTTTTTTGCATAAAAAGGTAGCTTTTTTTTTTTTTTTGGGTGCCAATTTGGGTATTTTGGTTAAATATTCACGATCATCCGTTAAGTTTTACATTTTAAGTCCACAGTCGCAGCCACCACCTCCGATCACCGTTGCCACCACCAACCATACCCACCACCACCGCTACCAAGCACCGCCTCCATTACCAACCCCACCCACCACCGCCGCAAAACTCCAACTCCAGCCACCGCCACTACCACCAAACCCAACCATCATTGTTTTACCCAAACGCCACCCAACACCGTCGTCAGCACCACCGTCGCCCCTTAACCAACATCTTCGTCATTACCAACCTAACCCACTGCCTCCATCATTCACCACCATACCCACCCACCGCTGATGGTGGTAGAAATGTAAAACTTAACGGATGATAGTTAAATATGTAAGGAAAATATCTAAATTGGCAAAAAAAAAAAAAAAAAGTTGACAAGCTTTTTATGCCAAGAAAAAAGTGAGATATTTAGAATGGAAATGAGTGCTAAGTTAATTACTACTCCGTTACTAGTACATTTAAGTAATTATCCACAAAAAGTGTTTACCTTGTAATTAGACCCTAATTTAAGTGACTAAGCCCTAAATGAAACCCATTGAAAAGAAGACAATAATAAATGAAGAAATGATATATATATGTATGTATGTATACCGTGTTTGAGCATCTTGAGAAGTGCTAGTGAGGAAATGTAAACTTGCTCAGAAGTGTCGAGTGTTGGTGAGTCTGGTGGAGGGTGACCTAACGCGCCACCTGCTCCCGCGAACATTCTTTGTAAACGTTCCATACCTCACATCAAACACACACTCTTCTTTCTTTTAGTATTTTCTTTGGGTTCTGTTGTGTGTTATTATTATTTGAAACAGGAAGAGGAGTGGAGCTTCTCTTGTTAAATAAATACTGACAGGATGGACCCTTCTCTTTTTTATTATTCTACGCTTTTCGCCCCTCCTTTCAAATTCCCCAATATTTTACTCACTTGCTGTTCAATATTTTCAAAAATGGCATTCAGCTTTCAGAATTCCTTCAAATGCTAAAATTTTGTGAGATGGTCCACTTATATGTTGACATGTGTTAGCATATCAACCTTTAAAATGTAAAAATTACTACTATTGCACGAAATTTGAAAGTTGAGTATCATTTTTTATAATTTTGATAGTGTGTTTATAGTTGTAAATATATTAAACGTTTAGTCAACATTTCATAAATCGTTTAGTAAAAAGTTTGTTTATGTTCGTTTTTTATTAAATGAACGAACATGAACAATATTTTACGTTCATTTGATTAAATGAACAAACATGAACAAAAGTCGCGTTCGTTCATTTATGTTCGTGAACGCCCAATTATGCATTTTAATGTTCGTTTACGTTAATTTATTTATTTATGTTCGTATATCATATCTTTTAATTGTATAATTTTAAAATTAGTTTGTTTAAACAAAACAACACTTATAAAACAATATATTGTTTATAATTTAATAAAGTTTATGATCGTTTGTCTATGTTCATTTATGTTAGTTCATTTAGCATTCGTTTAGTGTCTTAATGAACGAACATAAACGATATGAATAACTCATTTTCTTAATAAACGAACGTGACCAAGAAAATGTATCCATTTAAACGTTTGTGTCTGTTTATTTGTCCGGTTAAAATAAAATGAATGAACATGAACAAAGCTCTATTCGTATTTGTCCGGTTCGTTTACAGTCCTGAGTGTATTGAGTTGCCCTAAAATTTGTTACTTTTTTATGTCAAAAAAACTCTTAAATGAGGTGGGCGACAATTGACTCGATGGTCAAATAGAGATATTTTCGTGATCATTTTTTACTTTTCTGAGATTTATTGTGAGAATGTCCTCACGTTTAATCACTTGGCTAATAATGCGCCTTTCCTAACTTGAAAACTATGTTAACTTTAGGTCTCGCTAGTTTTTTTAACATTTGTTATTTGGGGGAATTGCATATATATCAAACTTAAATTTATAATTACATATATATGCTCATAAAAGCTTCAAAATAACATGTATATCAAACTTAAAACGTTCCTAAACCTTAAATATGTCATATATAACCAAACAATTATTCAATATATATTTAAAAAGCAATAAGCTTGTTTATAATGACTTATGAGTTTATCAATTTGAGCTTATGAACTCAACTAAGCTACAAGTTGATAAGCTCATATGCCAAAAAAATAGCTTATTGGCTTTTCAATTTGCCAAATAAACTAATAAGCCCATCAAATAAGCTTTGACAAACACTCAAAGTTCACATTAAAGACTTAGGGCTCGTTTGGTTTGTAAGTGGATTTAGAATTAGATTTGGATTTGAGAATGGTTTGAAAGATTTGAAAAAAGTATGGGAAAATAAATATATTTTTTTCATGATTTCGGCACTATGGTGTGTTATAATGCATCTAAGATTATAGGGATGCATCTAATTTAGGTCGGTGCATCTCGGATTTGCGGTTATAGTTCTTCTTATTCCTTCTTATTTTAAGTAATCTTCTTATTTGATCCTAACTCTATATAGAGTAGGGATCCAGTGAGAAGTAAATTAAAATAAGAAGTGGTGAGAAGTGACCAAAACCACGCATTTGAGATGCAACGACTTGCGTTAGATGCATTTCTTTTCATATAGATGCAACATCTTGAGTTTCGAAAGTTAATTTGATGCATAGATGGTGCAAATTGATTTTCATGATTTCGGC
This sequence comes from Chrysanthemum lavandulifolium, assembly GCA_022545495.1. Lineage (NCBI taxonomy): Eukaryota > Viridiplantae > Streptophyta > Magnoliopsida > Asterales > Asteraceae > Chrysanthemum > Chrysanthemum lavandulifolium. The sequence continues at coordinate 208,392,470 of CM040244.1, forward strand.
ACGTGCAGAGGAACAAAAAAACAAGAGAATCATGAAATGCATCTAATATACGATATGGATCGATTAAAGTTAGAAAACACACTATGGTGCGTTATAATGCATCTAAGATTATAGGGATGCATCTAATTTAGGTCGGTGCATCTCGGTTTGCGGTTATAGTTCTTCTTATTCCTTCTTATTTTAAGTAATCTTCTTATTGATCCTAACTCTATATAGAGTAGGGATCCGGTGAAGTAAATTAAAATAAGAAGTGGTGAAAGTGACCAAACCACGCATTTGAGATGCAACGACTTGCGTTAGATGCATTTCTTTTCATATAGATGCAACATCTTGAGTTTCGAAAGTTAATTTGATGCATAGATGGTGCAAATTGATTTTCATGATTTCGCGCGCGAGGAACAAAAACAAGAGAATCATGAAATGCATCTAATATACGATATATGGATCGATTAAAGTTAGAAAACACACTATGGTGCGTTATAATGCATCTAAGATTATAGGGATGCATCTAATTTAGGTCGGTGCATCTCGGTTTGCGGTTATAGTTCTTTCTTATTCCTTCTTATTTTAAGTAATCTTCTTATTTGATCCTAACTCTATATAGAGTAGGGATCCGATGAAAGTAAATTAAAATAAGAAGTGGTGAAAGTGACCAAACCACGCATTTGAGATGCAACGACTTGCGTTAGATGCATTTCTTTTCATATAGATGCAACATCTTGAGTTTCGAAAGTTAATTTGATGCATAGATGGTGCAAATTGATTTTCATGATTTCGCGCGCGAGAGGAACAAAAAACAAGAGAATCATGAAATGCATCTAATATCGTATATGGATCGATTAAAGTTAGAAAACACACTATGGTGCGTTATAATGCATCTAAGATTATAGGGATGCATCTAATTTAGGTCGGTGCATCTCGGTTTGCGGTTATAGTTCTTCTTATTCCTTCTTATTTTAAGTAATCTTCTTATTTGATCCTAACTCTTATAGGAGTAGGGATCCAGTGAGAAGTAAATTAAAATAAGAAGTGGTGAGAAGTGACCAAAACCACGCATTTGAGATGCAACGACTTGCATTAGATGCATTTCTTTTCATATAGATGCAACATCTTGAGTTTCGAAAGTTAATTTGATGCATAGATGGTGCAAATTGATTTTCATGATTTCGGCACGCGCAGAGGAACAAAAAAACAAGAGAATCATGAAATGCATCTAATATACGTATATGTGATAACGCTACACGCGTCGTTCGGGGTCAAAGGAACTTCCTTTTCTTCGAGCAAGTTTTATAACACCCTAGGCAGTGAACCTAATCGTTGTAGTGTAGTAATTAGGGTAAGCCACGGGTATTGATATCGTTCTCTAGGGGAATAGGAATGCTAGTAGGGAGTTACTACGCTAAGGTTAAGGTTGAGGAAGATTATTTTTTATCTTTTTATATTTTATGAAAAATGGAAAGGTACGAATCTCGGGTATTGGATTTGGGGGTTGGTATTTCTACCGATTACTCTACTATTATCTAATTATCTAAACTAGGGTTGTGGGAGTCTATGTCTAATTAATGTGTGCTCGTATGATAGTTTAAAGATGTGTTTACTTAGTTTGTATTACTCTTAATTATCTCCTATTGATGGTTGAGTGTCACGTCTTATTCCTAGTTGCGTTGTGTGTCTAAAGTTGTAGGGTATGCGTTTCTCCCAACTCTTGAACTTACCAAAGGGTCTTGTCTACAAACCCATTAGAGATTATAAACTCCTACTCTAAGGCGCTCTTTGGATGGTTTAGCCTACAATCACTCAGGTAATTATACTCTAAGGTTCACAAAGATGAATCAAGCATTAAGTACACAACGAATGACCTATCGCATTACTAGATCATTAATCAACTAAGATAAGAAACAACCAATCAATATTCAATAATTAAGTTTCATACTTCCTAAGCAAACACACAAATAAATTAGCTGGACATGGAGAACATGCAAGCATACACACAAATAATCAAAGACATAATTGAATTAATGAAGTAAAGACTTATCTTGATGTAAGATAGGGTTTAAAACCCTAAAATCTTGTACAAGACACCTTAGGTTCGGTTTTAGGTTTTACTCCAAAGACTCTCTACACAAAGACCGAAAAATTCGGATTCTATATATAGATTACAATTGCGACGGCGTCACCTTATGTTTAGTGACGCCGTCGTGTCGCCGCCATTGTAGGGTTTCGTCTTGCCACGTTAACCTTGCGACGGCGTCACCTTATGTCCGTGACGCCGTCTCTTCGACTTCGACGTCGTCTGGATTGCATCTAGGCCGTCCGAGTAGCGACGGCCTACTCTTCCAAAATTGGACGTCGTCACTTGAAAATACGAGTTTTGGGTTCGGATCGTCTCAATAATTTTGGGACGGCGTCGCTAATAGCTTTTGACGCCGCCGCTTTATACTTTCAAAGAATCGTGAGTGTCTCGATTTTGACTTTGTCCATTTTCTTCATATATTCGCGCTTTTCGTCCAAATAAATGTCATTCCAAATTTTGTCTTCACGAGACCTAAAAGTGAAAAGGAACGATATTAAGCAATAACGGATACAAAAGTGATCAAATAAGGACTTAAACGACCCTCAAAATGGTACCTTTTAAAACCTTATCAAATATCCCTACACTTGTTATTTGCTTGTCCTCAAGCAAATGTGCTTTAGCCAATTAATTTATAAGTTAGGGGTCATGAAGCATTAATTCAAAGCGGTCCACAACACATATAAGCCCCGAAAAGTCATAACAAGCACGGAATTACATACTAGCACCTCACATGGGGTGTTTGGATACTCACATCTCTCTCGGTGTATATATGAAATATAACAATATAGGAAATGGAAGATAAACACTCATTAACCGGTCCTAGTACATAGATTACCATAGGCTTGAGAATAGATCAAACCTCCATCGCTTTGGCGTAGCACCTAGGAAAGACTATCAAAAGGTCTTTAAAGGGTTGTAACGTTAGGCTTACGGTAGGAAATAAGGGTTTGGTGGGATAGGCTATTTAGTGGTGGTAAGTCAAAATCTCTATGTTAAATGCATATGAAGAATGGCATTGGTAAGCCAAGACTCGACACTCTAAAACTCTAGGCAATGGAAATAATCAAACATAAATTTAAATGATAGATGTAGGATGGTAGCCCGTATGTATTTTTTTTTTTTTTTTTTTTTTTTTACACTTTTACTCTACCATCCTCTATGATAACATCAAAATACTAGGGATTTGGGCATATCCCTACACTTGAGTTTTATTACTCTAACACTAATTTGACCCGAATTGAAAAGATCAAAACACTTGGGGTACATTATTACGCAAACAAAGGGAATTTGAATTTAACGTTCCCTTCCGTCATTTCATAAACTTTAACTTTTCCCATGAATCCCAATCATCCCAAAATATACAAAGGATATGACTCGACTTAGCAACTTATGCAAGCAACTAGATAATTGAACTAAGGGTTTAGGGTGATAACAAACATTTGCACTAAAAGTGAGTGCATAAGGGGTAGGCTAAAGCGATTTGGGTGTATATTTGGGGTGGGGTGTAAACAATGCTCTTCATTGATATTCGGAAAACCGAAATATCACGAGAACCGCGAAAAGGATAGGCTCGAGGGGTTAACTAGGGTATTGTGTACTAAAATGAGTACAACGCAAAGGGTATGGGGAATTACTCAACCAAGTGGAAGAAGTAATTATATTACAGTATCAAACAAGGGTTATCCTAATGCCTCTTATCATTTAGTTATTCCTAACTACACAAGTGTAGCCTCACTTGCGATCTCGGAATGCATCACAAAACAAGTTCTAGAATCTAATATACTACCGGTTCACACTCTAAGCATTAAAGATGAATGCTTTAATTCCTACTAATCTAAGGCGATCCTCACATTTTGGTGGAATTTGGGTGGTAAGGGTTTTGTGCTAGTCATGCAACTTCCTATCCGTGAGACGCTTTTGTTAAGACTAATGGCCCACTCCTATATGTCATGAAAAATTTTAAATTTGGTGCCAAAATTACCCTAACCGACATTTTCTCATGGTTTATTACACAAATACAATTGACGAAGCAAATAATCAAGGATAAGCATAGTTTCAAAGTTCCGTTTATTTTCCTCCCTACACTTAAACCGAACATTGTCCCCAATGTTCCCCAAAAGTATCAAAGTTATGATAAAAGAAGGTAATTAAAAGCGAAAAAACTAATACTCCCCGATTAGCTCGGTAGGATCCGTGTAAAGTGGTGGTTAAACTCTTTCCAAGAAGAATTATTGCGTGAAAAGCTCCTTCCAATCTTATGTAACTTCTTCTTGACAAACTAAACCCGCACACTTGAAGAAAACAAACGAAACCTTCGTAAAATCGGCGGTAATAATATATATAAGACTCGATTTAAACTAGGATATAATGCTTGTGGAATGGATGTTTACGAATTTCTAAGAAAATTAAGACACGAAAATTCCAAAATTTATAAGTAGCTCGAAAACGAGAAAAAGTAATCGATGTTTTACTCCTTCCCGACGCCGTCAGTTGCAATCTGACGCCGTCGTTATCCCGACAAAAGCGGTCTGCGATTTTACGGAAAATTTACATCTTTAAAATCGGAAAAATTTCGCAAAACATCCATTATGACTCGATACAAGCATTTGACTCGAACAAACAAACATAAATATCTTTTAATTAATTGTTATTCTCATGTTTACGTTTCTTTTGAAAACGTGTGTAATCCCCACACTTATCCCTTATGTAAAATACCTTTATATGCAATTAAGACGAAGTTAAAACAAACTAAAGCATTTTACAAATTTAAACATGAGGATAAACAATTAATAAAAGATATATGACACTAACAAGCAAATAATTAAGCATGGGTTGCCTCCCACGAGCGCTTTTCTTTATTTAAGAGTCTTGTAGCTAGACTCGTGAGTCGTGCTCTACGTTGCCCTAATCTTAGAGGCCCATTCGATCTCCTTAACTCTTCTTTCATCACGAATATATTCAGGCCCTAGTTCAAGACAAGCGGTGTAGTAAACTTTGTTCTTCCAGTCTACTTGAATGCCGGAATGTTATCTACATCTAAATTATCCATGCCTCAAAATTCTTATTTTGTGGGCATTATATATTAACATTCTCGGTTTCATTTGAGAACTCGATTATCCCTCCTCTTTATCATAAACCATCTTAGACTCTTCTATAAATGGTTTCCCAAGTATCACGTCTCTAAAACCCATCAATGATTCCTTTGACATTTTCCGAATCATGAAGTCACACCTATATGTGAAGTTACCTATGAATACGTGCAATCCCTTAACCCTCCCCACATAGTTACTTGCTTTCCTAGGCGAAAGGGGTCCCTCATAGGCTCTAGCTTTTGCTCATGATCCAATTGTAATAGACCCTAGACATTATATTCATGGGTGCCTTATAATCAATGTAGGTGTGATCCTCGTATAAGTATCCAATCATACACGGTATTTTGATGTTTTAGGGTTTCCCTCCTTATACGAGGCTCGAAGGTGGTCTTGGAAAATTAACCACATTATGGTGATAAGCGGTTTCTTTCCTTTTAGGGTATAAATCAAAGTACTCCTAAGTTCTCCTTCTCCTTACTACCCTTCATAATTTCTAACATCTTATACTCTCCTTTTCTAGATCATCATCCGAATCACTTGTAGTCGAATCACTATCTAGAGGTTGATCGATTCCTTAAGGGTTTCCTTAAGTGTATTCTTAATTATCATATTTAATTTCCTAAGCTCTCCAATCTCACTCATGATACGGGCTCGAAGTTGGTTAGCGAGGTGGGTCAGCGGTGGGTATTTGTTTAGTGGTGAAGCGTTGGTTGGTTGTTGGTTATCGAGTGGTGGTTGGTTATCATTCTCCATGATGAAAAGTGATGGGGTTACGAACAAAGGTCACGAAGAAGGGGATAGACTAAGAGAAATCTAAAATGAGAAAAAGTTTACTTGATAGGAATCAAGCAAAGAAACCTAAGCGAGGTGGACTACTAACTAGCTATTCTATTCCCGTGCAATGCGCCAAAAACTTGATAACGCTACACGCGTCGTTCGGGGTCAAAGGAACTTCCTTTTCTTGAGCAAGTTTTATAACACCCTAGGCGGTGAACCTAATCGTTGTAGTGTAGTAATTAGGGTAAGCCACGGGTATTGATATCGTTCTCTGGGAATAGGAATGCTAGTAGGGAGTTACTACGCTAAGGTTAAGGTTGAGGAAGATTATTTTTATCTTTTATATTTTATGAAAATGGAAAGGTACGAATCTCGGGTATTGGATTTGGGGGGTTGGTATTTCTACCGATTACTCTACTATTATCTAATTATCTAAACTAGGGTTGTGGGAGTCTATGTCTAATTAATGTGTGCTCGTATGATAGTTTAAAGATGTGTTTACTTAGTTTGTATTACTCCTTAATTATCTTCTATTGATGGTTGAGTGTCACGTCTTATTCCTAGTTGCGTTGTGTGTCTAAAGTTGTAGGGTATGCGTTTCTCCCTAACTCTTCGAACTTACCAAAGGGTCTTGTCTACAAACCCACTAGAGATTATAAACTCCTACTCTAAGGCGCTCTTTGGATGGTTTAGCCTACAATTACTCAGGTAATTATACTCTAAGGTTCACAAAGATCGCATTACTAGATCATTAATCAACTAAGATAAGAAACAACCAATCAATATTCAATAATTAAGTTTCATACTTCCTAAGCAAACACACAAATAAATTAGCCGGACATGGAGAACATGCAAGCATACACACAAATAATCAAAGACATAATTGAATTAATGAAGTAAAGACTTATCTTGATGTAAGATAGGGTTTAAAACCCTAAAATCTGTACAAGACACCTTAGGTTCGGTTTTAGGTTTTACTCCAAAGACTCTCTACACAAAGACCGAAAAATTCGGATTCTATATATAAGATTACAATTGCGACGGCGTCACCTTATGTTTAGTGGCGCCGTGTGTCCTTATTGGGTTTCGTCTTGGCCACGTTAACCTTGCGACGGCGTCACCTTATGTCCGTGACGCCGTCCTCTTCGACTTTCGGCGTCGTCTCGATTGCATCTAGGCCGTCCGAGTAGCGACGACCTACTCTTCCAAAGCCGGGCGTCGTCGGCGAAAATACGAGTTTTGGGTTCGGATCGTCTCAATAATTTTGGGACGGCGTCATGATAGCTTTTGCCGTCGCCTTATACTTTCAAAGCTCGTGAGTGTCTCGATTTTGACTTTGGCCATTTTCTTCATATATTCGCGCTTTTCGTCCAAATAAGTGCCATTCCAGCATTTTGCCTTCACGAGACCTAAAAAGTGAAAAGGAACGATATTAAGCAATAACGGATACAAAAGTGATCAAATAAGGACTTAAACGACCCCTCAAAATGGTACCTTTTAAAACCTTATCAATATGGATCTGATTAAAAGTTAGAAAACACACTATGGTGCGTTATAATGCATCTAAGATTATAGGGATGCATCTAATTTAGGTCGGTGCATCTCGGATTTGCGGTTATAGTTCTTCTTATTCCTTCTTATTTTAAGTAATCTTCTTATTTGATCCTAACTCTTATAGGAGTAGGGATCCAGTGAGAAGTAAATTAAAATAAGAAGTGGTGAGAAATGACCAAAACCACGCATTTGAGATGCAACGACTTGCATTAGATGCATTTCTTTTCATATAGATGCAACATCTTGAGTTTCGAAAGTTAATTTGATGCATAGATGGTGCAAATTGATTTTCATGATTTCGGCACGTGCAGAGGAACAAAAAAACAAGAGAATCATGAAATGCATCTAATATACGTATATGGATCTGATTAAAAGTTAGAAAACACACTATGGTGCGTTATAATGCATCTAAGATTATAGGGATGCATCTAATTTAGGTCGGTGCATCTCGGATTTGCGGTTATAGTTCTTCTTATTCCTTCTTATTTTAAGTAATCTTCTTATTTGATCCTAACTCTTATAGAGTAGGGATCCAGTGAGAAGTAAATTAAAATAAGAAGTGGTGAGAAGTGACCAAAACTACGCATTTGAGATGCAACGACTTGCATTAGATGCATTTCTTTTCATATAGATGCAACATCTTGAGTTTCGAAAGTTAATTTGATGCATAGATGGTGCAAATTGATTTTCATGATTTCGGCACGTGCAGAAGAACAAAAAAACAAGAGAATAATATAAATAAATTTTAAAAGACATAAATCAATAGTTAAAAATATAGATGTACCCCCCAAAAAAAAACACTTAATACAAATCCTAACAAAATTGAGTGAAATCACATTTCATACTATTATTATTTCGTACCGTGACCGTCAAGAATCAAAAAATGAACCAAACATTGATTTTAGCAAATGAATGATTCTATACCCCTTGAAACCCACAAACCAAATTGGACCTTATTTTAAGCATTCTAAAATTAGGATATCGTACGGTTAGCATTAAATCTTAGTAAATGTTCTCGAGTTGAGTAAATGAGTGGAAAGTAAAAGAAAGTGATGAAAAGTTAAAAAAAAAAAAAAAAAAAAAAAAAAAAAAAAACCTCACGTTCTTTAGTTTTCTTTAGAAGGGAAAGGGAAATTAATTGTGTGAAAGCGGGAGGATTTTGTATTCAAAACTTTCACCCCGCTTTTAAGATGAAACACAACTTTACTTCTTTTTCATTTCTTTACTTAGGTGGTGTTTCTTTTTTAAGAGGTTCTGAATCTGAATCTGAACCGCACATCCGAATCTGAATCTAAGGCGTAAATGTCTGAATCTGACCGCATCTGAACGGGGAAAAAAAACTCATGTTTGAAACGCACATTTGCTTGCTCGTGCTAATTTTTTTTTTTTGGTTTTTTTGTGTCAGCAAGAGGCAACAAGACACCCCTCTCAAGTCTAGACCATTAAGATCTGAACGCGTCTAAATGGGAAAATGTTAAATTTTGGGGTATTAATCTGTAGCAAACATATCATTCTATCAAATTGCTAATGGTTTTCTAGTTATATTCTTTGAAGACTTATTACAGGGGTTAATCATGGACAATGCATAATTGGCTCAGAAGTTCATTCCTGCTGAAGCTTGTTTCATTTCTGCTGATGAATATTTATAGCCGTTAGAGGGGTCTTTTTGTATCTTAATCTCCTATTTAATAAGTCCCTTAATCTAGGGTTAGACATAACTGAGTGTGCAGTCATTGTCTCACATTCTCTTCTTTCTGATCATTTAACTGATCTTGTCTCTTCTTTGTATTTGTCTGGTTATTGTCTCATTGATATTAATCTAACCTTGTAACACTTTGGATACTATTGTTGATTTAATCTAAGCCGACTATTGAGGCTTAGGTTTGAATAAAAGTTTTATTGTTAATCTATTGTTGCTGATACTTTCGCACATGGTATCAGAGCTTCAGGCTCATAATCATTATTGATTCATCTTCCAAGGGTTTCTTCGTAGAAACTTGGGGACATCTCTTCAGCAACAAATTGGTGGTTTAGGGTTATTGCTATTGGCATAATCACTGGTTATTTTCTATTCACAATTATCCCTAGACTAAGTGAATCTAGGGTAATTGTGATTTGTTCTTTCCGCTGCATATTGCTATGTAAGTCTAAGTCTACTCTCTTCTTCAAACAAACAGTACTTAAGTCTTTGTGGGTGCAAACGGGTAGACTAACATCTTGATCTGCCACCTCAGAGTGGTATGAATACTGCTCTGGTTTGCCCAGTCCACGTGCTTGGTCTTGGTTGTTTCTTAATTACAAAGTCTTATTTATTTCTTTATCATCTAGTCGCTCTTGTTGTTATCTATGTACATCTTATTGGTTGTATTATGGTGTTGGTGATGATAATCTTGGTGGTGGTGGTGGTTCTTCCACTGAGAAAAGCTTATCCTTTGGTGATGCTTTGTATTTACACCCCAATAACACCAATGGTACTCCCATTATTTCTATCAAACTCACTGGAACTGAAAATTATAAAATATGGAATATGGCCATGACCTTTGCCTTAAGGAATCATAATAAGTTAGGGTTTATTGATGGTACTTGCATAAGAGATGACTCAAACCCTAGTCTTGCTAATCAATGGGATACTTGTAACTCTGTTGTGGTTACCTGGATTCTTAACTCTCTCAGTCCTGAATAATTTGTTGGTGCTATCTATGCTAAAACTGCTTATGAAATGTGGAATGATCTTAAAGATACTTGTGATAAGGTTGATGGTTCAACTATTTTTAATTTGCATAAAAATATAAACTCTCTTAGTCCAAATGGGTCTTCTCTTGCTGATTATTACAACAACCTCAACTCATTATGGAAACAATTTGATTGTATGATTAGCTTGCCTCCCTGCACTTGTGAGGCTGCAAAACATTTTGAAAAACACAATCAGCTAATCAAATTAATGCAATTTCTTATGGGTCTTGATGACACTTATGTTCCTATCAGAAGTAATATTCTAACCAGAGATCCATTGCCTAATATCAAAACTGCTTTCTCTGTTGTCTCTGGAGAAGAATCTCACATAAATGTGTCATCTGGGAGTAGCTCTGCTAAACCCAATGCCACTGCTTTTGCTGCAAAAACTTTTGATAGTGGAAAATTCTTTGATAACAAAAAAGGATCAATCAACAACAATTTCAATAAAGGGTCTGGTTTTAATGCTGGTAACAGCTCTAATAATAGAGGACCAAACATGAATCTCAAATGTACTAACTGCAAAAAACCTGGTCACACTGTTGATAGATGTTATGATCTTGTTGGTTATCCTGCTGGATATGTTAAAAAAACTTTAATGCTAAACCCTTAAGCAGTAACAATGTTTCCACTGATACTAATCATATCACTGATAATAGAGCTAGCAACTCTCCTATCTCTTTGTCTAATGAACAGATCTCCAGACTTATGAGTCTTCTTAATGACAACAATGTGTCTTCTGCTAATGCCAACATGGCAGGTAAATTTTTTTCAAGAACCTTCTTTAATGGCAGTGTCAAGATTAACATAAACTTCAACAAATTTTTTAACAACAATACAAAAACCTTATCTGGAAACATCAGTCTTGGTTGGATTGTTGACTCAGTGCAAATCGACACATGATCAGATCTCAAAAATTTAATTAATGTTGTGGACATTTCAAATCTTGGTCTAACTGTTGGACATCCCAATGATACTCGAGCCCTAATTACTAAAATTGGTGATTTAAAGGTCAACAATGACCTAACTCTTTTGATGTCTTTGGTTGTTCCCGAGTACAATGTCACCATCTCTCATTCATAAGATTGCTAGAGACAATAAGATGTTTGTTGGGTTTAATGAATCTAATTGCTATATCTGAGATTTACATCAAAAAGGATTGTGGGGATTGGTAAACAATGCAATGGGTTATATATGTTTGATATTGATTCTACATGTAAGATTACTTCTAATAACCGCATTTACTTTGTCATGTTTCTAGAAATCTCGGCATCAAAGACTTGGTCATCCTCGACCAAGTCCTACATATACTTAAATCCACTCTTAAACTTGATAGTTCATCTGAATCTAACCATCTTTGTGATACTTGCAACAAAGCTAAACAAACCAGGGAACCATTCCCTCTAAGTGAACATAAATCAACTAAAATTGGTCAACTTGTTCATCTAGATGTATGGGGACCATATAAAGTCACTAGCAAAGATGGTTACAAATATTTTTTAACCATTGTTGATGACTATTCTAGGGCAGTGTGGGTTTATATGCTTAAGGGAAAGGATGATGTTTATGTTTCCATTGTTAACTTTACTCATATGCTATCAAATCAATTTGAACACAATGTTAAGATTTTCAGAAGTGATAATGGGACAAAATTTGTCAATAATAAACTTCAACACTTCTTTCATGAAAAAGGTATTTTACATCAAAACACCACAACAAAATGGTATTGCAGAAAGGAAACATAGGCATCTCCTTAATGTGGCTAGATCCCTTATGTTTCAGGAGGAATTACCTCTATATCTTTGGCCTGAATGTGTTCTAACTGCTGCCTATGTCATAAACAGTTTACCTCTTGATTCATCTGCAAGTCCCCTTCTCCTTGTGTATGGGCATGACCCTTCACTCTCTCTCTTAGAGTCTTTGGCTGCTTATGCTATGCCACCATTCTCAACATCTCTGATAAATTTGGTAGTAGGTCTGAAAAAAGTGTCTTTATTGGTTATTCAAATGGAAAAAAAAAATGTTATAACCTTTTAAGCTTAGAAACAAAAAATATCTTTTATTCCAGAGATGTCAAATTTTATGAAACTGTTTTTCCCTTCAAAATGAAAAATACTTTGTCAAAACCTTTTGTTGAAACTTATGTGCCTAAAGATTTAAATCACAAAAATTTTTTGACTCACAAATAAGTCCCAATGATGAAGGAGAGTGACATCCTATGATGATGGCACGGTGTTGAGTCATCCTACTAGGGATGATGAACTGTTGCAACGTCTATAGATGATAATACACACCACGAGGGCACCATATCACATGAATCACATCCTGCCGATGCCTCTTCCGATTCTGGCGATACATCTTCCGATTCAAATCAAAACTTTGAACAAGAAGGAGGCTTGCCACCACTCTCGCTAGAAGGTCAACCAGAGTTTCTAAGTTGCCTAGTAATCTTAATGACTTTATTGTAGAAAGGAAAGTCAAATATGGTGTTGAAAAGGTTGTTAATTACTCTAACCTTAACAAAGATAATTACTGCTTTGCTTCTAGTCTTAATAAAAGTATTGAACCTACCTATTATGAAGAAGCTATCCTTGATAGTAATTGGGTTGATGCTATGAACTCTGAAATAGAGGCCTTAAATGAAAATCATGCTTGGGATATAACTGATCTTCCACCTAATAGAACTCCCATTGGTTACAAATGGATCTTTAAAATCAAATATAAAGCCAATGGTGAAATTGATAGATACCATGCTAGATTAGTTGCTAAAGGTTACAACCAAAGGGAAGGAATAGACTATGATGAAACTTTTTCCCATGTTGTGAAAATGTCTACTGTTAGATGTCTTATTGCCTTAGCTATGAAAAACAAATGGCCTCTTTTCCAACTTGATGTTAACAATGATTTTTTGTATGGAGACCTTGATGAGGACGTCTATATGACCATCCCTAAAGGGTTCTGTAATGAGAATAATAAGAATAAAGTTTGTAAACTTGTCAAGTCTTTATATGGCCTCAAACAAGCTCCCAGGAAATGGAATGAAAAACTTGTTAGTGTTTTAAAGGAAAATAACTTTGTTCAATCAGTCAATGATCATTCTTTGTTCACCAAAACAGAGAATAACAAGCTTATTGCTCTGCTTGTTTATGTGGATGATATTGTCCTTCTGAAACCGCATTGATAAGATAAACCTATTCAAAGAGTTTCTAAAATCAAAATTTCATATCAAAGACTTGGGAAACTTAAAATATTTTCTTGGCATTGAGGTTTTAAAACTGGAATGACATATGTCTCACCCAAAGAAAATACTGTCTTGAACTCCTCAAAGAATTTGGTCTTCTTGGTGCAAACTGTGTCCACTCCTATGGAACCCAACTCTGTTCTTCCATACATTCCCACTCATCGATGATCCCTTACTTGTCAACATCATCGCTATCGAAGTTACTTGGAAAACTTATTTATCTCACCCATACAAGACCGACATCTCATACTCGGTTCATTGTCGACACAATATATGCATTCTCCTTGAAATCTCATCTAGAATGTGCCTCAAAGTTCGAGATATCTAAAGGAGCTCCGGAAAAGGTCTAAGGTACAATTTCAAAGAACTCGAAAACCATCTTTAAGGGTATAGTGATGCGATGGGCTAAATGCAAGAAACCAGAAATCATTACAGATTATTGTGTTTTCTTTAATGATTGTTTGATCTCATGGAAAAGTAAAAACAAAACACTCTTTCAAAATCTTCCACGTAGCGAGTATAGATCTATGTCTCTGCCGCTTGTGAAATTATTTGGATTCAAAAATCTTAAAAGATCTAAAAGTTGATATCAATCTCCTGTTAATCTTTTTGTGATAACAAATCGCTTTGCAACTTGTCATCAATCTGCTTTTCCATGAAAGATCAAAACACTTTGAAATTGATGTTCACTTCATCGAGAGAAAAAATTGCAAGAGGTGTTATAAGTGCCATGAAGATTGGTTCTTCAAACCAAACTGCAGACATTCTTACAAAAACCTTCCTGCTTATCAAAGATAAATTCTTGTGTGAAAAATTGATATTGTTTGATATGTTTGCTCATCAGATTAAGGGGGAATGTTAAATTTTGGGGTATTAATCTGTAGCAAACATATCATTCTATCAAATTGCTAATGGTTTTCTAGTTATATTCTTTGCAGACTTATTACAAGGGTTAATCATGGACAATGCATAATTGGCTCAGAAGTTCATTCCTGCTGAAGCTTGTTTCATTTCTGCTGATGAATATTTATAGCCGTTAGAGGGGTCTTTTTGTATCTTAATCTCCTATTTAATAAGTCCATTAATCTAGGGTTAGACATAACTGAGTGTGCATTCATTGTCTCACATTCTCTTCTTTCTGATCATTTAACTGATCTTATCTCTTCTTTGTATTTTTCTGGTTATTGTCTCATTGACATTAATCTAACCTTGTAACACTTTGGATACTATTGTTGATTTAATCTAAGCTGACTATTGAGGCTTAGGTTTGAATAAAAGTTTTATTGTTAATCTATTGTTGCTGATACTTTCGCACAGAAAAAAAAAACAAACGGTCTGAACGACCAAAATATCTTACCACGTCTGAACGGTTCAGATTAAGAGATTGTTAAAAGCCTCTTTATGAAAAACAAACACCACCTTACTCTCACTTTACTTTACTTTCCTTTCCTTTCCTTTTCTTTCTTATTATTTTTTTTAGAACCTAGATACACGCAAGTTTATGGTGTATGCGATTATTTGCTTATAAGTGATTGTTGATAGTTTAGTCGGCGAGTGTATATCAAACAATGGATTGTGTAGCTGCTTCATGTAAGAAAAAAGCTAAGGGGCCGTTTAGTTGGAGAGAAATACTCCATTTTTTCAGAAAATTTTCCATATGAAAAGAGAAAAACTGAAAATCCGTTTAGTCGCACTTTTTTCCAATAATTTTCCAAAAATATGAAATTCTCATTTTCCAATTTGTAATAGAAAAAATGAAAACAACATTACACCATTTTCACTTTTTTCATTTCCAAAATAATAACACCATTTCCTTTCACCCTACACTTTTATCACACATCTTCCATCCTCCATCCTCCACCTTCAACTAAACAACTTTTCATTTTAGAAAAAAGGAAAAATATAACTCCAACTAAACGGATTTTCACATTTCTCAACTCTTCTCTAGAGAAGAAAAACCACTCCATTCTCTAGGAATTTAGAAACGGAAAAACAGGAAAATTTTTCACCAACTAAACGGCCCCTAAGGAATCAGTAACAATTCTAATCGAAATTCTTTTGTATCAACCCTCATTCTTTTTATAACGACAACTAACTATCTCACAATATAGAACGACAAACTATCTCACATGTCCTAAGTAGGACTTGAACCCACAACCTTTTTGGTTGAAGAGTTTTTCACACAATAAGGGGTACCATTAGAACACAAGCCCTTTGGTGTATCAACCCTCCTTTATTTTAATCTCAAATGGAAAAACACAATGTGTTGCATTAATCAAGGTATTTTAACAGTTCTGGTTGTTTTACGCCACATCCAAGATTCAGATGGTGATTTAGGCAGAGGTGGAACGAGAAGAGCCTTTCTGCATAAACCAAAAGGCCACCCTTGATAATGACAAAGCTCTCGCATAATTGAGCGCCTCCTTTTAAAGACCGGGAACTCAATACTACTCATGCTTGAACAACGAGAAAGATTTGTCTTTACAGACATAAATTCTTCTGCAGTTGTAGCACTTGAACAACGTGAGAGACGACTACAAGGAGAGTGGAATTCATCCTTGTCTATAACATCATATTCAAGATGTATATCTTTTTTCGCAGGAGGTGATCCAATTGGGGAGTAATCCCATATAAAACTGTCTATTGCTAGTCCAAGCTTCCTCTTTGACTTTGCTTCCATGTATTTACTTAGAACCGCTGAAACAAAAATCTGAAGAGGAAAAGCATACACATATCAGTGAAATGGGTCGTTTTAGGTCCGGTTGAGCCATAAACACTTCTTTGTTCCATTTTTTTAGAAATCTGCACATAACTAATGCGGTTATGACTAATTGAACTCTTTTATACACGGTTAAAATTTATCAATTCAAGAAGTCATATGCAATAAGCTCTGAACGACTTTTTGCATGTTTTTACATGTTTTGTTATATGGGTTGAAATTCCTACCACCAAAAACCAAAAAATATGAGGAAGCAAACACAAATCACATAAAAAACATCGTTAGAGTATGGAGAGGTATATTACTTCCTGTTCTTCATCGAAATCGCTGACATCATCATCATCTTCGTCTAGGTTATGAGAAGAAATCTTTATGCAGAAATTATGGCATATTGAAAAAGCATCCTTGAGGAATTTGCAACTCTTTGAGGGGTTAGGTGGTTCTTCATGATGAAACACGCCCATGACTATAATAAAAGCATATGGTTTATAACTTTACATAACAAGTATTTATACTACTTATTGTATACAACATTTTCATGCTAGTAGCTGATTAGTAAAATCCAAAGGGTTATTTTCATCATCCTTTGGGTTGAAGACTAAGTAAACTACCTTTTTGAAAATCCAAAAAAAGATTATCTTACAATTCATCATATGATCCTTTGACAAGTATTTGATGCCAAAGCGAAAACGACATGTTTGTGAGTGTTGTCTCTGTATGTGCTTGATTTGTGTAGGAATGTGATTTTTGTGCTTATACTATGCTTAGTGCTTTGTAGTTGTTTAAGTTTTTTACTTCAACCTAAAGTGATGGTAAAGTTGACTTGGTACCAAACTTTGATACCACTTAAAGTAAGACTTATAGCATCAAGAAACCCTTTATATGTTCTCCTTAGAAGGGGGTGAAAGATATGATTTCGTGGCTAAAAAGGATCGATAAATGCCAAAAGATTAGGAGTCTCGTGTTTGGAGGTTTTCTATATGTTTTATGTCGTATAAAACATGTTTGTTTGATTTCATTCTACTAGTCATCCAAATAACAGAAGTTAATTCCATTAATTTGTTGAGATCTGTTTGAGTTTAT